>OX578138.1:85668220-86268220 GCA_951213105.1 Amaurobius ferox
ATATATATATATATATATATATATATATATATATATATATATATATATATATATATATATATATATATATATATATATATATAATATATATATATATATATATATATATATATATTTATATATATATATTTATATATATATATTTATATATATATATATATTTATATATATATATTTATATATATATATATATTTATATATATATATTTATATATATATATTTATATATATATATATATTTATATATATATATTTATATATATATATATATTTATATATATATATTTATATATATATATATATATATATATATATATTTATATATATATATTTATATATATATATATATATATATTTATATACATATATATATATTTATATATATATATATATATATATATTTATATATATATATATATATATATTTATATACATATATATATAATTATATTATATATTTATATATATATATATATATATATTTATATACATATATATATAATTATATTATATATTTATATATATATATATATATATATAATCATTTTATATATTCTTTGTCGGACTCATTTTAATCAATTCTGAAAATAATAATTATTAAAAGTAAAAGTAGAATTTTTTGTGTCTATCAAGAACATATCACATGCTTTCGAAATCAGATTGCTAGATAGTTATGTTACATGATGTGATCGTGTGATATCAGATGGATTCCTAGTGTACTTTCTTTAATGTACCACAAAACAGACTCGCTTTTTCTCGCAGAAAAGATACGAATAAGCTTTTAAAATGTGACATCAAAAGATAAGGTAAAACATTTTGGAGAAAAATTATTTTATCAGAACATCTGCGGAAACTAATGAGTTTGGATGTAGTAGAAATGTGAAAAGTTACTTCTGAAAGTCTGCCGATGTTTTCGATCTGTGGCATGTATTAATATGTGTCGACTTTAGATGTTTTTTGCATTTCTTATGTTTATATATTTCTTACTTTTTACCAATAAGATGTACAGTTCTTATACGTAATTTCTACCCTTTTTAAATATAATCACTAATAGCAAGTATTATTACTTTCCTTATATACATAAGGTATAAGGAAAGTATTGTGATGGGGTCGAAAATTCGAATTCGTGTTTTCGACGAGAGAGCATGTTTTAAGCAACCCTGATCACGAATCGAATATTTTTGAGGTGATGTGTGTGTGTGTGTGTGTGTGTGTGTGTGTGTGTGTGTGTGTGTGTGTGTGTGTGTGTGTGTGTGTGTGTGCGTGTGGAGACGATAACTGGTGAACGAATGGAGCGATTCGAACAAAATTTGGTACAAAAATCACAATCCATGAATACTGGAAGCCTATTGTTTTTATGCGCAATCGGATGTTCAGAATTCCCTAAATTTTCGAGTGAAATTTTGAAAAAAATAATAAAAAATCAAAGCCTTTAATAAAGTTACGCAAATAAACATTTCGTATGCAATCTTTCCTTAGAAAACGATTGATATAAACTTTAGAACGCTAGTATAAACCGTTCTTGAGATATTGCGCATTTTTCAAATAAATTTATCAAAAAATCCCATAAATTAAAAAAAAAAACTGTTGAGAAACATGTTCACTTTTCATATGTAATATCATGCGATAAATTTGGTGACATCATTCTCGTGAATCTAGATCGTTCCATTCATGAGAAAAGATACTTTGAGTAATACTTTTGTATTTGAACGCCAATAGCTATTTATCTGCTACAAGAATAACTTATTTCTCCGTCCATAATGCTTGGCAAGATTTTGGCGCCGAATTTGGCGGAATATCGCCAACTTGGCGATTTTTTTACTTTTTTAAGTCAAATTAACGAAAACCCCGCCAAATGGATAAAAATGACACTAAATCAATGACAATGACGACTAATTGACGAAAATTCAATATCTTGGAAATAATATAAATATCTACTATAAGAAAAACTTTTTTTCATTGTAAAAGTAGTAAATTCACTGCATATATAAGGAAAGTCATGTGTTGCCCACATCAGATTTTTTTTTATTTTCTTATGATACTGGCAACTCTGTTTTGGCTAAAAAGTTCTCTGTTACTAATCTTGCCGTTATTTATACGTCTGATTTTTTCTTTTCTTCTCATATTTCCGATATTTGAGCTAAATCCCATAGGAAACTCTGTTACATTAAGAGAATTACTCAGGATTTTACTAATGAGGATACCGTCATTGTTCTCTTTAATGTCTTGGTCAGGTCTGGGCTTGAGTATGCATCTGTGGTGTGGAGGCCTTTTCATGCTGTTCATACAAACGAGATCGAAATTATTCAAAATAATCTCTTGAGATATCTATATTATAAGAAAACTGGTATTTTCTGTTATACCTCAACTGCTACTTTTCTGCGTGATGTTTAATGTTGGATTCTTGCAGAACGGAAGGGATTTCATTTTATTTTTATTCTTCAGGAATATTGTTCAATAATAGAATTGATTGTTCCCATGTATTGGGTGGGATCGGGTTTCATGTTCCCCAGTATTCTACCAGGAGCATGCGTTTATTTGCTGAAAGAAATTTCAGTATGAGTATTGGTTCTTATTGGGCGATTAATAATTTTATTGGGCGATTTATTTATTTGGGCGATTATTTTTGGGCGATTTATTTAGGCGATTATTTTATTGGGCGATTAATAATTTTTTTAAACTTTACAACAGCTTCCCCAATACACTTGATGTTTTCTATTCAACGGAAATGGCTTTTAAAAATCATTCGTTGCAAATATTTTATATTTTGATGTATTTATTTATTTGCACGTGCTTTTGAAAAGCATTTGTTGTCAATAGTTTGCATTTTAATGTATTTTATTATATTTTAATTTGTATATTTCGTATTGTATTTTAGCTTACACGCTGTTAGTGGGACTTTGTCCTGTAGCTTGCTTGAATTCTTTTTTAATGAATAAATAAAAAAGCGTTTAGTTCCTATAGCTTTGTCGAAGGTGGGAAGATAAAAAAAAAAAATAATACTTTGTACTGTCGTGCGATGTAAGTGCCGTGCGCCTGTTTATGTTTCGTGCGTCTTGATTGTAGATGATCTATTTTTACTTTCCTTATATACATAATGTATAAGGAAAGTATTGTGACGGGGTCGAAAATTCGCATTCGAGTTTTCGACGGGAGAGCACGTTTCAAGCATCCCTGATCACGAATCAAACATTTTTGAAGTGATGTCTCTGTGTGTGTGTGTGTGTGTGTGAAAGTATGTGTGTGTGTGTGTGTGTGTCAGTGGGACTTTGGAGACGATAACTGACGAACGAATGGACCGATTCGAACCAAATTTGGTACAAAAATCACAATCCGTAAACACTGGAAGTCTATTGTTTTTAAACGTAATCGAATGTTCAGAACCCCCCTAAATTTTGGAGTGAAATTTTGAAAAAATCGTCAAAAAATCAAAACCGCTAATAAAGTTACGCAAATAGACATTTCTTATGTAATTTTTCATTAGAAAACGATTGACATAAAATTTAGAACGCTAACATGAACCGTTCTCGAGATATTTTACATTTTTCAAAAAAAATTATCAAAAAGTCATATAAAATAAAAATATATATTTCCTATTGAGAAACATGTTCACTTTTCATATGTAATACCTTGCGATAAATTGGATGACATCATTCTCGTGGATCTAGCTCGTTCCATTCATGGGAAAATATACTTCGAGTAATACTTTTGTATTTGAACGCCAATAGCCATTTATCTGTTATAAGAATAAATTTTTTCTCCGTCAGTAAAACTTGGCGAGATTTTGGCGACGAATTTGGCGGAATGTCGCCAACTTGGCGACTTTTCGAAATGTTGTCAAATTAACGAAAATCTCGCCAAATGGATTAAAATGACGCTAAATCAATGAAAATGAATGACTAATTGTTGAAAATTCAATATCTTGGAAATAATTTAAGTATTTACTATAAGAAAAACCTATTTTTTTTACTGTAAAAGTAGTAAATTCATTGCATTATATAAGGAAAGTCATGTGTTGCCCACATCAGATTTTTTTTATTGAAGAACCACAGAAGTCCAGGAATTGATCTAAGGATTGTGAAGGGACGCATATACGTGATATATTTTTAAATCTTAAGTGAAGGTGTGAAATCAGTGTGAATTATGAAATCAGTTTATAAATTGCTACGGAAATTAAAAGGTTAAAAAACAGAAGACTATTTCGGAAACTTTGGGGGGTTCCTTCTTTAGAGTGGTGGGCTAGCACTAAAATGTCTGTTTTCGAAGCAATCATTTGCTTTTTATCGCTTTATTAGAGCAAATCAAGTTAAGTGGTGCCTTATTATATTTTATGTTATTATGCAATGCAAAGTTCTGTATTTAATTTATTGCGTGCTTTTCTAAATACGATACAGCAAAAGGTTGTTTAAATTGTTTCAAACATCAGTCAGCATTTCAAACATCATATCAAACTCAAGGCTGAAGTATACCAAATGTTTGTTTGCTAACATTATTCGTGAATTTCTAGTCAGTGGATTTTCAGCTTTTTCTAAAATTGCTCTTTTTACTGTCCGAAAAGTTAGCAGAAAAAAAATACCCCCACCTTTCTACATATAGTGATTGAGACGCAGTCGCGGAGTATCAGACTCCATATCCATTACTTTTCAGTAATGTTCTCGCAATGTCTTCTTGGGGAACCTGATATTGCTGCCATTTTTCGTCTCTGATGGGTCTAAGTATACGGCAGTGCTGTTTTTGATGGAACCTCATTGAGTGTGGTCGTGAATATGTTGTTCGCAGCGAAGTTTATGTCTTTATGTTTCTGTTCAATAATTAATGCCACGGGGTTCTTTCATATAGAAACATGGTTTATTGCGGCAGTGACGTAGCGTCCTATTTTGAGCAGGGCTGCAAAATTATTTCGTTCCCACACGACATTTTGATATATGGGGAGAGTACTGGTGTCTTGTCGAAATTCGGAACTCGGAATTTTAACGGATCTGCGCATGCGAATCCACCATTTTAGCGTGGCGCCTGTGCGTGTGTCTGTCTGTGCGGCTGTGCTCAATGTATGTATCCACTCCAGCTCAAAGACTACTCGACGAGATATCACAAAATTTGGTGGACGAGGCACTTGTAGGTTACTCTGGAACTGATTAGAGTTTGATGGTATTTGGAAAAAATAAAATAGACCTATTTACTTTCCCTGCAATACATGGTAATGTATAGGGAAAGTATTGGAATTGTGCCGAAAATCGCAACCCGAGGTTTCGACGGATTTACACGTTTTGGGACCTCTAGGGCACGAAAAAATTATTTTCAGAGTAACGTCTGCGTGTGTGTGTGTGCTTGTCTGTCTGTGCAGATATTGTATCCATTTTAACTGAAAAACTAATTGACCGAATTTCGTAAAATTTGTTAAGTAAGTCCCTTGTGGGTGACCCTGGTGCTAAATAGATTTTTGTATGATTCGAGATATAAAAGAACCAGAGTTTTCTTGTGAAATGTCCCGCAAAAATCGTTAAATCTAAAAATTAAAGACTATATATATGGCCAAATATATCAAATGCTTATTTTATATGTAATTTTTAACAAAGTCATGTACTGCCCACATCAGATTTTTGCGAAATGGCTCTCAAAAATCAGCAAAATCTCAAATAAAAGACTAAATGTGCTGAAATGTATTATATGCTTGTTTTATACGTAAATTTTGACGATGAAAAGCATTAAAACCAGCCTTATTATTCCGGAATGAATCGTTCTCAATGTATTTCAGATTTTTTTATATCTTAGCGACGCCGCCTTTGAAAATATGCCCAGTTGCCGAATGAAAACAAAAAATTGAAGTAAAATTTTAAAGACAGTATAATTTCAAATAAGTTTCTGTGTCATTTTGTTCAATTAAACTCATAATGCATAAAGTAATACATTAAGAAAGAGAGAAAGGTAAAAAAAAAAATTAAGTCTGTAGGGAAAATCATGTGCAGAGTTCACATCCGAGTTTCTTAAATTGGGTATAATCATTGTTTTTTCAAAATAAAGGTCTTCGTGCAATCAAATGACTAAACACTTGAAAAATTTTAGCTTACTGTATTTATTCAGTATATCATATAGTAACGAAGGTATTTAGTAGCAATTTTTTTTTAGCACCAGTTTGAGCTAATTTTGCTTTCTTATGCTATTCCATAGAGTAAATATTGCTTAGGCGAAAAATTTTAAATTCGAGATTTTGAACAGTAAACACGTTTAGAACCTCTTGAATACATATCGATTACTTTTGGAATTTTTTTTATGTTGATGTATTTTATGAAAAACTGGAACTAGATAAATATTTTTTGTCATTTTCATGATTAGAACTTAAATTAATCTGTTTTTTTTTAAAGATTTTCATGGTATTTTCTGTGGAAAAAAAAATAATTCCCTGAGCAATAATGATGAAGAATTTGAACAGTGCTATGTGTATTAAGGATATCAAAATAATTTATTTCAACACATATAACTACGAAATATTTTCTACGAAATATTTTTAAAAAATAAATTTGGGTTCGAAATCGGAAGAAAAAAATGCTAAACATATATAAACAGTCGTTTTAATTTTAAATTAAGGCTGTTTCTTTTTTAATTCTTAAATTAAGTAATTTTGGTTTGCTTTTTAATAACCGATATATTCATTTTTTAACGTTATTTTAACAACATTTTAACCAATGTTTTAACATTCTCAAAAATTTGAGAATGTCAAAATATTTGGCTTTTTAAATAATTTCGAAGAATAGTGCACATGTGAAAGATAGTTAAAATAATTTATTGAATTTGAAATCCTTCGTAATAGCATTAAAAACTGCAAACAAATGGATACACTGATTGATCGCGGCACATGACCCTACTGAGGCGTAAACGCTGAACATATTTTTACATAAATGTACATCACCTATGGTTGCCATTTCGAACAATTGTTAGACGAAATATTCCAACAATTTCTACAGCAATTCCAATTCTATGCTTGGGCAGACAGCGTAAAATCGGGAGAGAACCGTTATTGCCTTTTTAGGCGATGATTGCGTTATATTTGTAGGAACTGAATAGAATTTGTGCCATTTTTATGATTTATTAAGATTCTAAGAAAATATGCCCGATTGAATTTCATTTTTTTTTTGTCTGCTTGTAAGTTCTTATTTATGTGTGCAATGTGTTTTGTGGCATTTTAACATCCGTCCCCCCCCCCCCTCCTACATTTCAAATAATGTTTAGTCGAAAGTGTCTATTAGTCAAAAGTGTTTGTCATTGTTGAACTGTTTCTTTGAGGCTTTTAATATCAGTGAGAATTTTAGTATTACCGAATCAGGTACGGCCCTTGAAAACGTCATGGTTTTGGAAATAATTTTCGGTTTTACTATTTTATATATCTTTTTCATGTGTGATACTCAAAAAATTTTGGGAGCCAGGAAAGGCCTAGCTGCATTTGTTGTTTTATCAGTTTGAATCTTTTCATCTATTACACTATTCATGCACTTGTATCATGTATATTAAAGCAGGGGTGTAGTACCTTTAGTACCTACATTACATATGATTTATTAAAAAAAATTAAATATTGTTTCCATTATTGGTTGTAGTTACAGGCTTATATTATTACCAGGCTTTCTTAACATGAAAATCATTTTTCAATTGCTTACCTTATATATGGAACAGGGAACAAGGGGTGTTTAATACATATTTAGTACCTGTTTTATTACTTTCCTTATATACATAATGTATAAGGAAAGTATTGTGACGGGGTCGAAAATTCGAATTCGAGTTTTCGACGGGAGAGCACATTTCAAGCATCCCTGATCACGAATCAAACATTTTTGAAGTGATGTCTGTGTGTGTGTGTGTGTGTGTGTGTGTGTGTGGAGACGATAACTGACGAACGAATGGACCGATTCGAGCCAAATTTGGTACAAAAGTCACAATCCGTGAACACTGGAAGCCTATTGTTTTTATACGCAATCGAATGTTCAGAAACCCCCTAAATTTTCGAATGAAATTTTGAAAAAATCGTCAAAAAATCAAAACTACTAATAAAGTTACGCAAATGGACATTTTTTATGTAATTTTTCATTAGAAAACGATTGACATAAAATTTAGATCGCTAACATGAACCGTTCTGGAGATATTGCACATTTTAAAAAAATTATCAAAATGTCATATAAAATAAAAAAAAATATTTCCTATTAAGACACATGTTCACTTTTCATATGTAATACCATGCGATAAATTTGGTGACATCATTCTCGTAGATCTAGTTCGTTCCATTCATGAAAAATGTACTTTGAATAATACTTTTGTATTTGAATGCCAATAGTCATTTATCTGCTGTAAGATTAACTTATTTCTTCATCCATAACCCTTGGCGAGATTTTGGCGACAAATTTGGCGAAATGTCGCCAACTTGGCGTCTTTTTGAAATGCTGTCAAATTTACGAAAATCTCGCCAAATATATAAAAATGACGCTAAATCAATGAAAATGACGACTCATTGTCGAAAATTCAATATCTTGGAAAAAATATTAGTATCTACTATAAGAAAAACCTATTTTTTTTACTGTAAAAGTAGTAAATTCATTGCATTATATAAGGAAAGTCATGTGTTGCCCACATCAGATTTTTTTAAAGTAATTATTCTGAAGCCTACAGTTGGGTCTATTTAATTTTAATTTAATTTATTTTTACATGTGCTCATCAGAACACTAGCAATAAAAGATAAGTCAAAGATAATTAAATTATGCAAGTAATTAAAATTCTTACAATATATGGTAAATAATTTATGACGCTATATTTCTCCCAGCCATGGCCAGTTATAGCCTAGCCATGTTTAACTTGTTTTTGCTAGACCAAATCACGTTAAGTGATTTGAATCATGGGACCACACTGAATCATGGGATGTCCAGCTGAAACCGCGATTTCGGATTTTCTCTCAGTCTTGTTAGATTGTATGCGTTGACGTTTAGTTTTACGCATTTTAACATAGTTGAAATTTGTTAATGACTTTGGTCATTCTGTCTCTCTGTCCGCTTGCACGATAACTGCCATAAAAATGACTATATCAAAACGAAATTTTAGTATGTTTATGAGACGGTCTGTAGGACCATTAGGAGTGAATATTAATGATATCACCCGATTAGTTTCGGATTTTGCCCTCTTGAAAATCTGAAATACATTGAACCCTATATAGTACTTAATTTCTCAAACATTTTTTAAACAAAATTAGCATTCACAAATTGCTTCGAAAATTTTAGAAAATGTACAAATTATCACATACTTTGCTGAAATTTGTTTTACACATTTTATGTTATGTAGTCTTTTAAATAAAAATTGAAATAATAATTACACCGATGATACAAAAAGAACACATGACTCATTGCAAAATGAAATGTGGTATCCATTTTTTTTCCCAACGTGCAAAGATCATGATATTTAAAGATTGATTAAATTTAGATTTAATGTTGCATCCGTCATGAAAACGCTTTATTTTTGCGTATTGCCTGTGTATCTAAATTCTGCACCAACACAATTACACTCACGGACAATGAAAGTTGTGCACCAAGAAGAAAATATGGTATAACCGCGAAATGATGTAAATAGCTAGATGACGGGCTGGTATGCAAATGATTCCAGTCTGGTGTGATTGCGCCTGACCGTACACCGGTGAGTGGCGCAGGAAGCATGAGCCAGTGGCCTTATAAACCGGCGTGTAGTCGACGCCCCATCAACCCGAGAAGCGTCGGTCGACTCAAGCACGAGTATGGAGTGAAAAGAATGGTGGGTAGATGCCAGAAACGTTGATATACGCAACTGACGGACTTCGAGACAGGCCTGATCATTGGGCTGGAAACCACAGGGTGGTTAGCGCGCCGGATAACCCGTCACGTGGATCGTGGATAGCCAGTCACTATATCGTCCGAAGGTGTTGGGAGCACTGGTCACGGGACGCCACCCAGTCACGGAGGGCCGGTTCTGGACTGACCAGCCATACCACGAGTAGAGATGATCGTGCGACAGGCACGTATAGAGTCCACGACGACCCGATCCGCGATATAGGCACACATAGCGGCTCCTGTGGGCCCACGAACCATATATAGACGCCTGAAGGGAGCGAATCTGCGATCCCAGCGTCCCTTACGTGAGCTGCGGTTAACACGGGAACATCAGCGGCTCCGGTTACAGTGGTGCCGGGCCAGAGCAACGTGGAACGCCATAGATTGGCGATGTGTGGTGTTTAGCGATGAATGTCGCTTCGTTTTGGACATTGATGATCAGCTTGTTCGGGTGTGGAGGTCCCCTGCACAACGCCACAATCCCAACCTCGTTATCGAGCGTCACATCAGTCCCACTGCAGGCATCATAGGTTGGTGAGCCATAGTCTACAACAGCCGATCCGCTCTAGAGTGGTACCGGAATCATTGATGGGCAGCGGTACGTGGATGAGATTCTACGACCCCATGTGCTCCCATTCGTTGCTGGGATTCCAGGTGCACAATTCCAGCAGGATAATGCCCGGATGCACACGACTCGGGTCGCCCAGGCCTGCCTGAATCATGTCCAGACACTTCAACGCCTGACCGCTCCCCATACCTGTCCCCCATCGAGCATGTGTGGTCCCCCACTGGGTTCCGGTCTAAATTGGGTGGCACTTCCCGGCCGTCCAAACAGATACCTTACACCTTTCTGGTAGGTCGGACGGTCTGGGTCGAAGAAGAAGAAGAAGAAGAAGAAGGAGCATTGTGGGGCCAGTTGAAACGTCAGCTGCCCCGTTGCCGCAATCTTCGGGATTTGGAACGTAGTGTCCAACAGGTGTGGACTCGTCTGCCTCAGGACAACATCAGGCGTCTGTTCGACACCTTGTCGGACCGTATTGCTACTTGTATCGCAACATGAGGCGGTGCGACGGTCTGGACTGTGTACCACAGCTCTCTCTGTACGTGTTCTGCTGCGCTGTTTTTGAGATCATATATATCATTCATCCATATCCTTCCATCAATAAAATTTCAAGTCCATCTTATGCTTCCTTCTTGGTGCGCAACTTTCATTGTTCGTGAGTGTACAATATTTTGTATTTCAAATAATTACTAAACTTTGATTATTTCTCCAATGAAGCTTAATTTTAACTTATGCAGAATGTAAACGATACAAGCGATTGTAAGATGAGTTGTATAAGAATTGATGATTTATTTTTTCTCGCAAAATTATTTAGTTTTGGAGTCTGTAATATAAGTGATATAAATGAAATATTCATTGATTTTACAGAGAGGCAGACGATTTATATTTCGATGAAGTTTTAAGTTTTCAAGTAAAATAAATTACTGTAGTACAGTGATAATATAAATCAGTGCTGAATGTATGGCATTTTAGAGTTGTTTAAATAAAAATAAAATTGCATTTCAGTTGGAAAGTGCTTTATAATCAATGCTTTAGGCATGGTTGATCTTTCTTGTTAACATACAACGTAAATACGGCACAGTTTGCTTCGAAATATCTGCATGAAAGAAACTTTACGTGAATATGTTTTACATTCCTTTAGAAAAAAATAGATTATTCCTTGTCCTTTCACAATTCAACATACAGATGATTTAATAAAATCAATGGAATTTGATATTAGAATTGATCATGAGACACAGTAGAATGAGGTTCTGGGAAGTGTTCTTGGAAGAACGCTCGCTGTCTTGAGGTATCATTTCTACTACACTGGGTAGCTCTCTCTCTCTCTCTCTCTCTCTCACCTCCCTCTCTCCTTCCCCTCTTCCCTCTCCTCCCCTTCTCTTTTACACACACACACGCAGTTTCCTGGCATACAATCCTTTTTCGATACAACAGTATGAGAAGATGCTTTGGGGATGAAGATTAAAGGAAATCATGAAGTTCAATTTTCACATTTTATTACACCAAAAATGTGGAGACAGTGTACATTTTCACCACTTGTATCTTTCAGAACGACACAGGTCCTGGGATAATCAATCCCACTTCTGGTTCAAAGAGCGATGAGTTTAGTTATCTGACAGAGTGACAAAGACACTTTATTCTACGTGAACCGTGGATTTTGCTGGAAATGTGAGGAAGAATATATCTCTGTGTATCTACCAATTTTCATTCTATTCTTGTTTCCATCACACCGAGGGCAGTGCTCGTGGAATTTCGAGTCTGCGGAATTCGCAACTCATTTTGTGCCTCTTCATGGATTCTTCCTTTGGGAGGAATTCTTCGATGCGACTCCCCTCCCCCTCTTCGGCGTCTCCGAGAAAATTAAGTATCTTACCTTTACTGTTACCCAAGTACAGCATTCGTTCAGAATATATCCCGAAATAGAATTGACTGCAAGTACATTAGAGAAATTTCGAACTCTTTTAGATGATAATTATGCATACGCAATCTTTAAAACAATTCGAGCTGGAACGAAACGTCCGTAATAACAATGGGATATTTTTAATTTCTTTAAAACACTAATGTGTTATCACTGATTCAGATCACTTGTGAGGACAATTTATTAACCAATTAGTCTGACTCAACGTAAGCGTCCACTAGTCCGCAACGGATGGAACAGGGAACGCAGCAGATTTTATTTTTGGAGTGTGTCTACTGTTTCCAAGTGCCTGTCGGAACCCAGTCATTAGCCCTTGACGTAGTTGGTTATCGGTGTATACAGGGTTGTTGTTGTTGAAACCCAGACCGTCCGACCTACCAGAAAGGTGTAAGGTAACTGTTTGGACGGTTGGGAAGTGCCACCCAATTTAGACCGGAACCCAGTGGGTGAGGCATCCACAGGGACCGTACCCTCCTTCCCCTACCACCACCTCTCGGAAGGACTTTCGGACCCACATGTTTAACGTGATCGTACTCCGCATGAACACGGCGGCAGTTTTGGCAGTGGCTGGAATCGAACCCGGGCCTACCGAGTGCAACTCCAGCGCGCTAACCAATGGGCTACCGCGCCCCTGTGTATACAGGGTGTCCCAAATGCATTGATCTCGGCTTTTATTCCTTAAATATTGATCTTATAATAAGTTACAGATTTGCGTAAAAGAAGGTACAGAATTTCATGAAATCGATTTAAATTTTAAAGGAAATTAAATTCTAAAAAATACAAAATTTAAATTTTTATACGACCCCGTACAAAGGCATTTCCAATGAGTAAAATGTGCCCCGTACACTAATAAGGTGATGTACAAAATTTCAGCATTTTATCATAAAAAGTCCCAGATATATGTTTAAACAAAGTTGGTGAGGGATTACTTGCAAATTTAAATGTAAATGTTTACAGCAAGAGAGCAAATGACGCAACGCAGAAATGCATCAAAGGCAAATCATATCTTCCTTTTCAATGGATCTTTGGCATGGATGTAACATTTTTTGAACAAGCTTTGTAATCTTTGTGTAAAGTTATTATTTCTACACAGTGTAGATACTTTTGTACCAATAAATAGCAAAATTATTATTTATTTACGTAATCATAGTTTTCTTTCGTAATTTGTGTATGGCCCCTGAAACGTGATCTGCCGACATGATTTTCCCCTTCTGAGAACCTATACCTATGCATCGAAAAGTGATTTAAGTCAACATTTTTGTCTTTTCATATCACTGGGACTTTTTATGATAAAATGCGAAAAATTTTGTGCACCACCTTATTAGTGTGTGGGGCACATTTTACTCATTGGAAATGTTTGTGTACAGGGCCGTATAAAAATTTAAATTTTGTATTTCTTAAAATTTAATTCCCTTGAAAATTTTAATCGATTTCATAAAATTTTGTATCTTTTTTTATGCAACTTTGTAATTTATTATATATGTCAATAATTATGGAATAAAATCCGAGGTCAATGTTTTTGGGACACCCTGTATAGTGAATGTGATTTAGTCCTCTGAAGGAGGACTTCCCTTCCATTGTTCATCAATCATCTTTGCTCTTGAAATGAATGACTCAGATGTCATGCATGCGTATTCTTGGTTCGAAGTCCTAATATTTTTTCCGATCTGTTCATTGCATGTCGTCCTTTCGCTGCAGACTGGTGGGCGTATTCCTGCATAAAAGCAAGAAAGTATGTATACTCAACTGAATATGTACTTATCTGTAGGCTAAAGGCATAGTTTATCAGAACCTTTATTCATGCCTTTCAATCCCTATTAGCGATCGCAATGATATATTGTGATATCTTAGGGAGGATCGGTGTTGCCGCCAAACCCTGGACCAAATTAGTGCTTCTGCTCATGTGGCCCTATAACGCAGTCCAGCCCTTGGCAAGGAAACTTGTCATGAGGCCGTATTTTCACCCTACAGAGTCTCCCAGCAGAACTTTCCAGTCCATAACTGGTATCGCTCGTGGAATATTATGTGCTTCTTTGACATACTGTCAGTGTGGTGATGATAAAGCAGCTTAACTTTTTTCCTGCTTTTACAAAGACCTTTGTCAAACCTCGGGAGTGTACAAAGTTATATAAAAGACTGAATTTTTCAGGTTTCTCATGATGTAAAAAACACAATTATACTCTGAATTTTGAGGTTGCGCAATATGATTCACCCATGGTTGACAGGATACAAAATTTTGAACACATTATTTTGCTGGTTTTTCGTACATTTGAAAACGAGAATGCTTGGGAGGTTTTATAATTTAAGAATCTCCCAATTTTAATTATTGTATAGAAAAAGGTTAGAATATGAAGTTCATTCACTGTCTGGAATTGAATTTAACATTTCGGGGAATATGGACAAATATTTGGAATTTTTGCAAAATTCTCGGCGAATTTCATTATTTTTTTTTTCGTCACAAAATCCCTGCCCTAGTTACAGTGAATAACACAACATTAGTAACATTATTTAAGTCGGTATTATTATCGCTATTAAATACCTTGAGTATTGCAGTCCGATTGACAACGCAGGGGTACAATACCTTGTAGCAGGGGTGTGAGTGTGTTGGGGGGGGGGGGGTACGCATTTCCGCCTGACCTACATTCTATAGAGCAGGATTCGCCACAGCTACATAGCAGTGTAAGCTTTCATGTATGGATATTTTTGCAGCCATTTTTGCGAACCTTTTGGCCCTCTATTTTATTTCCTCTTAAATTTTTAGGCTGTTACTCCTAACTTCTCACTTGGACAACAATCTTACTTCCTATCTAATCTTAAAATGTCCGTAGCAGACATGTTGATATAACTGCTCTGTTTAACATTCCCTGATAAAGAATCCCCTCTCTCCTTTGCGAAACTGGTTGACGCCGTATATTCTATTTTGTATGGTTTTTAAACGTCCTATTGTGATCCAATTGAATACATATCTTAATAGAATATAAAAATAATAAAATTTGAAATTCTTTGACTTTATGTCTATACAAATAAATTTAGAATTTTAAAAATAAAATGCAGAAATGCTACAGAAAATAATTTTTCCCAACTCAATAAACCTATGTGATCCCAAAGGTCTTGCTTTTATATCGGGAGATCAACTTGTATATATTCTTGAGTCCCAGTTCTAGAAAAATCCAAAATTCTTTAAAACCCCGTCTCAAACATCCATTTGTGTTTTCGCCATTTTTTTTTTCTTAAATCCGAATGCCAAAACACCTATACCTATATGCGACAAATAAACTTCTTACCCACAGCAGAGCACTATTTTCTCCAAAAGTAGTCTTTTTCTCTTTCATTCTATTTCTCGTCTGCCTCTGAACTGTTGCCAGATTTGTTGATGCACTTTGTTGTAACGTGAGATGTTTTTGAAAAAGAATGATTCTGTAAAGAATAGAGACAATGTACAATTTATAACTTCGAGTTTTATTTGAGTGGCATTTTTCAATCTTTGTTTTTGCTGAAAGGCTTAAAAGCTTTATTTTGAATTTTTTGTATTATTTTTCTGCGTTACCCCGGGTCTGTAAATCCAATTTAACTTTTGTTGTCATTTCAGGAAAAAAAAAAGTTGTCTTTCAAAGTTTTCTTTTCTTTTGTTTTTCTTTATATGAAAATGTTTGCGGAGTCTTTCAGTTAAAATGCACACTGTTCAAAGTTTTTATAATTTTCTAATGCATTTTTTCCACTTTTCTATTTACACAAAATGCAATTTTCGTGAGAAGTTTTGGGTGGGTTTATGAAAATAGCAGCGTGTTTGCTGTCAAACCAATTAGTTAGCTTAATATCTGTGTTCATTTCCCTCCGACCACTACTGCCTCCCCCCCCATCCCAAAAAAAAAAGAAAGTTGTTCCGGATAACCGGAATAAGTAATTTTTAGTAATTTTGTTAATTTAATATTTTTTGTTTTGGCGTTAAATTCATAAGCGTTATTTGCGCCTGCTCACAAAAACATACGAAGTGGCGTAGCGAAGAATTTATTTAGAGTGAGACCCAAATAAAAGTGAGTTTAGAGAGGTAAGGTGGCTAAATTCAACTTTACAGTCCGGCTAACTATATGGAATATAATATAATATCATGAAAATAAATCTCAATAAAGTATGAAAATATATTAATATTTTGTTTAGCATGCTAAATTTTAAATAAAATATATTTACAATGAAAAACTGGCTTTGCTATCAAAATGGCATTTTTTAAATTGAAAAAATTAAACATGCTTTATTTTACAAGCTGTTGGTACTTTTAATGTTTATTGTATTTTTATTAGAAAACTGATGACGCCATTTTCAAAATTTCCAATCTAATCCTTTTTAAAATAATTTTGAATTTACGAAATTTTGAAAAATATATTATAGACGGAATATTTTATTTGGCGTTATTTTATCCTAACTCTTTTACGTTGATTTTACATTACAAAAACAAACGAACGAACATTTAAGACCATGTAATTAGCAGTTAATAAGCGCCATTTTTTTTTCGAATATTATTAGAATAATTCACGTGATTGTGCATTATTCAAAAGAATGTGTTTAAACGCACATAACTGTCAAAATCTAAAATTAAAAATTTTAGGAAAAAATAACGTTCTTCATATACCAACAGACCGAGAAAGTAAAAATCTATAATCGGTAAGAATCACCTGAACCGCCAAATAAATAGAAATAATGAAGCAATAATGGCGATAGGAATGACGATTCTGTAGGACTTTTTATGAAAACATCTGCTTTTCGAAAATTGACGGCATTGCTTTTGTTAAGTTGTTAATCGCTGGAAAATGTTCCAACTCGCCAAATGAAATTCATATTTTCCTTTCGGTGTTTACTGGCGTGTTGTGGGAGTAATGACTTGAAAAATTGAAAAAGTGCTGAGATGCTACGACACATTTTATCGACCGAAAGTAAAAAGTAACAGCCTGAAATTCAGGTAAACTATCATCATATACACGCTTTGCTCATGGGGTATTATTTAGTAAAAAAGTACAAAATGCAGCATTTTTAAGAGCCACCTAGATAATGTGCTTCAACTATGAAAAATATTTTCCATAGCCCGATTAGTCTAACAAAAATAGTGCATTATCATACGATCAAATTTACCCGATGCAGCATTCACTAAAGTTTTCGAAGGATAATTGGGGACTGTATAAAATGTTTGTTAAAGGCAGGTACACACGTAAATTTCGAAATTGAAATTTTATCTAATGGAAACAAATTTTTGTACAACCCGTAAATTTTATGCTTTCGCCGTTTCTTTCCATCGGGTCAAAGTGTTTAAAGTCCTATAACTTTAACAATCTTCTCACGCCTAGTTTTGCATATATTAGAGAGCAGGATTTTCTTTCTTTTATTTTCTTATTTTTCAAGATCTTTGACTTTATATTAACATTTCGCTATTGGGAACTTCTTCAGTAGAGGTTTCCGTGAAAGATTTGAATTTTATAATTTTCACTAAAGCGTGTCACATAACCAAACCTACACTGTTGTTGTTGAAACCCAGACCGTCCGACCTACCACAAAGGCAAACCTACACTGTAAAACATTTACAAGCATGTTACTGAAAGTTTCAGAGATATCAGATGTCCGTAATAGGGAGTAAGGTTCCTGATAGTTATGATAATAAATATATATATATATATATATATATATATATATATATATATATATACACACACAAAAGAATAACGCTTTAGCAGACGATAATTAGTTGAATATTTCTCAAATGAAGCTGGAATTTTCATGAACGTCTGTAATTGTGGCTTTTCTAATTAGTTTGGCGAGATTGTCAACAAAGCAGCTGAAAAAAATATGAGCAAAGGTTGCAGAGTGTTTTACAGTGTATCGCAGTCTGAAAGTGTGACTTTTTTTAATCATTTCTTAACTTGCAACCATTGACCTATTAACCGTTCAAGAGACATTTCGTCGTGCAATATTTTTTAAGTACCCTGTATAGCTCCATACGTAATATTTGACTCGTAAGAATTTCTTTATGTGGGTATTAATGAGGGGTTTTGGAAAGAAAATTTTCTACTCGCGTAGAATCTATTGTCATATGACAACAACAATTCTACGTGTTTAGACGAGACGCATTTCTCACACGACTGTTTCAAAGAAATTCTTCAATTTAAACCATATCTTTTTATCGGCAATAAACACAACAAAAAAAACACAGATTTCATTACTCGCTGGCATGAAAAATACTCACCCTATCGCTACCTCGGCTGCATACTGAGAAGACAACACCATAAATAAGAGATAACTACAGGCTCGGGGGCAAACAAGCAGCGAATTTCCAGTCTTGTAATTAAGTACTCAGTGAAATGTTATCTAATGCAATTGGACTGGGAAGAAAAGGAAAGTTTTCCTCCGGAGGAAGATTGAAAGATATGAGGTTGGAATGCTAAGAAGAAAACCAAGAAGGCATCCATCTCCGAGATGTCAGCTATTGTTAGAAGAGTAAGGATTGATGGATATGCATTATACATAACGCTGTACGTGTTGGTTCACTTTGTGGTGGTCGTTTTGTTTATTTGGGTATTTAATGACGTCCTTAAGGCAAAGTCGTATTTGAAACTGGCTAATCCGAACGGAGCCTTTGGCGGCAGTGGCAAACTTTCGTAAAAGCCCAGGCCTAGCACTGTAAATTCTATCAAGTCTCAAATGCCTTATCAAAAAAGGTTTTAAACTATAAATTATACAAAAATATATTTTCATTGGAACGAAAAGTGTTTAATGTAAAATAATATAAATTTTAGAAGAAATCAAATCGTTTTGAGACCACAAAAGTAGACCATCTTGATGGAAAATTGAATTTAAATTTCATTTAAAATATTATGGATGTATCAAATTATATTGGTGGAATATGAAAGTTACCGATACTACGTTTAAAGAGGCATTACTGAAAGTATGTTTCTATAGAGAAAGGGCGTCAAAGACATTACTTACAGTAGGTACGTAAACTTATAAAAGGCGGCAAGCATATCATTTAAGAGCGGCAAATATATTATGTAAAAGACAAATATATTAATAAAGGACTAAAAATATATTAAAGAGTGTGAAGTGCATTAATAAGAAAGAGTAGCAAATATATTATTAAAGAGTGTGAAGTACATTATTATAAGAAAGGGAGGCAAATACATTTTTGTTGAAAAGCGGCAAATATATTATTATTAAAGGGTGGCAAATATAGTCTTGTTGAAAGACGGTAAATATATTATCAAATGGTGGCACACATATTTTGTTGAAAGGCGACAAATATATTATTATTAAAGGGTGATAAATATATTCTTGTTGAAAGACTGCACATACATTATTATTAAATGGTGGCACATATATTTTTGTTGAAAGGCGGCAAATATATTAATTATTAAAGGGTGGTAAATAGGAGAGTCACACTGAAATTTTTGAGACGGGCAGACGATATGCGCTAGAAAACAATATTGGTCGGATATTTAAATTTGAACCCTTTTGTGTCCGCAGACAACAATAGTCGTGGCAACAATTACAATTTAGCTATCGTAGAATAAATTTTGAGAGAAAAGAAAATGGAGTTAACGCGAGAGCATTATCGAGCTATGATTTTCTATGATTTTAAAGTGGGGTTAAATCAAGAAGACTGTCTTCAACGTCTGCAATTAGAATATGGAAATGATGCTCCATCTGGTGCCACTGTATTCAGATTGTTTACAGACTTTAGAAGAGGTCGAAATTCTCTCTTGGATGAAAAACACGCAGGAAGCCCTTTGTCAGCTGTAGTCCCAGAAAATGTGTCGGCCATTCAAAAAATGTTAATCGATGAGAATCGCTGTACTTACCAAATGAAACAGAAGGAACTTAACATTGGATCCGCAGTTATATATAAAATTGAGAAGAACTACATATGGAAGAGTTAGTTTGTCGTTGGGTCCCCCATAATTTAACAGGACACCAAAAAGCGGAGCGTGTCAGAATCAGTGAAGATACCCTAAAATTACTTAATGATGGTGGACACCGAATTATTTCTAAAATGATAACTGGTGGTGAAACGTACATAACGTTTTTTGACGTTCCAACACGTCAAGAAAGTAAAGTATGGGTCTTTGAAGATGACCCCAAACCAACAATTGTGAAAAGACAACGAGCAATGAAAAAAGTAATGTATGCCGTGTTCTTCAGAAGTACAGGTCTGGTCAAAGTCATAAAGTTAGAGGGACAGAAAACAGTTACAGCTAACTGGTACACTACTAAATGTTTTATAGAAATTCTTCAGGAAGTGAATGTTAGAGGACTCATGCTTCACCATGACAATGCATCTGCTCATTCAGCAAGAATGACAGTCGAATTCCTTGAACAAAAATACATCAAAGTAATGGAACATCTACCCTATTCTCCTGATCTTGCTATGTGTGACTTTTGGCTATTATTTAATCTAAAAATAATTACGTGTCATTCCGAAGATGAGATTGGTGAGACTATAAAAGCATATTTTTCATCGATTCCAAGAAATGGATGACTTGAAGCATTTAATCTATGGAAAATTCACCCATAAATGTGTGTTGATGTTGGAGGGGTACTTATACCACTTGGTCTTATCTCAAAAATTTCAGTGTGACCCTCATACATTTTTGTTAAAAGGCGGCAAGTATATTTTTTAAAAATGGTAAATATATTATTAAAGAAGACAAATATATTATTAAATAATTACAAATATATTATTAAAGAGTGCAAAGCATGTTATGAAAAAAAAGGTGGCAAATGCATTCTTGTTGAAAGGCGGCCAATATATTATTATTAAAGGGTGGCATATATATTCTTATTGAAAAAGGCAAGTATATTATTATTAAAGAGTGTCAAGTATTGGAATTTAGCGATGAAATATCTATTTCAATCGAATAGTAGCAGGTACGTTAATATACAAAGGCGGCAACAGGATAATTCCGCGTCTTTGTGAAGATACGACATTTTTTAAGAGATCATAATGAAGGTTAATCTTTAATTGCTATTGAGTTCAAAAACCATTTCAGTTTACCAGTTAAGAAAATATCTATTAAAAGCAAATTTAACGTTATGAAGTTGTAATATATTAATTCAAGGGTATAAAATCAACACTGGAATTTAAGATAATACGTGCACACTACGGACATTTTTCTATTATATACATTTAATTTGATATATTTATTTCATACATTTGATTTTTGTATGCATTTATTTTATTGTATACATTTAACTTTTATATTGTATGCATTAATTTTTTTGTATTCAATTAATTTTTGTATTCTATACATTACTGGTTAGCAAAGAAAATCTTAGTGATTATGATAAGTGTTATAGAAAAACTTTAATATTTTGTTTATATAGGGATCCTTAATACCCCAATAACACTGTAAAAGAATATCCACGAGTGTAGACGTTAGGTAAAGTGACCATGCTCGATCGGATAAAAGTGACTACAGCGCCTCTACAGGAGAATTTAAAATGTTTCGAGAACAGACTTGACAAAATAACGAGATAGATAAAAAACAATACAAAGTTATAGAGCATTTTCCAATTAGTAAAAATAGATACCTGGAACGAATGAAACGCGTACATGGAAGGTAATAAATATCTGTCCATAATCGGGTTTTGTAAGACGGTGTCATCTGCAATATTTGTGAAAATAAGCAGTAATATTTTTTCTCGAATTCAAATGTGCATTGTTGGTGACAAAAGACATTGACTGTACATCATTAGATTCTTATGCATGTAAGTGTCTATTTTAGTATGTCTGAATATAACAGCCGTTAACCAATAGACATATTGTGTAAAATAAATAATTTCTGTAACAACTTTATTGTGAATTTCTACTCGTTAGACATTGCTCTACAACTTTGTGATTGGTTTTTTTCATCTATCTCGCTTCGTTGCCGAGTGCATATCTAAACTTCTTAAATCTCCGTTAGGGCGTTGCAATCCCTTTTAGTTGAACGGGCATGGTCCTAACGTGTACACGCATAAACGTATACACTCGCGGTGGCATATTTTAAAAAAAGTTTCCCAGTTTTTACTTTCATTATACTTTGTAAAAACTAGCTAAACATTTTATTATCTGTAATAAAAAAGCATTGAAGCAATAAAATTATTTTGAAGTATTCCCCTGTATTTATACTAAATAATTAATATCCAAATTTCAAAACTATTTCTGACACCCACAATAAAATTTTTAACTTCATTAGAAATTATTCTAAAAGATACTCTAATTCGAACGCATATGAATAATACTTGCTTTTGTGCAGGCAAGCACAATATTGCTGCAGTTTTTTATGTTTTTCAATATTATTTGAAGAGGTATATATTTGCTTAGAACCACATATCAAGTTTAAAATAATTATAATCAAAACTATAGAAAGCGCGTATTGCTGGGCAAAAGTCAAAAGTTTATTTAAAATCATAATTATTAAATTTATCGGTAGCAACTGTATTCCTTATCTATACATCATTTATAGTATTACTGTTAATAACCATGTGAAAGATAACTATTTCCGTTTTAAATGGTTTGAAATAGAGGCTTATTAATTATAAATAATTTTAATATACATTTGACTTATAGTTCAATATGAAACACAATTTTTGCAAATGGGTATAAAAAAATCTGATGTGGGCAGCACATGACTTTCCCTGCAGACTCAAATTCATATTTTATTTCTTTAATAATTCGTTAAATTGAGTTCAATTGCACCAAATAACACTAAATTTGCATTTTTAATTCAGTTTTTGTTTGGTAATTGGACATTTTTCCGATAGCGGCGTAACAAAAATACAAGAAATCTTAAATATCTTGAGAACGGTTAGTCCTAAAGTATGATGGAATGTGTTATATTCTTTTCCTCGTCAAAAATTGCGTATAAAACAAGAATTTATTTGATACATTTCAGCATACGTAGTTTTTTTTATCTCTTTAGATTTTGGCGATTTTTGCGGGACATTTCGTAAAAAAAGGCAGATTGTTATATTCCGAATCGTATCAAAATATAATCAGCACCAGAGTGTCTCACAAGAAACTTATCTACCAAATATTGTGAAATTTGGTCAATTAGTACTTTAGCTATAGGGTGCATACATGAAATTTTTGCGGGCCATTTCGTAAAAAAGGGCGGGTTCTTCTTTCCCGAATCGTACCAAATTCTAATCAGCACCAGAGTATCTAACACGTAACTTATCTACCAAATTTTGTGGAATTTGGTCAATTTGTATTTCAGCTAGTGTGAATACATGAGATTTTTTGCTGACCATTTCGCCAAGAAAGACGGGTTCTTTTCCGAATTGTACCAAAAACTAATCAGCACCAGAGTCACACCCAAGGGTCTTACATTCCAAATTCTATGAAATTCGGTCTATTAGTTTTTGAGTTAGTGGATACATACACTGCACAGACACACAGACAGACACACACACAGACGTCACGCTAAAAATAGTTTTTTCGTATTCTAGAGGTCTCGAAACGTGTAGATCCGTCGAAAACTCGAGTTGCGATTTTCGACATGATTCCAATACTTTCCCTATATATTACCATATATTGCAGGGAAAGTAAAAAATTTGAGTCTTAACCTTTACCTCTGTTTGATATATTAGTCTCTTGTGAAAATATTACGAAGTATGAAATTCCGTAATATGGTGATATTCCCAAATCACCACTGATTTTGTGCAACTGCTCTACCTTCAACTATTCAGAGCCAACTGCACATATTACAGGAGTTGATGACAGTTTTATTGGTACTTGTCAATACTGTGTATATAACTTTTTAATACTTCCTTGAATAAAGCAGGTGAATAAAGCAGGTAAAATTAGGTGACAAGTCACCTAATTTTCTGATGTCTAAGGTATAAGAAAATTAGCCATCTAATTCTTCCATCATTACTTTTTTCAAGGAAGTATTTGTAATTTTTATTCTTGCAAGTAGCAGTTTTATTTATTGCAACTACTGCGTGCGTTAACAAAAGCGCAATTTTACTGGGTATCACAGCCAGCAATTATACAACTTGAAGCAAAAATTACGACTTCAAGGTGACAACAGGTTTCTGTCAAATTCTTCCTATGATAGAAAGTTGTTTGAAACTTGAAACGCCTTGAAACGAATAGGCATTAGGTAATGGCAATGTCAGAAGAATCTTCTATGGTAAGCCTTGGGCATGGATCATCCACGATTGACTGGAGAAGAAAAAATACCTTTAAAATACAACCTGGCACCTTGCTGTGAAATGTTGATAGGTTTACGACAGTCCCAAAGCGCTTTTGTAAGAAAGTTGCTTGTCTTGTTTAACAGATTGATGTT
Source organism: Amaurobius ferox (assembly GCA_951213105.1). NCBI lineage: Eukaryota > Metazoa > Arthropoda > Arachnida > Araneae > Amaurobiidae > Amaurobius > Amaurobius ferox. Next base: position 85,692,845 of record OX578138.1, read on the forward strand.
CCATTTAGTGATTTGTGGATAAGGGCTAGACGTACTAGTTTCGCAGGACTTTATTTTATCATTATTCCTGCCCGTAAACCAGTATCCGCCTTAGAAGTACGTTTATGTGTTTCAGGGAAATACTTTTAAGTGGACATTTTATGAAAACTTTTATTCATGTCAATCATCTAAAGCAGCATAATTTGAAATTTTATTTAATTTAAAAAAAAATAATTATTAATTTTTTTCCTTTTTTTAGAAAAATTGAATTAGTATATAATGAATGTAAACCAAGGTTGAAATTACCCATAGTATTTCGAATAAAAACGTCCTTTAAAACATAAATATTGCTCAGTGTGAAAATTAGATGCATAGCAATACAAAAAGACTAGTGCTTATGAAAGATAATTGTATTGCTTTCTAATGGATCAACATTGGAGAAGTAACACACACCCTAAAAAAATCAGCAAATGTAAATTTTACTTTACTTTTCATTGCGAAAACTGGCCAATGAAAATAATATTCATGTTTTTGCATATTGAATTTATCATCATTTTAATGCAGAACTTTTATAACTTGCTCGTTGTACTTAATAAGCTTTGAGTGGTTAAAAAAGAAAACTACTTATATTTTATCAGGCCGTGGTAAAAAAAAATGAAAATTCACTCGTCTGTATTCACTGGTTAATATTTTGGAGAATCCCTTGGTCCCAAATATCGAAAGCATAGAACTACGTGCTTAAAAAAGTACTCCAAACTAGCCCCATGGTAATTTTTGCACTTCATAAGTGATTAAGCAAACCACAAACATTTCCTTCGATCGATTTATTGTCTGGTTCTTATTTACCTGTAAGGGATGTAAACCTTCATGGCTCGCCGCAGAAGGATTGATTTCGGCTTGAATTATCGTGTTTTTATTAACTCAACGAATTGTCCCTTAATGAATTTCTGTTGTGTAAGTTCTTGGTGTTAGATAATGTGAGCATATTTAGTGTATATTAAATGTATAAGAACTGTAGTAACTCATAATGATGCTAAATTCAGAACTCGTTTCAAATCAAAATCCCTTGCCAGTTTAGAGTGGCGGATTAAAGGGAGGGGGGGGGGAGGGCTGATTGGGCTGCAGATAGAGGCCCCCAAATTATGTAATTAAAATTGTGTTACAACTAAAAGTTAGCGAGGAATTCACGTGGCACCGCATCATTTACGTCATATTCGAATTTATATATTTGTTCGATGGCACTTATTGCAATCGCTTGTCACATTTTGTCGTTCGTATATAGTCGATGCTTTTGATATGTGCGTCAAATACGCTGCTTAAAATCTCAATTAATTTTTTATCGATACGATTACAATATTGTAATCGTCTCAACCATAAATGTAGTATTTGAAGGATATCAGAGCAAAATATATGTATATTTATTTATCTAATGTGCATAACAAATAATAAGTAATTTCGTGGAAAAAACTCAACACAAAAAAATTCAACATATGGTGTTTTTAAAAGTGTGCACATTTTTAGTACTTTCCATTTCGGATATTGTGTAGAGCATGAAATTATATTTTTTGGAAGTTGAACTTTTGTAAAACGGCATACGTTTTGAATTTCATTTATATATAAATTTTATTGTTTTAAGTCTATATCATAAAATTATATTTGGTGTACTATATTTGTGTACCAATTATGTATATATGATCCGAATATGATCTCTGTATATACTGGTAAACGGAAATAATTTTGATGCAAGGGCCGCGACAAGATTATCAGCTAGAAGGTCCATGTAAGCTAGATCCGCCAATGCCTATCTCTGAAATTCAGGAAATTTGGAAATAATTTCCTTATATTTACTGCTGATCATCTTCAATTTACTACCCGTATTGTATATTTTAATTAGAGGTGTTTTTATGGCGAATTTTTTATTTACTCAACCCCACCATTTCATTTATGCTGGACATAACATCGCATTTAAAATGGCTTTGATCCGAAAATTGCACGCTTCAAATCGCACGCCCTCATCGCAAAATCAAAAACGTATGAGAATCACAATTAACCGCATATTCAGCACATCCCTCATAAAAACGCGAAGAGGAAATAAATGGCTCTGACTAATAACTCATAACATATCATATTGGCAATAATATTTTCATTTTATCCCGTCCAGATGTACCTCTTTCAACGATCAATATATCTGAATTGGTCGTGGCCACAAGTCTGATTTCAAATCTATTCATCAACTTCCTTTGGATATAATAAAATATTTTCTGACAACTGTTGAACTTTTGAACCAGCAGCGTCAGCTTAGTATGGGGATTTATTTGGACATGACCCCTGAACATCAGGGATTCTTTTTAGTCTGGCAGCTGAGCGAGCCAGGCGTCAGACTGAAGATTTATGGCGTGTGTTTTTATGATGCATTTGCGATCACCTGTGTCCATATCCACTCATTCTCCGCAGCCCCCTCTAGCGCCCTCACAATGCATTTTTCTTGCGTACCCGGGAGGGCAATTCATCACTCCAGAAGGATACGGACTCCATCATATTGGGCTTCACTTGGGGAAACTTCATTTAGGAGGAGGGGGCGGTGTTCGTCCTCCCCTTGCAAATGATGTCCACTCCCAGGGGGTGCTTAGTATTTGTTTACTTCTTTTTTCTCTCCTCCTCATCGTTCAAGTGACTTCACCAGTGATTCATGGGGATTTAAAGGAAGGCGTGCGGTGATGACAAATTGTTTTTGTTGGAACCCCCAACCCCTCCTAGGATAATGGAAGCTTCAAAAAGGGGGGGGGGGAGGTGGAAGAGCGATAGTAGCAGACTGTCTGTCGAGGGTTCTTACCTTTTATATGTTTTATGTATGGGGGAAGTATTGTTACCTCCCAAGATGTAAGATTGGGAGGTAAGTTGATGTGCAGGAGAGAGAAGTTGATGGGTTATTGATTTGGATTTATGGATTAAAAAGCGAAAGGTAGAATATATTAACTTTTGACTCTCACAAAACTGCTTCTAAGGAAACATTTTGCTTATATTATTTCATTGAATAATTTAGGGATTGTTATATTAATGTTTGACCTTTAAAGACATGTAAGTTGAGACCAAAGATTTTAAACTTGTTGCTTACTAGTAATCGAGTGGTATACTTGGTTCATTTGCTTAATTTAGTTCATTTTTACTTAAAATTTATTGCATGCGATTATTTTTTTATTAGTAAAATTGTGCCGAGACCTGGTTTATTCAGTTCCCTGGGATGTTTGCATCGCTTCGGATGTGCAATCATAGCATGAGTATATTATTTTGATCAATTGATATTCTACGCACTTTTGGCGGAAACATTTGTTAGGATATATTTCAGATGCATGTCAGGAGTGTCCTAAGGTAACTTCCTTTTTAGGACACGCCCGGTAAAAGCGCGAAAAAGAATAAGGCCGTGAGTATAAACAAACATTAATTTATTTACACTATATAAATATTTACAAGAATTTGATTTAAAATATTTAAAAGACAACTTCCCATATTCCAAATGGGATGAATACCAATTTAAGATAAGCAAATAAACAAATACAAAAGTATATGTAGTCTCATAGACTAAAATGTGAAAGATGGTAATCTATCATGAAAACAACTGACTTTTACTATTAAATAATTTATTTGGAGTTAACAAGTAGATATTTTAATTGGCGTTAATTAGTTAATTTAATTGGAGAGGGAGAGAAAGACAAAAGATACAAATCAGGCACAGGCCCTTAAATGTGGAACTCACCGACATCATTTGCAAATCAACAGCTTGCTTCTCTCTTTTCAGAGGACCCTGATGGGGAGACGTCTTTCTTTATCGCCACCCAGTTCCTTCTCCTCGCTCCTTTTTTAAATTCTGAAAAACTCTCTCTCTCCAAGATTTCAAAACACGCCCCTGAGGCGCACACAATTAACTTATTGGATTCTGGTTCTTAACCCCTTGACCCCAAAGCATCGCCATTGGCTTTAGGCCTTCCAGAAACAAAAAGCCCCTTCTTCAGCCCCTGCGAAACTGATCTTCTTTCGGGCACTAATTCAAAGCAGGCCGCAATCCCTATGACCCATCCGAAAAGGACGCACATTACACCCTTTCGGTAAAAATATGATCCACAGAACACTAACCGACTTCCCGTTTCCAATTCCGAGAGCAAGCAGCTGGCCAAACGAAAAGGCTGACCCCCAAAATAAATAAGTAACCTCTAGGTCTCACTCCCGAAAATATTGGCTCATGGTTTTACCATGCGACGAGGAGGACTGATTGGCCCGATTGGAGTCAAAATGGCTGTTGCTTTGGATGTATATTTAGGATCCTTAATTAAAGCCATTTACTTCCCTTTCGCGTTTTCATGAGCGGTGTGTCGAATGCACTCTCAATTGTGATTCTGATAAGTTTTGCTTTTGCGGAGAGCTAGGGCAATTTTCGGTTCAAAGCATTTTAAGTCATGTTCAAATGTATTATTTAAACAGCGGACGCTTAATTTAATTATCTATACATAACGAAAATTGGCTAGACCAATGAGAACACAAGAGAGGAGAGGGAAAAAAAAACTTTTATTGGAATTACAAATTTTCAATGCTTCGCAGACAATAACTCATTGCATGCGGGAGATTGTTGACAACAATGACGAACGTGACATCTCAGGAGGAATCTGTATAACTTCACGTTTTATAGCATCTTCCAATTCTGACAAATCTCGTGGATTTGATGTGTACACCTTAGATTTCAGAAACCCCCAGAACCAGAAATCCATCGGAGTGAGGTCGGGGTATCGCTGTGGCCACGAAACTGCAATAGAATCTGCATAGCAACTTCTTTAAATCTCTCATATCTATTGGTTATTTTGAGGTCCTTCTCAAACCTTCGAAAAGCCGCCAAATGTCGTCAAATTGGCGATAAATCACCAAACTTAGAAACGCGCTTACGAATTTCAGCATCCGGCAACCCTTGATTCGCGTCATGGGAAATATTGCTTGTACGGGTGTTTTCTCTGTCTGGTTTTCAGAAGCAACTCTAGAGAGAGCAATTTACACGTTTGTAACTTTAGCATCCGTGGTTGGAGGTAGAAGCAAAAAGTTATCATCGCGAGGGGAAATGGAAGAGGAAAAATGAGAAACATGATACCATGGATGAATTGCAAAAACCACGCATGAAGGAAATAATAGAATAAAATATAGAATGAATGGGAAGAAAACAATGCGTACACAAATGCACACACTCCCTGTAACGAAATATAATTAATATACGACACGTTAAAAAAATCTGATGTGGGCAGCACATGACTTTCCTTATATAATGCAATGAATTTGCTACTTTTACAGTAACATAAATAGATTATTTTTATAGTAGTTATTTATATTCTTTCCAAGATATTGAATTTTCATCAATGAGTCATCATTTTCCATGTCGTCATCATCAATGAGTCGTCACTGTGCGTCATTTTTATCCATTTGGCGAGTTTTTCGTTAATTTAGCAACATTTAAAAAGTCGCCAAGTTGGCGACATTCCACCAAATTCGTCGCCAAAATCTCGCCAAGCGTTATGGACGAAGAAGTAAGTTATTCTTACAGCAGATAAATGACTATTGGCGTTCAAATACAAAAGTATTAGTCAAAGTATCTTTTTTCATGAATGGAACGACCTAGATCCACGAGAATGATGTCACCAAATTTATCGCATGGTATTGCATATGAAAAGTGAACACGTTTCTCAATAGAAAAAATATATTTTTTTATTTTATGACTTTTTGATAATTGTTTTGAAAAATATTCAATATTTCGAGAATGGTTCATGTTGGAGTTCTAAAATTTATGTCAATTGTTTTCTAATGAAAAATTACATAAGAAATGTCTATTTGCGTAACTTTATTAGAGGTTTAGAATTTTTGACGATTTTCTCAAAATTTCACTCGAAAATTAAGGGGGTTCTGAACATTCGATTGCGTATGAAAGTAATAGACTTCCAGTGTTTACGGATTGTGATTTTTGTACCAAATTTCGTTCAAATCGGTTCATTCGTTCGTCAGTTATCGTCTCCACAGGCTCACTGACACACACAGACATCACTTCAAAAATGTTTGATTCGTGATCAGGGATACTTAAAACGTGCTCTCCCGTCGAAAACTCGAATTCGAGTTTTCGACCGTGTCACAATACTTTCCTTATACATTATTATATATAGGGAAAGTAATAATGCCATTACATTTAGACCTTTGAACTTTTCTAGCAAGATCGGCGGATGAATACATCTCAAAGAACAGAATCGAGTTCAATCCACCTCTGCACGGAGAGCATTTAGAAAGATACTTTGAAAATATAAATAAATATTTTCCGCGAAACTGAATAGAAAATAATTTTCGCTCTCGTTCTACTTGTGACGCAAAGTATCACTGTGCGGAAAATTACATAACACGAGAACTGCGAATGTGATTATCAAAATTGCGTTTTACATCATTCGCATTTCATTTTCAAGGTTTGTTGAAAGTTTATGCTTGTTGCCATTCAAAGTTTATACTTGTTCAAAGCGATATTCCAAACGCTTCACGGCTTGAATCACGCTTTCTAAATTTTAGTACCCTAATATAGTACGGAGGATAAATGCCTAATTAATAATACATACCATGGCTGTTACAAGAGTAAATGGGTTTTAAAATCCACAACTGTAGTAATTATAAAGAAAACATTTCGGTCATTATGCTTGTTATATGTTCCGAAAATGAAACATAGTTTTAAATGTATATTTATTATTTTCTTCCTTAAATTTCAAACTGTATCACAATCAAATCGTTAGGAGTAAAGAATAATTTATACACAGGGTGTCCCTAAAACTTTAACCTCGGCTTTTATTCCTTAAATATTGATCTTAGACATATATAATAAATTACAAAGTTTCGTAAATAAAGGTAACGAATTTTATAAAATCGATAAAAATTTTCAGGGAATTAAATTTGAAGAAATACAAAATTTTAATTTTTATACGGCCCCCGTATAAAAACATTTTCAATGACTAAAATGTGCCCCATACACTGATAAGGTAATGTACGAAACTTCAGCATTTTATCATAAAAAGTCCCAGAGATATGTTTAAGCAAAGTTTGTGAGGGATTAATCACAAATTAAAATGTAAATGTTTACAGTAAGAGTGCAAATGACTCAACGCAGAAATGCAACATAGGCAAATAATATATGCCTCTTATCTTTAATGGATCTTTGGCATGGATGGAAAACATTTTGAACAAGCTTTGTAATCTTTGTGCGAAGTTACTATTTCTACACAGGGTAGATACTTTTGTACCTATAAATAGCAAAATTATTATTTATTTATGTAATCAATGTTTTCTTTTGTAATTTATGTATGACCCCTGAAACGCAATTTGCCGACATGATTTTTTCCCTCTGAGAACCCATGTCGATGCATCGAAATGTGGTTTAAGTCAGCATTTTTGCCTTTTCATATTTCTGGGACTTTTTATGATAAAATTCTGAAAATTTGTGCATCACCTTATTAGTGTGTGGGGCACATTTTTCTCATTGGAAATGTTTTTGAACGGGGGTCGTATGAAAATTTAAATTTTGTATTCTTTTAAATTTATTTCCCTTGAAAATTTTAATCGATTTCATAAAATTCTGTACCTTTTTTTTTACGCAACTTTGTAATTTATTATATATGTTTAAGATCAATATTTAAGGAATAAAAGCCGAGGTCAATGTTTTTGGGACACCCTGTATATTACTTTCTCTATAATACATCGTATAATGTATATGGAAAGTATTGTAACGGGGTCGAAAATTCGAATTCGAGTTTTCGACGGAAAAGCGCGTTTCAAGCATACCTGAACTTGAATCGAATATTTCTAAGCTGATGTCTGCGTGAGTGCAAAACAATACCTAACGAACGAATAGAGCGTTTTTTACGAAATTTGGTACAAATATTACAGTCAGGGAGTATTGGAAATGTATTGATTTTAAACGCAATCGAATGTTCAGAAGACCCCCCCAAATTTTCGAATGAAATTTTGAAAAAGGATAAAAAAATCGGACACTTTAATAATGTTACGTAACTGGTTATTTTTTATGAAATTTTTCATTAAAAATTAAATACACTTTATAAGGCATGCCATATACTTTAGAAGGCTAACGGAAGAAAGGAATAACAGTTGGCCGTAGAAGTGAAGCGAAATATGAAAACAGATACCAAATACAGTAGAATTCGGAACAGGAGAATTTAGCTGTGATAGTTGAATTCAATTCGGAACTGACAATTTCCTAAAAATGTAAAATTATTTTTACTTTCCTTATATACATAATGTATAAGGAAAGTATTGTGACGGGGTCGAAAATTCGAATTCGAGTTTTCGACGTGAGAGCACGTTTCAAGCATCCCTAATCACGAATCAAACATTCTTGAAGTGATGTGTGTGTGTGTGTGTGTGTCAGTGAGTCTGTGGAGGCGATAACTGACGAACAATTGGACCGATTCGAACGAAATTTAGTACAAAAATCACAATCCGTAAACACTGGAAGCCTATTGTTTTTATACGCAATCGAATGTTCAGAACCTCCCTAAATTTTCGAATGAAATTTTGAAAAAATCGTCAAAAAATTAAAACCGCTAATAAAGTTACGCAAATAGACATTTCTTATGTAATTTTTCATTAGAAAACGATTGACATAAATTTTGGTACGCGAACATGAACCGTTCTCGAGATATTGTACATTTTTCAAAAAAATTATCAAAAAGTCATATAAAATAAAAAAAAATATTTCCTATTGAGAAACATGTTCACTTTTCATATGTAATACCATGCGATAAATTGGGTGACATCATTCTCGTGTATCTAGCTCGTTCCATTCATGAAAAAAGATACTTTAAGTAATACTTTTGTATTTGAACGCCAATATTCATTTATCTGCTGTAAGAATAACTTATTTCTTCGTCCATAACGCTTGGCGAGATTTTGGCGACGAATTTGGCGGAATGTCGCCAACTTGGCGACTTTTTGAAATGTTGCCAAATTTACGAAAATCTCGCCAAATGGATAAAAATGGCGCTAAATCAATGGAAATGACGACTGATTGTCGAAAGTTCAATATCTTGGAAAGAATATTAGTATCTACTATAAGAAAACCAATTTTTTTCCCTGTAAATGTAGTAAATTCATTACATTATATAAGGAAAGTCATGTGTTGCCCACATCAGATTTTTTTTACTAGGCGTTACTCGTTCGATTGCAAAGGATCAGCAACAAATGAATTGTTCAAAATTAATTTATAGAAAATTTCAACTGGCGGTTTTTCTGTTTTAAATAGATTTGTAGATGCCCCCTTATGTACTTTAAGAGAAAATTCAATATGCGCACTTGCAGTTCAGGTAAAATGAAGAATTTCAATGATCTATAATTCAGCTAATTTTTCATCAAAATTTTCATCTTTAACCCTAAATATGTTGGTTGTAAATTTTAATAATTAGACATTTTCTGATTGGATGGGGTGGGGGCATAAAATCTTAAGCACCCCTGTACCGAATTTCGCCACTATCCGAAGCTTCGATTTTCCACTACAGACGACACAGATATATTTTATTATGCAAGATACTACGGACTCTACTGTGTAGGACAGATAATCCTAGCTGCCCTGTAGGAAGAATTTTTTCTTCCTAAACAAACTATTTATTTTTAGATCAATGATGGTCAGATATCGAATTGGTCAAAACTAGACACTCGCACACGCTTCGCATGGGCGAAATGGCTAGTCGTTATTAATTACGGCATCTACACACCCAATAAAAGTTCTGAATGTCAAAAATCGTTTTAAATTTGAGCACATTTTATAGTTTAACATTTTTATGTAATTATTAGTTATGGAGGGTGTAAATATCATAGTTAAATTACCTTCTGTTGATTACTTTTCATATTTCACTTCACTTCTAAGAACAATAATTGGTTTTATATTCGTTTTCGACAGTATTCTTGAAACACGAGTTACAACTGCAGAGTTCACTTGGACGATAAGAGCTTCCAATTTCGTCCCAGTTGCTCAACGGTAGAGCGTCGGCTGGCCATTTCGAAGATTCAGAGCTCTATTCCCGATTGGGAGCAGCAAGGTTCTTTACGATGGCGTCCGATCGATTTGACCCTGTAGGTTAGTACAAAGATGTCGAAGTTCTGAAAATGACCCTAGTACGTACGACTAGCACGGATTCGGTGGACTCTGGTGTATGGAGCACCGAATTCAAATCATGAGGTCAATGACCAAGCAGCATATTAACCAGAGTAAAAATAGTAATATTAAAAGGCTAACCTGAGGTAAAAATAGCTAGAGGTGATCAGTCAGATTGTCAGTTGTACTTCAGTCTGACATTACAGGGTGGAGAATGTAGTGTCCACTTCGACGATAAGAATTTGCAATTTCTTCTCAACGGTAGTGTTGGCGGGCCAGATCGAAGATGGAGGGTACGATTCCCGGTTGGGACAGTAAGGTTCTTTACGCATCTGTTTTCAGCGAACTATTTTAACTATCAGGGAAGTATGCGGTTTTCTCTCTCCACCCAACATTCGAGAAGATGCCGCAGAGAAATTGTAGTCCGCATTCTATTTGCGTTAATAAGAAATCATAACACGGCAAGAAAACTATACAGTGTAAGATCTTAATAGTTTTCATGCTTTCAGACGGTCTCTCAGGAGGAAATTTAAATACTTTCTCCAGAATACCATTCGTAAATCTCCAGAAATTGCATTTTGCGGAAGTTGGATTTCATTTTCAAGATTATTTGTGAAGCGGAAGAACACATGTTTCATTCTTTGAAACGCTGTACAAACTACTGCCTTAATGTTCTGGAAGCAGGAAGAAACGTCGAATTTATAATAAGTGATATGATTGTTTATGTGTTAGTAAATTGGTTTAAAACTCTCGGATTGTATGTGGAGAGCATTTTGATCACAATCCCCCATTTCAAACTCTTCCTCCTTTGGTTGCTATTTTTTTGGCTTTATCATTCTCCTGGTTTTATTCTATTCATTTTCATTCTTCTTACTGGGTGGTACCACCATTGCTTATTTCAGCTTATTTAGACAGTTTTTTGCACATAGTTAACACCATTTGCACGTAGTTAACTCTAACAAATGAATTTTGAAAGCACCTTCGAATGAATAAATGCATTAAAATATAAAATATTCACAAAAAAATATTTTTCAAAGCAATTTCCGATGAATAAAAAAACATCAAGATTATCGGGGAAGCTGTTGTATAGTTTACAAAAATTACTTATCGCCCAATAAAAAACAATATTTGTACTAAAATTCCTTTCAGTAAATAAACTCATGCTCCTGGTTGAATTCTGGGGAACATGAAACCCGATACCCAAGACAGGGGAACAATCAATTCTGTTATTGAACACATTCCTGAAGAATGAAAATAAAATGAAATCCCTTCTGTTCTGTAAGCTTTTAACATTAAACATATCACGAAGAAAAGTAGCAGATGAGGCATAACAAAATATATCAGTTTGCTTATAATACAAATATTTCAAGAATTTATTTTGAATAATTTCGATCTTGTTTGCATGAACAGCATGAGAAGGCCAATATTATTTGGACGTATACCAAATACTTGTATTCAATTTTGTTTTCGATATAAATCTCGGTTTGGTAACTTACAAGGCCTTAACTTTCAGCTGGGGCTTTTAGGATCCCAATGCTCGTAATTTTAGGTAAATACAAAAATTTCTTACTATATTGGACATCAAATAGTATATAGCCAATTTTCCCCTAATATCGCCGTTCTATTGGAAATACTGCAAATGGAAGTCCTACATATAGTCATTACTTGTTAAACATTGGCGTTTCATTGGAATGCCAATATTGGCTTTCATTGGATTGATAATATTGGCCGCATATTGACGCTTCATTGGAATACCAATATTGGCCAAACATTGGCGGTTTATTGAAATGCCAATATTGGCTATATATTTGCAGTCAATATAGGAGTTTAAATGGAAATATTGTCAATTGCATGCAAAAATATGCGATAAAGTAGGACTCTGAATACAAAAATAGTTCTGCAGTGCTTCGTTATTAAATCATGAAATATATTATCCAATAAATTGTAACAAAAGATAAAGCTTCACATTAATTAACTTTTCAGAATCCTATTTTAAAATTTCGTAGCCTAGGATATTCAAAATATGTACCCCATTTTGTTGCACATTCACTTCGAATCATTCAAATCATTGTCGGAACTGATTGATCTCCCAAACATGGTAATCTCTAAAGGTAATTCATATTCAAAGATTAATAATTCATGATTTTCAACAGAAATCTGTTCGTCTAATGTCCCCAGCAGCCTTTGATCCTATATTTAGGTATAAGCGTTCCTCACTGTTAAATTTGCGCGCAAAGCTTTTGTAAAACTTTGTTAATATCCCTTATTACAATTAATTACTCATAACATGCCTTTAGTTTTCATAATAGATGAGGACCTTTTTATGGGTGGAGCTAAATTCGTTGAAGAGAAATATTCATAAATGTTATATTTGTAGCACTTCTGCTACATATTAGTAAATGTTGCAACTATTACAAATATTTCTAATGTAATACATGATACTGAAAATTTTATTGACCGATACATGAGAAAATGAATAGGAACAGTAAAAACTCTAAAATTTCCTGCATGCTATTTAATTTGAGCTATTTACTAAGGAGCAATATTCATCCTGAAAAAGAAAATTAAAACTTCAAATTGTGGTAAAGATATATGCTTTCACTTGGAAGATGCTATCCCCAGCATCACACTTTCAGTTGATTTTGCAAATCAAATTCTCCAAATAGGTGCAATAAAGAAATAAAAATCATTTTTCGTTTAAGTAACTATTTTAAAAATAGCAGCATTCTTGCCAAATCTAGAATCATTTTTCTCAAATTTAGCATCATTATTTTTTCATATTTAGTAGTAATGTTCTGTGTAAGTTATCGTCGTTTTTCTATAAAAAAAATTCATTCAAATTTAGCATTATTTATGAAATAACTTTAGCATTATTTAATCAAATTTAGCATTATTTATCAAATAACTTTAGCATTATTTATCAAATAACTTCAGCATTATTTATCAAATAACTTTAGCATTATTTATTCAAATTTAGTATTATTGTTCTATCAAATTTAGAAGTATTTATTGTATCATATATGTCAGCATTTTCTGTTATCAAATTTATCAATATTTATTTGAATTTTACTCTTAAGTTTAGCGGCATGCTCACATAAATTTTAGAGCCATGTTAATTTAAATTTTAGTGGAATGATCATCTAATTATTAGCCACATGTCTATATAAATTTATGCCAAGTTCTTCTTTCATTTTTCCTGTGTTTATTTCTCAATACTAGAACCATGCAGAAATTTTGTAGTTCAATGGTTCACAGTCTTTATTTTCTGAGTGTTTCCTGGTTGTTCCTTTTCGTCAACTTATAGCCCCCTTCCATTAAATAAGACCATCGAAAAATGGTGCTCTTCATATTGTAAATGCAAACACACTTTTTCAAGAAATTTCTCAAATTTGAGTTAAATCAGTTTAAAAAAAGTTCTAAACTTCTCAATTTCTGTTCTAATAAAATTTGTCTTAGAAGTTTCAGTAAAATAAAAAAGAAAGGGAAATCACATGCGCCAATCAGAATCTTTATACAATATATATATGTTTACCAGAAAAGTTGAGAGAAATCTTACCAAATGCTCTGTATGAAATTTCAAACGGAGTATAAATGAGACCAATCATTTAAATTTTAAAGTACCCAAACGGGAATCGAACCACGGATTTTCGAACTGATCAGCCGATTCTCCACCATTGAGCTGCTGGGACGAAATTGCAAGTTCTTATTTTCGAAGCGAGCTCTGCAAAATGTGCATTTAGAGTTAATTTAGACAATTTCAAATTACTTTCAGTCAGTAGTTGCAACATAAAAATCTTATGTGAGCTGCATGTAAGTATTCTCACTGATTCATTCACAATTTTCTTATATTTTTTCTCCCTGTACTACATCAATTTAAATTTTATTGCACAAAGTGCGGATTTTAATTACATCAAATTTGTAGTTTGTTTCATTTACCAACTTAGTGGATTTAAAAAAATCTCCAGGTCATCAAAAATAAATAAATAAATAAATAAACAATTATAATTAGATCTTTTTGTATATTATTACTTTTTCTTGCCTTTTCGCATTGCTGTTTTTCATTTCTTACGAATGGCAACAGTAGATCATTTATTTTTTCTTTGCGAATGGCAACACTGGTCTCATCATTCAGGGTTCCAGGGTTCAGGCATATGCAGTGTTGTTTCCAGGTATGCATGTTCTCTTTTATTTTTCCTTCTTTATGTATGTTGTCCAAGTAGAAATAGTTTATAGATATAATCTATCTATTTCTTCAGAAACATGCATTTTTTGTGTTTGCTTCATCAAAATACTTGAACCAGAAGAAGAGTTTTGCGAAGTGAACATTTTCATTTTTTAAGGCCCTAGCCCTTGTCCACGTGTTTAACAATAATGCTTGATTTTTTATGTTTTTCTATATTCGTTTCCATACCATTGAAATTTGTTGATTTTCTTTAACCTGATGTCTTGTAATTTGTATTTTTTTTTTCCATTTGATTGAAGATTTGCTGTTTTATATTTTTATTTTGTGGGTATTTTAGAAAAAGCTAGGTTTATCGAGTTGCAGCTTCTCACTTTTCTTTCATTGGAATTTCAAACTATTATATATATATATATATATATATATATATTAAAATATTAAATCCAATGGAAGAAGTAACTCATAATACACTATCTTAAAAATATTTTAAGCCTGCAGAATACAAATAAATTCAACAAGATGAATAATAAAATGAAATTCAACAATAAAGAGGAAATTATAATAAAGTTAAGAAAGTTAAAGTTAAGAAAGTTAAAAGCGATTTGTGATTTAAATAATTGGAGTGACTCAACTAGATATTCTCATACCCAAATTCATTTTTAATAGACTATTTTTCCCATATTTTACAAGAATTTTTTTGAAAAATCGAGGCCATATTTGACAATGTACCCCCCGGGGATTAGGTAACTTGCCTCCCGAGGGGCCTAAGGACGTCACGAACAAAAAAAAATTGTATCGCAGCTATTTTTCACAGCACTGATTGAAACTATAAAGTCTCTTGATAATTAAGCCATAAATAATTTCTTTTATGCCTTATTATGTCACATTTTGTCCTGTGATGCTACGTTAAAAAATATAAAATTCTGAATAAATTTCGAAATTGTCGCTCGAATTTAAAAAAAAAATTCAATCTAGTTCTAGATTTTTCGATAACAAAACCGGAATTAACGTTTCGTGAAAATCCATTAATATTGGTGGCTGCTATTGTGTACACAAAAAATCGACCGCAGACAGACAGACAGACATACATACAGACAGACAGACATCACTCCAAAAATAGTCAAAACGCCTTCAGGATATCTTGATATATATATAATGGTATCAATATCTCGAAATTGAAAAATTTCGTGAATACAATACTTTCTCAAAACTGCATATTAAAAAGTAAACATAATTAATGTGTCAATGTCTACTATTACCGAGTTTTTCTTTTTTTTTAAATACCGTCCTTGTACACCAAATTATTAAAGGCAAGCCATTTTAGTTAATACTGGTCATCGAATCTCGCTGAGAACTTTATTACTCTGACCTAATTCCAAATTATCATTAGACTAACAATATAAATTCAATAACAATTTATTTTGCATATCGTTTTACTTATATTAAAAGATCAATAGAGAATAATACCTTATAGGAAAAACAAATATTTCGGTAGCTTTGCTAGACATTGTCAAACTTTAGTCTTATCGGAACTGCCTCATGAATAATTTATTATGTCTCATTAATCTTTGATGCAGCAACTTGTTCTCTGAGGCGATTTTTCTCTTCTTAATAAACATTGATTGCTAATAATTGAATAACATTGATGGGCTTAGAAAGGTATGGGCAAGTATAATGCTCTAATAAGAGGACGGGAAATGAACCTTGCTTTGGGATAATTAAGAGAAAATATGCAGATTTTTATGTTACGGTGAAAGTGAGACATGACAGATTCAGAATAGTGCTATACTTTGAAATTCCATTAGGTGATGTCTAGGAAATATTATTATACTTTCTGTAAAATGTATAATTATAGAAATATCGGATATATATATTCCAAAAATATATATATATCGGCTTTTATTCCTTAAATATCGATGTTAGACATATATAATAAATTGCAAAGTTGCGTAGAAAGATACAGAATTTTACGAAATTGATACAAATTTTCAGGGGGATAAAATTTGAAGAAATACAAAATTTAAATTTTTATGCGACTCCCGTGCAAAAACATTACCAATGATTAAAATGTGCCTCATACACTAATAGGGTGATGTACAAAATTTCAGCATTTTATCATAAGTCCCAGAGATATGTTTAAAAAAATTTGGTGAGGAATTAATCACAAATTAAAATGTAAATGTTTACAGCAAGAGTGCAAATGACGCCACGCAGAAATGCATCATAAGCAAATAATATCTGCCTTTCATCTTTAATGGGTCTTAGGCATGAATGGAAAACATTTTGAACAAGCTTTGTAATCTTTGTGTAAAGTTATTATTTCTGCACAGTGTATATTCTTTTGTACCAATAAATAGCAAAATGATTATTTATTTATGTAATCATTGTTTTCTTTCGTAATCTCTGTCTGACCCCTGAAACGCGATCTGCCGACATGATTTTTTCCTTGTCAGAACCCATGTCGATGCATCGAAAAGTGGTTTCAGTCAGCATTTTTGTCTTTTCATATCTCTGGGACTTTTTATGATAAAATGCTGAAATTTTGTACATCACCTTATTAGTGTATAGGGGTACATTTTACTCACTGGAAATGTTTTTGTACGGGGGCCGTATAAAAATTTAAATTTTGTATTTCTTAATATTTAATTCTCTTGAAAATTTTAGTCGATTTTATAAAATTCTGCTCCTTTATTTACGCAACTTTGTAATTTATTATATATGTCTGAGATCAATATTTAAGGAATAAAAGCCGAGGTCAGTGATTTTGGGACACCCTATATACTCCATGTACCCCAAATTATTAAAGGCAATTTTAGCTAATGCCGGTCATTGAATCTCGTAGTGGACTTTACTTCTCTGACCTAATTCCAAATCATCATCAGACTAACAATAGAAATTCAATAACAATTTATTTTGCATAACGTTTTACTTATATTATAAGATCAATAGAGAATATACCCTATAGGAAAAATAAATATTTCGGTGGCTTTGCTAGACATTGTCAAACTTTGGTCTTATCGGAACTGCCTCATGAATAATTTACTATGTCTCATTAATCTTTGATGCAGCAACTTGTTCTCTGAGGCGATTTTTCTCTTCTTAATAAACATTGATTGCTAATAATTGAATAACATTGATGGGCTTAGAAAGGTAAGAGGAAGTATAATCCTCTAATAAGACGACGGGAAATGAACATTGCTTTGGGGTAATTAAGAGAAAATATGCAGATTTTTATATTACCGTGAAAGTGAGACATGGCGGCTTTAGAATAATGCTATACTTTGAAATTCTATAGGTGATGTTTAGGAAATATTGTTATACTTTCTGTAAATTGTAAAAATATAGAAATATCGGATATATATCTTTCGGAAATATAAATATATATATATATATATATATATATATAATATTTTCCTTCTTGGTATAAATTAATTTTATTTTTTCGTACAAAATAATAAATAAATTAATTGGATTGGATTTGTAGTTTTAAAATTATGTCCTTTTATAAATTTGGTGTTATGACGTGTTTTGATATAAAGTTGCCAAAGTCAAAAAACCGAAATTATATCCTGCGATACATTTAACCTAGCTGGCCATAATCCTTTCCGTATAGTGTATAATGTATAGAAATGTATAATGTATAGGGAATGTATAGGAAGTATAATGTATATGAAATGTATTGGGAGTATAATGTATAGGGCAAGTATTATGACGTGGTTGAAAATTTGATTACGAATTTTCGTCAGAATTCTCACGCTTTAAGTATCCTTGAAATCGA
Source organism: Amaurobius ferox (assembly GCA_951213105.1). Classification (NCBI taxonomy): domain Eukaryota; kingdom Metazoa; phylum Arthropoda; class Arachnida; order Araneae; family Amaurobiidae; genus Amaurobius; species Amaurobius ferox. Next base: position 85,710,947 of record OX578138.1, read on the forward strand.
ATCGAACGTTTTGAATAAACGCATATACTGAAAAATGTACAGAGAGACGTTTAAGAGACATTTTGTTTTTGCTTTAGTAACTTTTGCATTTTATTTATATTGAAGGTGTATTTCCTTTACCTTCGAAACTGGTTAATATTTTTACAAATATTAAGGTTTTACAAAAATATTGAGGTTATGTTGTTGAAATTTAAAAAAATTATGAAAGCTAAGCTTCGGCTTAAATAGAAATGGACTCTAGATACGAATTTAGTTAGGTTCAAAGTAATGCAATTATTTCCAAAGTACAACTATACTGAACATTTTGTTTTGGATGAAAAAATATCCGAGCTTTTGCGCGCTAACTGCTGTCATACCAATTTTTTTTTCGACAAATTCTTCATAGTTTAATAATCTGTATAAAAAATTTTTTTAAATTATGTATTAAAAATAATTGTACATTAGAAAATATAAATTTATCAACAGAGAAAAACCTGTGTTTTTATAATATATACTTCACGAGATATAAATGTTGAATATGTTGAATTTTCACTTTTTAACATTTTAAGTGTTCTATGTCCCCTTAAAAAGGGGGAGGGGGCGTAATTTAACATAATCGAGAGATACTGTTTCGAATTTAGGCTTTTAATATAGATACTATGAAGAATTGGTGCAATTTTTTCTGCAATGGGTGTTATATCTCATGCTTACGCTACTGTGCAAATATCAACAATTTTGACAGGGTGAATTTATTTCATTAAAATTAGTAAATTAACATCTTAATAAATTCTTAATTTGAAAAAAAAAGTAGGATTGTTAGTTCATTTGAAATGAAACATGTATGTATTAAAGCAAAAATATTTAATATTTTTTTTGAGTGTATATCTCAATGATTAATTCTCCTCTTTTCATTTTAGGTAAGCTCGAAATTGAATTTAGAGAAATTGAATTTTCCATGGGTAAGGAAAAAATTTTAAAGCCTAATATTATGTTTATCAGGAATAATTTAAAACTTTTTTTTAATCAGGAACGCAATTAATATATATTTACTGGTTCTCATACAATGTAAAACATATCATTGAGATTTATTTTCTTATAAAGAAAACATCTAAAATGCCAGTTGTTTTCTTTTAGGAAACACGATGGTTTCAGAACAAAGAAAACTCCTAACAGGAAATTTTCTAAATTTGCAACACACACTTTCCACGAGTTTCAAGACCCACATGTGGTTCAATATCACCTGACCTTCAAATTTATATGAGTCAGTTGATTTCCCAATATTGGTAGACAGTTCATACATACATACATACGCGTACTGTTTTTGGAATATATTGTAAACATCATTAGCTCGAAACTTGGACTAAATTTACGGGTGGCTATTTCGAAGCTACTCACCAACTTTCATTAAATTTGGTTAAGCTTTTTTCCCCTGATGATGAGGCAAACGAAAGTATCGTTTTTCACTAATATCTCGAGAACCACTGGCCGTAGAAACTCGAAACATGGACTAAATTTTAAGTGGGGCTATTTCAAGACTCCCACCAAATTTCATCAAATTCGGTTCAGCCGTTCTCCTTTGATGTTGGATCATACATACATACTTTTCTTATTTATATATATAGGTAGTTATAGTAGACGATTTTTATATATTTTATAATCCAATTTTTATGTAGTTTTTATTCTATTTGTAACCATAGTGACAGAGTTATGTTTCAAATACCGAAATCGTCTGCTAGCTATTCTTCCATTCAAACTATTGAGAATATATTTTATTAATGATTGATTTTTAGATTAAATGCATATAAACGTTAAAAATGTATTATACAATATATTATACATATTTATATGTTATACAGTGTCAATTGAGATTGTTGTTTTCAAAATAATGTATAGAAAATAACAGATGTCAAGTATCATAAACACATCTTAATTATTTATCATCTGCTGATTTACTTGCTACTTTTCAATACCGTGAAAGCTTATTTATTTTTAAAATGTCATTCGCAGACTTTACTATCAACAAAAAATTATACAACCTGCAGGTAAATAATTATTTTAAATCCTAGCTTTCATAGAATAATAAGCCTTTGAAATACGACATCCTCGTATTAAAAACAAGAACTGTCGCAAGCTGTAGAAAAATCTATATCGAAACAAAAGCAGCATAGTTCAACAAATGAGTATTATTTTAGGTCATTTGTCAGCAAGTCGGGAAAAAAAATGCTGAAAGAGCATAAATTTTTCTTAGTTTCTCGTTGAGTTTTATGTCTTCCATTTTGTCGTTTTTAGTTGTATATCCCATTAAACTATTTTTCCGCAATAAAATAATTTCCTTTATTATTATCCATCATTTATTATTTTCATATTGCTGACTTTCGTCCTGAAGTTTTTATTTAAAATTACATTTTTAGTTAGATATTTTTGAAGGTTGCTCAAATTTCGGTATTTTTGCCAGCTATTCACAGCAAGAGGGGGACGTGTAGTCATTTGAAAACACAACAGAGATATGTTATTGAAGCCGAAAATTTTATTAAAAATTAGCTGGAGAGTGGCCTCCACTCGACTTTCTCATACAAGAATCTATTATGTAAACTGTGCTTTTTTTTATTTTGCAAGAAAAATTTTAAAATATCACTACCGTTGGCCCAAATAATTACAATTTATTACAGTGTGTTATCATTCACTTTAAAGGGCTTTAAAAATATTTTGATTGATGCCAAACTTGACAATGTTACCCAGATGGGATAATATGTACCCTGGGCTGGGGGTGGGGGGGGCTGTTAATTACGTCACGAACACAAAAATTATATCGCGGCTAGTTTTCACACCAATGATTGAAATTATTAAATGTCGTGATCATTGAACCATAAATAACTTCTTTCTTGCAGGATCAGGTCAAATTTTGTCTTATGCTGCCACGTTAAGAAAATATAAAATTTCGCTCGAATTGCAAAAAAAAAAAAAATCCATCTAGTTCTAGATTTCGTGTTAGTAAAGCCGGATATAAAACTTCGTGAAAATTCATTAATATTTGTGGCAGATATAGTGTACACAAGAAATCGACCATATATAGACAGGACATCACAGGAAAACTAGACGAAACGTGTTCAGGAGGTTCTAAAACATGTGTGACAGTAGATCTAACTCCTCGTGGTACACCCTGGTAACGTCTTTGACGGCTAAAACTTCTACTATTTTCTGCATGCAGCAAAATCACTCCAAGAGAGATCACACCGCTTTGGCATTTATGACAGCCCAAATTGCCCGCTCTGTGGAAAGGACGAAGTTATGGACAGGTACCATATCAAGGCATGATCGGCTTTGTGTGGGAAATCCGAGGTGAGAAGATATTGGAGTGCTAGAGACCTGCTGATGAGACATTGACTTTTGTCTTTGTGTTCTTTGTTGTAAGATGTTTGTCATTTTCTCTTGCCATTGGAAATAAAAAAGCATATATTGGAATCAAAATCTCGAATTCGAAAATTTTCGGGAAACACTTTCTCTACAGTACGAAAAGGTAAAAATTGCTGAAAGAGGTATGTACTAAAACCCAGTTGTTTGTTAACGTTTATAGATGTGCAAACCTTCTGTGACAAGCGAAAGGTATATCCGGCATCTTGTTTCTAAACTTTTCGAGCTGGAACATTAGCTGTATCATGATAAAATTATGGCATGCATCCCACATACCTAAATATTTAAAATTATTAAAATTATTAAGTCTATTGAAAAAAATAAAATATACTATTAAACTTAGTCTAACAAAACAAAATAAACTTAGTCCATTGAAAATAGGCAAATATATCTTGAAATTTGAATTATTTTAAAGAAAACAAAAGGTTTTGAAATTTTAATACGTTAACGTAAATAAATGTAGAATTTAAGTAATTAAATTTCATGAAACAGATATAAGATAACAATGCGATTTATCCACAAACAAACAAGCAAAAAGAAATGAAAAATTGATTATGCTGACTAAATGATTTAATCTAACTAAAATTCAAAACATGGAACAGTAAATTTAAGAAACAATATAGCAAAATAATTTTGTTTAGAGGCAAAATACACGGACGAGTTTTCCATTTTGAATTATGAAAAATGTCAAACTGAAAACTTTAAATGTAGTTTAACTATATGCGAATTAAAAAGGAGCTTGATGAGCATAGAGAATAGGTAGCGGAGACTCCTAGTAAATCATAAAAATCTGAAGTGGACAGACAGTGCCTGACTTTTCCTACAGGCTCGAACTTATTTTCTCTTTATTTCTTTAATATTTCATAAAATTGAGTTTAATTGTACAAAATAACACGCATAATTATTTGAAATTACACTGAATCAACACTTCAATTCAATTTTCGTTTTCATTTGATAACTGGGCGTATTTTTAAAGTCGGCGTAGCAAAAACGCGAAAAAACTAAAATATCTCAAGAACGGCAAGACCTAGAGTATTGGTGTTAGTCTTATTCTTTTTATTGTCAAAACATAAGTATAAAACAAATATTTAATTGATACATTTGAGCATACGCAGTCTTTTATTGTAGATTTTGACGATTTTTGCGGGCCATTTTGCAAGAAAAAAAAATACAGTTTATTTTTCGCCGAATCGTACCAAAATCTAATCAGTAACCGCAAGTGACTTATACTAAATTTTGGGAAATTCGGCCAATTAGTTTTTTAGCTAGAGTCGATACATGCGATTTTAGCGGACCATTTTGCAAAAGAGGCAGGTTTTTAACACTTTACAACAAAGTTTAAAAGTGTTTATGACTTTGTTCATTCTGTCTGTCTGTCTGTCTGTCTGTCCGTTAGCACGATAACTGCCGTAAAAATGACTTAATCAAAATGAAATTTTAGTATGTTGTTCAGACGGTCTGTAGAACCTATGGGAATATAAATGAATAATATCACCCAATTAGTTTTGGATTGAACCCGGGTCGAAAAAATGAAATACATTGAGCCCTATGGGGCCTAATTTTTCAAACATTTTTTAAGCGGATTTAAAATTCACAAATTGCTTCAAACATTTTAGGTAATATTCAAATTGTTCCATAAAATATATAAAAAAAAATTCAGCGAAATATATTCAGTAGTTTTTTAAATAAAAATTAAAATAATAATTACACCTCTTATATGAAACGATCGCGTGACCATGATATGAAACGATCACATGACCCACTTCAAAATGATATATGGCATCCATCTTGTTTCAAAATCGTGATTTTTTTAAGTTCTTTGTAATTCATATTGAGTGTTGTATCCGTCCTAAAACTACTTTATTTTTGCTTAAATTCTGTGCATCTACATACTGAAACAACGCAATGACAATATATTTGAGTTTAAATGCTCATCTAAATTTGATTATTTCTACAACTAAGCCTATTTTTCACCTATGTAAAATGTAAACAGCAAAATATATAGAATGAGTTGTATTAGAATTCCTGTATTTTTTTAACACAAAATAATTTAGTCCATGGAGTCTGCATGGCTGATATGAATGAAATATTAATTGATTTTATAAAGAGAAGGACGATTTTTTTCGATGAAGTTTCAAGCATAGAGTTTAATTTTTTGTAGCTCCATGGTCTCAAACAAAATGTTTAAATAAAATAAATTATTATAGTATTGTGATGAATGAAATGAATGGGAGAAAGTTATGAATGAAATCCTGTTTTTATAGAGAGATCCAGGCGTGTTATTTTTTCTATGACGCCATTTGAATTAATTTCAGTTGTTTTCGATGATGTTTTCAAATATAATAAATTATCGTAGTATTATGATAATTCTAAAACTATTACCGAGGAATGTATAACATTTTAGAGATGTTTAAAGCAGGCAATTTATATTTCAATGTCGTCATTTGAATGAAGTTCATTTTTTTCGATGAAGGTTTAAGTTTTCAAATACAATAAATTAATGCAGTATTGTGATAAATTTCAAAATATTACCGAGGAATGTATTGCATTTTAGACTTGTTTAAATAAAATTGCATTGAAGTTGGAAAGTGTTTCATAATCAATGCTTTAAGCATGATTGATCTTTCTTGTTTAATCTTGAAACATACCAATATCTCACCAGCACCAGGGTAACCCACAAGTGACCTATCCATAAAAATTTATAAAATTTGATCCATTAGATTTTGAGTTAGATTGGATACATGCATTTTACAGACACATAATCACATATAAACCACACACGGACATAAAGAAAAAATAGGTTTTTCGTATTCAAGAGATCTCAAAACGTGCAGATCCCTCGAAAATTCAAGTTGCCGTTTTCAATACGATTCCAATACTTTTCCTATACATGACCATCTATTGTAGGAAAAGTATGAAAACACTTGCGTTTTCATTGATCAGTTTTTACATCGTCAAATGTATATGTATGGCCGAATGCACTTTAATAATTTAAATTTCATAAATGATTTTATTACTTGTATAATAATATAAATAATTTTCGTAATAGTAAGTTCATTTATTAATTAATTCTTATAATTGTAAGAAATTTCATTACTTGCATAACTTTTTTACTTTGCCTGCAATACATGGTAATGTATAGGGAAGGTATTAGAATCCTGTCGAAAATCGCAACTCCATTTTTCGATGCAGATACACGCTTCGGGACCTCTAGAATACGAAAAACTATTTTTAGGTGACGTCTGTGTTTGTGCAATGATGTATTCACTCTAACTCAAAAACTAATTGGCCAAATTTCTTAAAATTTGGTAGATAAGTCACTTGTAGGTTACATTGGTGCTGATTAGATTTTGGTACTATTCGGAAAAAAAGGAACCTGCATTTTTTGCGAAATGGCCTGCAAAAACCGCATGTATCCACTCTAAATCAAATACTAATTGACCAAATTTCATAAAATTTGGTAGATAAGTCCCTTGTAAATTTGTTAAATGCAAATATTGGATATAGCGAATAATTTTTCCATTTCCCAACAAATTCGTTATATACGGTATTTACGTTATATACGGAATGTTTAGCAGAAAATAATCTGTTTAGAAGCGTTCTGCATAGTTTTTAGTTCAAAAGAAAAGTTCAGACGACATATTTTTTTTTTACTTCTGGATGGTATAAATGTTTTGATGCGATTTTTCATACATAGTGGTTGATATAAGTCTATTTTTCGTAGTTAATATAAGCATATTTTTCATAGTTAATATAAGTCTATTTCACAGTTTTGCCCATTGTATTAACTATCCACAAATCTGAAACTAGTATTTTTTAGATTTTTCAACACTTTCGCAAGATGCTTTTTTAATGTATCTTATTAATTTCAAACACGCTTATTTCGCTTACGATACTGTTTCCTAATAAGCTTTTCCCAAAATGTTTTTGCAGCATTCTTTCTTTGATGTTTTTCCCAAAAGATATTCGATATTCTTCTCCTGAAAAATTTTCTCCCGAGAAATATTTTCCTTTTTAGAATGCCATGTTATTGGGTATTTGAAAGTTCTTGTGATGTGACGTGCTTTGACATGATTTTGATAATCTTTTCATACACCGAGTTCATATACTTTGCATTTTATTTATTTTTTATTCTTTTATTCAAGTTCATATTTTCTTTATTTTATTTTTTTCTTGTTTTACTGTCTTACACTAGGTGGCGCCCTGTGTTGGGCTTTTGCGGATTAGCATCTTTCTGTTTGGTGGAAGTAGTCTTTTGCTAATTTTGCCGTCCAGATTTCTTGTATTGACGAAAGAAATTCAATAATTTCCGAAACGTGTGTACTCGTATGCTTACTTATTTTTATTTGGGCTGCATTTTACGTTGTGATCCAGTTCATTATTAATTGTGCATAAAGTCAAGCACTTTACTTAATATATTATGTATACGTCGTTTCACTTGTATATTTATTTATACGTATGCAAATAAATATCGGATATAGTGAATCATTTTCCCAGTTCCTAATAACTTCGTTATGTACGAATTTTATACATCTATCAAATAATAGTTTAGAAGACCTTACCCTCTCTCCACACACTAATATATATATATATGTATATATATGTATATATATATAATTGAAATTTTTTAATCAAAAACTATACGAACTATTGCAAGTACAAAAAAAAAAACCCATCTCTAGCATATCTGTTACAAATAAGTAACTATAGGCCAAGACTAAGGATAAAAATATTAGGTAACTTATCACAATAATGGTATGGGGATGAGGAGATTATTAGTATACATAAATCACAATTAAATAGGTATATTAAAATAAATATAAATATATCAACTGAAAAAGTAAACACTGCAAAAATGAGAAAATGCAAAAATAATTAGCTCAAGATTAAAGATCAATACATGGAGAACAACCAGTTGAAGATACATAGCAAAAAAAAAATGGCGGTTAGTTCCAAATTGCATTCTCGTCAGGACAGCCATACAATTCGAATTAAAACCGATAGAGTAGCCAGTTTCTGACAATGGCGATACTATTTGACTGTGGACACCATTGGAACTGTCTACTGGAAGAAGAAATACCAAATGAATTAAAAACCAGAAATACAAAATACAGAGATACAAACCCACAAACACAGCCGCCACGTATTAGTCGAAATATTTGCAGGAGAACATATGACAGAACACTCTATATCTCTTCGCTAAAGCAAGTGGACACCGGAATGAATATACTATTGAAAGTATACGAAAAATTTATTTGAATGAAGACTTTCAAAAATAGTAATCAGTATAAGACTCAGCATAAGTGGACAGTATGTGTGTGTTCATATTTGACACTATCTTTCTCCTTTAAAATTTTCTGCAGAAAAATATCTTTTTTTTTTAGAACACTGTGTTATTGGGTATTTTATGAAAATACTAATGATTTCTGAAAACTCTTGCGATTTTTTCTTATTTCATACATAGTTACAGTTTTCGGTATATTATTCGGTGTCGTTCATATTATGTTAACTATCTACTAATCCAAAATTAGCATATCTAAAATTTTTATGGTCTTTCTTAACGTACTTTTTTACGCATCTTATTAATTTCAAACTCTCTTATTCCTCTTTCAATGCTGTTTCCTTACAGGCCCTTTTCGTCAAAAAGTTTTTGCAATATTTTTTCTTTGATGTTTCCCCACTAAAGGCATTTGATATTCTTATTCTCCTTTAAAATTTTCTTCTGCAGAAAAATACCTTCTTTATTTATTTATTTTTTTTTTTTAGAACACTATGTTATTGGGTATTTGAAAATTCTTGTGAAGTCCTACTTTGAATAGTTTGCTTTTTCGTGGAAATGGCATTATGCATTTTAATCCGATGTAAGCATTTTTGTCCGTTTCAGTTTCAATATTGTACAGTCTGCTTATTAACATTAAAATTTCAGTCGTAGTTTGTTCTTTGAAAAGACTATGTTCAGAAACAACATAAGTAGGTGAGCGTAGCGACTAGAAAGTTGAGCCCCCCGGAAGAATATAGAAAGCATTTAAGTTCTCACTGATCAGGTTTATATTCCTCAAATTTACATATTTATATTCATTGCCTGGTGCATTTTAATAATGTAAATTTTATAAATAACTTACTGTATACCCGTTCTTCATACGACTATATAATGTAAAAAAACTTTTACACTTAATTACTGACATAGAACTTTTTGTTGCTGACAAAAAACTTCAAACCGACTTTTAACTAAGAAAAATGACTTTGGATATTTTGATATTGCATTTTGAAACATGAAGTAGGTGAGCATAGCGAATAGGAAGTAGAGCCTCCTAGTAGAATATAAAAATTATATATATATATATATATATATATATATATATAATTTTTTTTTTTTTTTCTTCAAGGAAATAATTCATACTTACAAGTTCGAGAACTTCCCAGGGTGGCTGCAGTAGCAGTATGCTAGCTAATTTATACCTTTTCATTATGAATTGTCTTTTACTTCAGTAGATTACACATTTTACAGATATGTTGATGATCTGATTTGCTTAGTATATACTGAAAATTATGTCATAGATATAGATTTCTATCCAGACAATTTGGAATTAATTCCTAATGAAGCTACTATTAGTAATAATATTAAATTTTTGGATTTAAATCTTTTTATTGAACCTACTAATACTTGTTATTAATTTACTTGTTATTAATTTAACAGACTTGTTATTAATTCATATGATAAAAAATACTTTTTCAATTTTAACATTAATAGAATCTTACCATTTAATTCCTGCAACTCGACTCAATTGTTTAGAAATATTATACTTAATCAGCTTTTTAGAATTTATTGATTATCTGTTAAAAAATTTCATGCTATGCATATAAATATTTTAAAAATCTACCAGCAATTTATATAAATATCCCTCTTATTTAGTAAATGGTATAGTTTAAAAGTTTATATTAGCTGGATATTCATGAATTCAATTCACAGTATCTTATATTGGCCAGACATCACCATTCTCTTGTATTAATAATAATTTTATTTTTACATCCTCTTAAACATAAGCCTTACTAAAATAAGCCCCTCTTTTTTGTAGTTCTTATTGTATATTATTACTTTTCCTTGCCTTTTCGCATTACTGTTATTTATTTTTTACGATTGGCAACAATAGATCATTTCTTTTTCCTTTGCGAATGGCGATACTGGTCCCTTCATTATGGGTTCCAAGGTTCGACTTATTCCAGGTATTCTTGTTTTCTTTATTTTTCCTTCTTTATGTATGTAGTCCAAGTAGAAATAATTTATAGATATAATCTATCTATGTCTTCAGAAACATACATATTTTGCATTTGCTTCGACAAAATACTTGGACCCGTTGAAGAGTTTTGGCGAAGTGAACAATTCCGTTAATTAGTCATAGCCCTTGTCCACGTGTATAGCATTAATGCTTGGATTTTATGTTTTTCTAGTATCGATTACATACCATTGATATTTGTTGATTATCTTTAACTTGACGACTCGAAATTTGTATTTCTTTCCATTTGATTGAAGATTTGCTATTTCATACTTTTATTTTGTAGACTTGTTACAAAGTAGGTTTTCCGAGTTGCAGCTTCTCACTTTTCTATCATTGGACTTTCAAATTATATATATATATATATATATATATATATATATATATATATATATATATATATATATATATATGGAACAAAGAATCAAAACAAGAAAAGTACAAAATGGCAAGGGGAATTGTGACCCCTATTCCCCAGTTACAGCATGCTTTTAGTCCGCGGAAACAATCCCGGTGGTCAGTATTTTCTTGGTATAGCAGATAAACTGCCACATATATATGAATAACAAAACCAACTTTCAACAAATGGAAAAAAAGAAAAAACGAACTAGACATATCATTAGAATCCTGAAAACCCCGTACTTGATCACCTTAAATTACAAACATTCAAACACAATTCTATACAAAATATCTTCAGAAACACAACATTACCATACAATCCATTTCCGTATGTCATTCCACGTTGTAAATTCACCACTATCCAGTTGTTTTTATTTCCGAATCCCAATCCTTTATATATGGTACCTTATTTCTTGATCTTATTAAACACCAATTCCGTACTTTCTTAAGTCGTCTCAATGAGCACATCTATATTCTTGTTGTTTTCTACGCAAAATCCCATTCATTCAAAACCATTATATAGTGTCTCGCTTCTTGAAATGATGTAATACCAATTCCGCATAAAAAATGTCCTTCCAGTTTTGATAAAAATGATATGGAATGTGCCAAAGAAGAAACAAGTTATTTCTGATTTTTAGCCTCTTTAATAAATATTTTGTCCATTTCTATTCTTTTCATATTATCAGAATTAAGGCTTTTATTTCTTGTTACATGGTTTATGATGATGTTGCGAAATACGCTTTTATGTAGATTAACCATTATTCCATTTTATGACGAAGTTGATTTTAATTTTGAAATATTTCCGTTTGTCATAAACATTAACCCAAAACATTGACCTCGGCTTTTATTCCTTAAATATTAATCTTAGACATATATAATAAATTTCAAAGTAGCGTAAAAAAAGGTACAGAATTTTATGATATCGATAAAAATTTTCAGGAGATTAAATTTGAAGAAATACAAAATTTAAATTTTTATACAGTCCCCGTACAAAAACATTTCGAATGAGTAAAATGTGTCCCATACACTAATAAGGTGATATACAAAATTTCAGCATTTCATCATAAAAAATCCCAGAGATATGTATATACAAAGTTGGTGAGGGAATAATCACAAATTGAAATGTAAATGCTTATAGCAAGAATGCAAATGACGCAACGTAGAAATGCATCATAGACAAACAATATCTGCCTCTTATCTTTAATGGATCTTTGGCATGGATGGAAATCATTTTGAACAAGCTTTGTAATCTTTGTGTAAAGTTATTATTTCTGCACAGTGTAGATACTTTTGTACCAATTAATAGCCAAATTATTATTTATTTATGTAATCATTGTTTTCTTTCGTAATTTGTGTATGACCCCCCCCTTCCAATTGACCCCTGAAACGTGATTTGCCGACATCATTTTTTCTCTCTGAGAACCCATGTCGATGCATCGAAAAGTGATTTAAGTCAGCATTTTTGTCTTTTCACATTCAACTTTTTATGCTAAAATGCTGAAATTTTGTACATCACCTTATTAGGGTATGGGGCACACTTTACTCATTGGAAATATTTTTGTACGGGGGGGGGGGGGCGTATAAAAATTTAAATTTTGTATTTCTTAAGATTTAATTCCCTTGACAATTAGTTTCCCTTGAAAAAAAGAAAAGTCCAATGAAAGAAAAGTGAGAAGCTGTAAGTCGAAAAACCTAACTTATTAATAAGCCAACAAAATAAAAGTATAAATCAGCAAATCTTCAATCAAATGAAAAAAGAAATACAAATTTCGAATCATCAGGTTAAAGAAAATAATCAAGAATCAATGGTATGGAGTAGATAAAAGAAAATGAAATCCAAGCATTAATGCTATACATGTGGACAAGGGCTAGACCTAAATAATGGTTGATTTCTCCAATTGTTCACTTCTCCAAATATATATATATAAGCATATATATATATATATACACACACACACACACACACACACACACATATATATATATATATGCATATATATATACACACACACATACATACATATATATATATATATAAGAAAAATGTGAAAGTCCAATGAAGAAAAGTGAATATATATATATATATATATATATGTATATATATATAAATATATATACTCGTGTGTGTGTGTATATATATATAAATATATATACTCGTATGTGTGTGTATATATATATATATATATACTCGTGTGTGTGTATATATATATATACTCGTGTGTGTATATATATATATATATATATATCTGTGTGTGTGTCGTATATTCTATATTTAAGTGGTTTAAATGCGACTTATTTTAACTTCAAAAATAAAAGGAATGCATTTCATAGATTTCTGTTGCGTACCACATTAACAATCTATTAATCTCCAATTAGCATTTTTCACATTTTTGTACTCTTTATCAAAATACTTTTTTGATCTATCTAGTTCATTTCGAATTCTCTTATTATGCTTTCAATGCTCTTTTCTAATAAGCTTCTTTCCAAGAAGTTTGTGCAACATTCCTTCTTTGATGTTTCTCCCCACAGGCATTTAATATTCTTATTCTCCTTGAACATTTTTTGCAGAAAAATGTATTACTTTTTTTTTAGAATACAATGTAATTGGGTATTTGGAAATCCTTGGGATGTACTATTTTCGATAGTATGCATTTTGTGAAAATGATATTATACGTTTCAATCTGATGACCGTAATTTTTGCCTGTTTCAATAAAATTAGCATTGTATAGTTAAGATTAAAATCTTTACTAGCATTGCTAGTTAAGATTAAAATCTCAGTTGTATTGGGGTCTTTGAAAATGTTGTGCATTTGTTTTGTTTTTTAAATATTAATATTTTTTTTGCATTTGATGATTTTGAAGTTTGTTTAGTACTCTTCATATATTTTAATCAATAAACATTTACGTTCTCCATGTTGCAGAATTGCAATATATATATATATATATATATATATATATATATATATATACAGAGTGTATCTGAATTCATCATCAATATTTGGTGGGGAGCAGGGTAAGAAATTAGAAAAAAAAATTAGGGGCCGAATGGCCCCCACCATCAATTTCTTATGGGCCATTTGAAAATTTTTAAGGGTCAAAATAAAACATTTTAATGAAATAAAAAATATACACGATAAAGTCACATAGGCCTAATCTAAATATTTTATTTGCTTGCCAAATATATATATATATACTTCCGGATAATACATCATTCAGTGTTTCAACCTTCAATCTGTTTCGAACATCCGTTTTTATAAGATTCATTATACTGAACCCTCGTTCACAAATACCAGTACTGAATGATATTATAAGCTGAAATGAAATAATATTTAGCAAATTGCTTTATTCATCTGAAGATTCTAATTTATTAAATAATCTATCCCATAAAACATTTGAATCTTGTGATTTTTTATCTGCAGCTCAAAATTTCCATTCCAAATATTCTTCTTTAACTTCATTTTCATCAATTTGCACACATGAAGGTAAATTCTTAAGAATAATATCAAGTTCTTTACTTCCATGATTTGTAAGTAAATCTTTATCTTCAGAATTTGGCAAATTAATTGCGTCAAAAATATGAATGTTGCTTAATAGTGAATGTGGGCTTATTCTTTCAGGTTACTTTAAACATGATGAAAATAAAAAATTTCAAATTGACTTATTGTTTTATACAAGAAAAAAAAAGTTTTTTTCCCCCTCGGTTATTTTTGATAAATTATAGTGATTTAATTCTAGTCGCGATTTGGCCCCCGATTCCGAAACCATAGTCGCGAACGTTAAAAATTTTGGTCGCATTTCGCGCATGGCCCCCGCTAATTTCTTACCCTGGTGGGGAGGTAGGGAATAGGAAAAGGAGACTATTTCACATAGGAAAGCATGGGCGCAGACGTCATGTAGAAGGGCAACATGAGCCCGGTTAAATGATGAAAAGAAAACATAACAAGAAGGTTATAAGAAAAAAAGACATTTAATTGTGTATCGTTTGCACAGACTTACAAGAGGTGCTCGAAATGCCAGCCATTTGCTAGAGTACATGTCTCACAACGATGTTGCATGTACAACCGAACTTTCTGGAATATGTCTGGCATTTCCCGGATGTTTACGGCGGCAACCGATATGTGTGCTACTAGGTCCATAGCGTTGACAACAAGGGTCTCATACACCATGTTTTTCATCGCCTTCCATACAAAGAAGTCGATTGGAGATAAACCCGGTGACCGTGGTGGCCAACAAATCGGTCCACCTTAACAAATCCATTGAGCTCCAAATTTTCTGGTCAGGTAAACACGCACATCATTTGCGAAACGTACTGGAGCGCCGTCATGCTGGAACCACGCGTCAGACAGCTTTGCGCGTGAATGAGAGTTGTGGACACAAAGCGCCCTCTACACCGTCATGCGTTCGTTTGCCCCTATGCCTTCCTATGTGAAATAGTCTTCTTATCCTATTCTCTACCTCCCCACCAAATATTTATGATGAATTCAGATACACCCTGTATATATATATATATATATATATAATATGTGTATATAATAATAGTAAAGAGAAACCAATATCAAACGATTTCGGAAGCGAAAACAGCCGTCATTTCGAACCGCCAGGAGACGCCATAGGTAGTGAATTAGAAGACGGTCGAAAGTAAGCACTATATATAATTAAAAAAATATTGCAACTTTTTACCTCTTGACTTTATCAATTAAATGGCATAAAAGTACTCAACAAATTATTCATCACTACCTGGGGACCTTGGTTTCGCGTTGATTGCCGCTTATCAACACAAATGCAATACGATGAAGCAATGCCATCAACACAGATGCAATGTGATCACAGATGCAATGTAATCATGTGTCGTTGTGTAGCAGAGCCCCAGACGCGAAGAACCTTTAATCTCCAGTATTATTCTCTGAAATCATCATGGTTTTTGACAAGTATTTCAATGGCCCCTGTAGAGGTTTTAAAATATTTATTTTACAATTTTATTTAATCTGACTCCTTAATTGAGCTCTGAACATCTTAAAGCAAGGTTTTTTAATTTTTTCTAGTAGAAGAAATTTTCTTTGAATCTACGTAACGATGCAAAGCACAGCTCGTCGTTAACAGAATTCTATGCTCTCAGAATTAATCTTGACCATTTTCTTCCTTGCAAAATTTATACATGTTTCCAGATTGTCAGTAGAATATTTGCGTATTTTCGGAATTCATTTTCTTAAAGGGATTCGACAACAAATGTGCCTAATATTTTTGTCTAACTCCAGAATGCATTCAGATGCGAATTTTGATCGTTTTCTTAATTATGAAATTTATGTGTTCAATTTTAGTTACGCCAGTGAGAGCGACCATATCAGAAAAAGTAAGAATGCTTTTTTTTTCAATCAATAGTCGCCTATCACTTGACCTTGGAATAAAATCACCCCAAAAAGAAATTATAAAAAATGCAAAATGGAAACTTTGAGGAAGCTACATAGCAATATCGCCAATTAACTTCGAAATCATGCCCAAAAAGTATTGTAAATAAGACTACAAATCATGTGATATATAATAAAAATGTCGTAAAGAAACCGCAGTATAAGCTTCAACAAAAATTTCAAAAAAAAAAATTTGTTCACTTTTCTGAGTACATTTGTTTTGTGTATATCACCAAACCTATGGTTTCTAGATGTGGCATTGCTTTCGCAAATCATGATATGTATACCGAAATTGCTTAAACATACAGCGCCATCTATTGTACATTGGAAGAGGTAGAACTTATAAATAGTGAATGAAGCTAGAGAATTTTTAGTTTTATATGAAATTTTATACATTTTATTTCATGTTCATTTAATTACAGTGGCTTGTCCCAAATTGATCTTCATATTATCAAGTTCATTGATGTGTGGGCTTTGTGAAAAATTTATTCACTCATTAAATAATTATTTGTTAATTGTATGTAAAATAAGACCAGGCACCGAATATTGAACTAAATTTTTAATAATAATAGTAATAATAAATTGTATGCTCACTGATTTCTGGCGGTCATTCTGTGATATTTATTAGAAAATGCGGAATGTTCAAAACCAACATCAAATTTTGAGCTTATAATCGATTGTAATGTTTCCTATTCTTAATCCTAGCTTAATTTCCAGTCAGAATTCGGCTAATAACTGTTGTTTTGAAAAATAGATTCTTCATTACTTCAACAGCATAACAGCATTCAATTAAAGTATCAACTGGTTTCGAAGGCAGAGAATAGCTTCCTTCGTCGGGATAAAAAGACAGAGTACGATCTGTTCAAACAAGTTTTAATTAACCTTGTGCTAAATTAACGATGTATTTAAGATGGATTCAAACAGTAGCTTGAGCAGTTATTAAATTTAAATTAAAAATTGTTTCCAGCTGCCCTTCCCACACATGACAACGGGGATTGACCAATCGCTACTTTCATCGGTTAATAGATGTTCTTTCGGAAAAACAAATTATTCGAACTTTTTGAAATATTTGAAGATTATTAGTTGTGTGCGAAAAAAGAGAGGAACATAAAAGTTTACAATAAATGGAATTGCTGCTTGTAAGATAACAAGAAAGATCAATCATGCTTAAAGCATTGATTATGAAACACTTTCCAACTTCAATGCAACTGCCAATGCAAAGTCGAATGCTTCAATGCAAAGTCGAAAATGCAATACATTCCTCGGTAATATTTTAAAATGAACTTCATTCAAATGACGGCATTGAAATATAAATTGCCTGGTTTAAATATCTCTAAAATGCAATACATTCCACGGTAATATCTTTAAAACTATCATAATACTACGATAATTTATTATATTTGAAAACTTCATCGAAAACAACTGAAATACATTCAAATGAAGTCATAGAAAAAATAACACGCCTGGATCTTTCTATAAAAGCAGGATTTCATTCATTTCATTCATCACAATACTATAATAATTTATTTTATTTAAAAATTAAGACCATGGAGCTACAATTCATAAACTCTATGCTTAAAACTTCATCGAAAAAAATCGTCCTTCTGTTTATAAAATAAATTAATATTTCATTCATATCAGCCATGCAGACTCCATGGACTGAATTATTTTGTGTTAAAGAAATACAGTAATTCTAATACAACTCATTCTACATATTTTGCTGTTTACATTTTACATAGGTGAAAAATAGGCTTAGTTGTAGAAATAATCAAATTTGAATGAGAATTTAAACTCAAATATATTGTCATTGTGTTGTTTTAGTACGTAGATGCACATAATTTAAGCAAAAATAAAGTAGTTTTAGGACGGATGCAACACTCAATATGAATTAAAAAGAACTTAAAAAAATCACGATTTTGAAGCAAGATGGATGCCATATATCATTTTGAAGTGGGTCATGTGATCGTTTCATATCATGGTCACGTGATCGTTTCATATAAGAGGTGTAATTAATATTTTAATTTTTATTTAGAAAACTACTGAATATATTTTGCTGAATTTTTTTTATGTATTTTACGGAACAATGTGAATATTACCTAAAATTTTCGAAGCAATTTGTGAATTTTAAATTCGCTTAAAAAATGTTGGAAAAATTAGGTCCCATAGGGCTCAATGTATTTCATTTTTTCAACCCGGGTTCAATCCAAAATTGGGTGATATTATTCATTTATTGGTGATATTAATTGGGTGATATTATTCATTTATATTCCCATAGGTCCTACAGACCGTCTGAACAACATACTAAAATTTCATTTTGATTAAGTCATTTTTACGGCAGTTATCGTGCTAACGGACAGACAGACAGACAGACAGACAGAATGAACAAAGTCATAAACACTTTTCAACTTTGTTGTAAAGTGTTAAAAACTTGCAAAGCTAAGGCAGTTCGTTCTTTGCATTGGTTAAGGGCACATAGACTGTTCTATCTGTTTATTTATCCTGAAGTAGGAGGCTTATAACATCCTCAAAACAATGGTCATCATCTTACTGACATTGATATACGCCTGCTCTGTTCATAGAAGCTTTTCATGTATTTTGCTTGAAATGTTGCTTACGTTTTTATTTTCGAGTCTCAAATTATATTCTAGAATGGTTGAAGAATATGCCAAAGTTTGAATCAATATGTATTAAAATGTCTCACTGCCATTCTTGTGGAGCTAATGTCAATGGATTGTCAAGAAATTAATTTCCGTAACTCGTGAATCCGTCTTATGGAAAAAAAAATGTTTACAATATATTGATACTGTTTGAAATAATGACATGAAGGAATAAATTACAAACTTTTATATTTATGGGCCTTTAAGCTAATGGTGATATCATGATTTATTTTGGGTGAACAATCTTAGTTTTTTAAATAATCCAGCATTATTTTTCTGGAATGAAACTTAATTAATTATATTGAATTTAATATATTAAAATTAGTGGCATATATTATTCTCAGGATATTTATCACAAAATTCGGAATAAAAGGGTTAAAAAAAACTCCCGATTTAGAATGAAATGCCGATTGAGTTAATTTGTCACAAATAACAGTTCAAAGGAAACAAATTCTGCCAGGAGTTAATAATTAAATGTCTAGTAATCTTGATAGAGAAAGGTTGCTTGTGTCTATATGTTTGCAGTCTAATACTTGTATATGCGAGATGATCATTGTTTTTGTTTTGGAAGCTGTAAAAGTCGTTTCACGGAGCGGAAACATGCCCTGCGCTGAAACAAACTAGCATAGCAATGAAGCATGATGATGAAGCATAGCAATGAGCAATGTAGCATAGCAATACCGGTAAATAATCAAGAAAAGCTGATTTCAAATGAATATTATATAGGCATTTTCGCTGTATTCGGATTAAGAATAATTGATTGTGTTTTGCAGAAAGTCGTGTACAACATATTTTTAAGTATTCCATTTTCTCCGTCCACGGAGGGGAGATAAATTGAAAATTCGGCTGCGTTAAGTTCTGCACGATGGTCAGTCCTTCTTCCCCTTGGCGCTCATTGGTTCTTCTCAACCCAATGACATCATTTCACATTAAGCAAGGCCGCTCTGGTCTGGCACCCCTAAATTTATAGTATTTTGATCTTAAAGTTCAAGTTGTCATAAACCCCGCGCCAGACAGACTATAGCTTTGTTTGCCGTTCTAGGCACCATAAATACTCAAATAGAAGTGTCTCATATGAGAACAATTTCTGGTCACACAGATACAAATAATTTTTATTGTTAATATGCATTTTAAAGTATGTGATATTCAAATCTAATTTTATAATAAATCATTTTAGTTCAGACTTTTAAATATATTTTTCATATTTTAAGAATGAAACATCCGTGATTGTAAGTTTTTATGTGTGCAGGAAAAGCTGATGTAAAACTTTTATTGAATTCATTATTAAATTTAAATTTAAAAAGTATATTAAGCGTAAATATAAGCTTAAAAAATGCTAGTTTTGATTATTTAATTTCATTTAAAGTGCATCATAAAAAAAAAAATAAAAATAACACTCATCTTTAACGCCTTAGTACTGGCAGTGGAAGGATACATGCAGGAGAAAGTTGAGAGAAGTTTCTTACTCAAAGTTTCCTGATAAGAAGTAATAACAATAATAAATAAATAAATGAATAAATAAACTATGTAGCTCAGTATAGTCGACTGCCAAACATTAGTGTTCAAAATACTAGTACCATTGGTTCCTGATTGTAATTATGAGAAAATTTATTCACTAAATATTGAATATTTAACTATCTGGATCATCTTCATTTTGGAATAAAATCAGTTGTGTTCCTCCTGTACTTAATTTGATCCGCACTTAATTTCCAATTAAAACTATTAGCTGAGAACAATCGTCTCTAATTGCCATTTTAGCAAAACGAATGAACGAACGAATGAAAGCAACGTAATGAATATGATGATCATACGGACAAAATAATCGCCATTCGAATCAGAGCATGGATGCTATTTCTGAACGAATATTTGAGAATTATTCGAAAATTTGAGGTTTGTCATTTGTGTGTGACAAAAAGGAAGGACGCTGAGAGTTCCTGTTAAATGCTTCATAAAGTTAAGTTTGAATTTATGAGTAGCTGGAGTATGGTTCAACTCGACTTTCTCATAGCAGAATTATTTTTTTTTTCAAATTTCACATGAAAAAATTTAAAAAATCGGTATCGTGGATCCAAATGATTACAACTCCGATGCCGAGCGGTGGCGCCTGGGGCATTTGGGTATTGATTTTGACGGCTGCTTTTGATTGTAACCTTCCTTTATTTTGTAGCAAATTTTTGTTTTTATTGATTATATGAAGGTTATTTTACCTGCAAAATGATGCAGAAGTACCTGTGCCGATTGTAACCACCTTGGCTGGCCCCTTTTTTGACAAAAAATAAATATTCTGGGGGCGATGGGCGTCGCTGCTCTGTCGGTGGCGCGGGTTGCCTGGTTGGTCCCTTTGCGGGCGGGTCCCAGGTCTGCTGATGGGGGTTTCGGTCGTCTCCGTCGGCGTTCCTCTCTGGGACTAGCGGCGGTTGGCCTCACTCTGCAGGGTGTTGGTCTGCTGTCCCCTTGATGTCCTGAGCGGTGCGCTCGTTGCATGGTGGAGTCGGCGGTTTTCTCCATCCGGTGGGGCGGGGTGGCTCGTTGTCCGAGCCTGTGTTGGGGATCACTATTTTTCTCGGCCGTGCGCTTAATCCTTTAAGCCTTCGCTGGCAAGGGGCACGGCTTGGGACGCGAAATGATTTCAACTATAGTGTGTGTGTAACCCTTTATTTTAAAGGGCTTGAAAAAATTTTTCGATTAATAAAATGCTTGACAATGTACCCCCACCCCCCGGTATATAACTTTGTCTTCAACGAGGGCTAATGACGTCATGAACAAAAGTAAATATATCGCCGCTATTTTTCACAATAATGATTGAAACTATAAAGTCTCGGGATAATTGAGCCATACATAAACCCTTCCATGCATGATTATGCCAAATTTTGTCCTATATTGCCATATTAAAAAAATATGAAATTTTGAATAAAATTCAAAGTTATCGCTCGAATTAAAAAGTTTCATCTAGTTCTTGATTTTGTAATTTCAAAGCCGGAAATAAAATTTCATAAAAATCCATAATATATGTGGCCACTATAGTGCACACAAGAAGTCGACCACAGTCATACAGACAGAGTAGCGAGCAGACGAACATCACTCAAAATAGTTCAAACGTGTTCAGGAGGTCTTAAAACATATATTGGCATCAAAAGCTCAAAATCGAAAATATTTGTGAAAACAATACTTTCTCAGTACTACGTGAGAAAGTAGAAATGTTAAGAACATACAGTACAAATTCTCCTTTACTGTTTGCTCTATTTATGACGCTGGCAAAAGATTGTTTTAAGGGTTAATTTCCCAGTAAAATAAAATATAATAAAACATATTAATGGAAATACATCGATTTTTTTAATCTTTTGCAGCACATTAAAGCAAACAAAAGAAATCTGTGGACAATACAGGACTTGTATTTTTTTAGCACAAGTTATATATTGCCCACAAATTCTAATTGCTACAAATTCTAATTATTTTTATTCCTTCCTATACATGAATTATATGGGCATTCCTATACATGCTCAGTTCATACATTCCTATACATGAAATGGATACTTATTTCAGACAAGTCGAAACCAGACAGGGAAGATTAACACTCTTAAAAAATTAAGTTGCAATTCTGTTTAGCACGCTTTACTTTGTTGAACAATGTCCCGTTTATCGTCCAAAAATTGGTTTGGTTAGGTTTTGCTCCGTGATGTACTTCCGCCGAGGAAGCAAATCGGATATCTGGATCTGTTAGGTTCTATCCCTTGGTCCATCCTTTAAGTGTGCAAAGATGTAGACTTTCAAGTCACCGTGGGGCTTCTGGGAGGTCTGTAAAAGGCAAAAACACGTTAGACAATTTTTATACAGATTGTATTGAACATTCGATTTTGAAATAATTTTCTTTTTAGTTTGATTACAACGTTAGAAATGCATAGAGAAGATATTTTACCCGGGTTAAAATATGGAACATTAGATGTTTGCACAATATGGAGAAAAAGTATCTCCATATTTCTATAGAAAATAGCTGGCGAAATCTAACGAAACCAGAAGCAAAAGACAAAATATGTTGAATTGTGTTATTATAAATGCATGTTTCATACTTGAATTTTTGAACACAAAACGAATAAGATCAACCCATTACTTCAGAATAAATCGGTCTTGATTTATTTCAGATTTTTAGTATTTGAGCGAGCTGACAATCTTGCAAAATGCGCTAAGTCACCAAATGGAAAAGAAAATGTTAAAAAGAACGGTTAAATCGAAAATGTTAAATCGAACTCGAACGACCCTAGTTCGATTCACGGCTCTGTCCCAAACTGTCATGCGTGTTCACGTGGAGTACGGCCACGTTAAATATATGGGTCTGTAAGTCTTTCCGCGAGGTTGGTGGTAGGGGAAAGAAGGTAAGGTCCCTGTGGATGCCACCGCCATTAGGTTCCGGTCTAAATCGAATGGCACTTTCCCGGCCGTCCAAACAGATAACTTACACTTTTGGGTAGGCCGGACGGTTTGGGTTGAACAAGAAGAAGAAACCATTTTATGCGTTTTTTTTTATGTGTGTGCGCGCGATGAATGATACGCACAGTACATAACATAGCCCTCACAGCAAAGATCGTCACATGTGTGACAGTGGGCGCGGTAGCCCATTGGTTAGCGCGCAGGAGTTGCACTCGGTAGGCCCGGGTTCGATTCCAGCCACTGCCAAAACTGCCGCCGTGTTCATGCGGAGTACGATCACGTTAAACATGTGGGTCCGAAAGTCCTTCCGAGAGGTTGGTGGTAGGGGAAGGAGGGTACGGTCCCTGTGGATGCCTCCTCCACTGGGTTCCGGTCTAAATTGGGTGGCACTTCCCGACCGTCCAAACAGTTACCTTACACCTTTCTGGTAGGTCGGACGGTCTGGGTTTCATCAACAACAACAACATGTGTGACAGTGACGTTGTAGTCACGTGAAACCTGGGTCACAATGTGACATCATATTTGTGACTTCTATGCGACGTTACGTATTAGTAACTTTGTAACTTCATTGTGACTATATTCTGTGACGTTTCAACAATTTAATTAACACGAAACAATGTGACGACATTAAAATGGCAATTACAATGTGACGTCACAAACAAGTTAATATGCGACGTCACAAACGACCATGAAAATGACCAAAATGACTTCGCTGTGACCTCAATATGACATTGCCGAGACGTCCTGTGACGTCCCAAAGTCATAGTGTGACGTAAATCTTACGTCACTGTGAAAAAAAATTCTGTTAGGGAACTTTGTTTATATTTTCCGTAATATATTAGTTTAAGTTTTATAGAACAAAATAACACATAAAATGAAATTATATTATTCAGTTTGCAGTTTTAAAACGTTTTTTTTTTCATTTAGAGAATTATCACATTTTGAAACACGCTTTTATTGCAAATAATAACCAAAATATCTGGAGAAGTCGGCTTAAAGCCAGGGCTAATGGTCTAATTAGTTTTTTCATCAAATATTACGTATGAAAAAAGCATGTAATTAATACATTCAAAGCATATTAAATCTTTCATTTCAAATGCGTCGATTTTGAGTACCATATCGAAAAAAAAATCTGTTTCCATATTCCATATTGCACCAAAATATATTAAGCACCAGAGTAACCCATAGTGACTTCATTACCAAATATCTTGAAATTTCGTTGAATACTTTTTGAGCTTGAATACATGCATACACTGCGCAAGCACACAGACCGACATAAGAGACACACATACATAGACGCCATGCTAAAAATAGTGCATTCGTGCTCTGGAGGACATAAATGCTGTAGATACTTCGAAAACTCTTCTCGACCCGTTTCTAATGTTTTCCCTATACATTATCCTGTACTGTAGGGAAAGTATAAAATATCTGATCTAGGCAGCATAAGACTTTTTCTGCATGTTCACATTTATTTTCTCTTTCTGTCATTCATATTGCAATACATTGAGCTTAATTAAACAAAGCTTTTAACATTTATTTGAAATTACGTCGAATTAGGAGTTTAAATTCACATTTTATTTTCATTAATGGTTGTTACGTATTTTCAAATGGCGGCATTGCAATAATTCCAAAAAATCTGATATATCTCGAGAATGATTCCCTCTAAAGGAAGGATTGATTTCATTTTAGTTTTCACCAAAAGTTACGAATAAAACAAGCATTTAAAACATTTAAGCATATTTAGTTTTTATATCAGATTTTCATAATTTTTGTGGGCAGTTTCACAAAAGAAAAGAAGTAGGTTTTATTTATCCTAATTTAGTGTTTTACAAACTTTCTGTTTACCGAACCCTTTTGAAATGCAATTCGACGACGGAACACCAAAATAGGAAAAAATTTATTGTGGTTCAAATTATGCATTCAAAATTTTACTCTTCTTTATTTATTTATTTATTTTACATGAGCATTTTCGACATTCACACAAAACCATCTCGTCAAGGACCCTGGAATTCTGTCACGGAACGCTGGGGTTCTGCAAAACACTCTTTGAAAACGCTGCCCTACTTGAACCAAAATTGAATCAACACCAGAGTTTTACCCATATGTGCTTTACCTATCAAATTCTGCAAAATTTCGTTGAACAGTTTTTGAGCTCGAGTGGATATATGCTTTGCGCAGCTACACAGAAAGACAGAAACACACTTAGATATCACGTCAAGAAAAGTGAATCCTTATTCAAGAGTACTCAAAGATCAGTCGGAAAACGTACCAATTGTCGATCCTATTTTAATGCTTTCTCCATACATTAGTGCATTACCATGTATTGTATACAGAAAGTCAAAAATGAGTCAAAAAATTTGCTTCTTTGTAGATATAACATATGAGATAGAAAGAAGTTAAATAAATCTATGTTTTATTCCCAATCCACCGAACATTAAAGAACGATTAGAATAGTAAATTTTGTCAATAACCTGACCATGAGAAATACGTTCCATTCTGGCTTGTATTGCAGAAGATTCATTACTTTATTATGGGAATGCTTAATTACAGATTGCTTTTTAATGAGCCGATTCCAGTTAATGATCTTTTCCTCCGCTTCTGCCATATCGACAAAACCAGATTCAAGTAAGGATCCTACTATGTAAAATAAACAAATAGGAACACTGTGAGCCTGACTTAGCCCAACTGCGGTCCGGCGCAGACATCCGTCCGGGCCCACTTCCACCTCTCAAAGTATATAAAATGAACAAAAAATGCTTTCTCAAAAACATAAATGCATCCTAGGGAAAGGTATTCAAAAAGAAAATTTTACATATTTTAATGGAATTTAAATTGACAACTTTCTCATCGCAGTCAAGAAGTCAACATTCTCTAGATTTTGAATTAGCGTGATAATACTTATATGAATCCCGATTTATATCTAAATTGAATCTTCTTTCTTTTCACTGGGCAAAATTCCAATTGTAAAATTTTACTTCTAGAAGTAGCCATTAATTTTTCTATGTTGCAATTGCTTGACTTGAGGGCCTTTCTGATACCGGTGATCGGGGCAGATGCTCCATATGCCCCTGCGATAGTCAGGTCCTGGACACATAATGTTATTTGATTTTGATAAAATTTGAAGTAACAATACGTATAAAAGAAACGATGAAGTTTCAATTCTTGACCTTTAATGCAAGAGCGTTTTCCAAAGTTTTTATATTCGCTTACTCCTTTTAAGATCAGCATACCCGGCATAATCTATATAATAATTATGTAACGCGTTTGTGTCTTTTAAGACCCCTAGAAGATCGTAGCATACTTACAGTATCGACAACAAGGGAGAATGGGATGAAGCAAAATTTTATAATGTAGACAAACTTTCAAATCCTTCCCGCAAGGCAAACAGAGAAGATAAGGGTTTTCGAAAAATCCTCCCAGATTACACAAAAGCTCCCCGGTCATTAAATCCCGGAAGAACGCATCTTTGCCTATCTATGATATCGTATATGGGATAAAACCTAATGAAGTCGTATTTTCTATTTCCTCGGAGGACGTCCAAATGGGATGATTAAGAATGTGACCAAGAAGGCTGAGGCTGAAATCTGCTCTGTAGCCCAGTGGTTAGAGCGCAGGAATTGTACTCGGTAGGCCCGGGTTCGATTCCCGCCACTGCCACTGCCACCGTGTTCACGCGGAGTACGATCACGTTAAACATGTGGGTTCGCAAGTCCTTCTGAGAGGTTGGTGGTAGAGGAAGGAGGGTACAGTCCCTGTGGATGCCTCCCCCACAGGGTTCCGGTCTAAATTGGGTGACACTTCCTGGTCTTCCAAATAGTTACCTTACACCTTTCTGGTAGGTCGGATGGTCTGGGTCTCAACAACACGTATAATATGAACAGAACATAACGGAGTAGGATTTTCGACTTCTCCACGGGGGTGGACAAAATGTTGATTGAAACGTTTTTTTCAGGTTCTCCAGAAGCCCCCCCGGTGACTGATAACGCTGAAAGTTTGCACACGGTATCAATTCAGAGGTATAACCTACCTGAGCCAGTTTTTGATTTAGACAACAATTTCCGACGCTAAGCGAAATACGTTTTATGTAAAATTTAATTTTCTTTCAATATTAAAAAAAAAAACTAGCCGACTCCTTTCGCCGCCGCAGTTTGACAAATTTCTCGTCCATCGAGTTTCTCTGCATCATACCTCAAAAACTATAGCATACAAAAATATAAAATTTAGCTCCTGCTTAGAATCGTTCTTGGTAACTTGTGTCATACATATGTGGCTAACTTGGTATTTCAAGAAATAGAAGCATGCTAATCCGCATATCAGGCACACGCACAAAAAAATTAATTTTGAATTGACAAAAGTATTTTTAACTGAAATTAATATATATATATATATATTTTAAAATTAGTAATTAAATTATCTATCAATTATTTTTGTCTTCGGTAGTAATATTTTTAACTGGTTCAGCCTTTTACGTCAGCAGGGGATTCTGAAGGATCTGAAAGGACTTAAAAAAAACTCATTTTTCTCTGCACCCTGGGGAACTGGATATAAAATCCGGCTGTGTTACGTTCTGTTCCGTTATCAACACTATTAAAGTGGATATATTTAGCCTTCTAATTTATCTTGGTGCTTCTGGAGTGTCTTTAAAACTTAACCATTGTGTCCGTACTCAAAAGGGGTAATCGAAAATATGGCTTCATCAGGTTCTCTCCTGCGGACGATGTTATAAACGTGAAAAATGTCAACCTTCTCGATCACCGAAATAATTCTGGAGGGTTTGTGGAGACAGGAACTTGTTAGATAACTATTATGTAGATTATATGCCATTTGAAAAGGGGAATGAAACATACGGCTTTGTTAGGTTCTGCTCTGTAGCCGATAATATAAGTATGGAATATTTAGCTTTCTTGGTCACCATGGGGATTCTGAAATGTATGGAAATGCAATAAATCGTTAGAATATCATTAAGTAGATGGAATAAATGGTAAGTATTTTGTGGAATCCAGAATACTATAGTAATACTCGGGGCTATAAATGCAGCACGGATATGTTCTAAAGTTTCTAAGTATTTTCCCAAGAGCATATTTTATTTCTGAAATAAATAAATTATTATTAAAGATTTTATAAAATTATTTTCATGTCTTCCCTTTCAATAAATAGAGTATGAGTAATGTTCATCATTTTAGCTTATGTTGCAGAAGAATCATCCCCTAATGATGGGCGTGTCTAATTGCCAATTGCAGTTAATGAGCCAATTCTGAACTAATGATTTTGCCTTCCGCCTCAAACACGCCGATAGAACCCCTATCAAGTAAACTTTATTCTTCATAACATCCTACAAACTACTGAATTGCTGCATCATTTCCATATTGGATCTGATGAGAAAAATGAGCTTTTTAGTTCTTAGTGCAAGAACAAAAATATATTACTTTCCGTACATACATAATGTGTCTGTGTGTGTGTAGGGAGGGAGAGGGCTACGGTGGCGTGAGTTCAAGATTTTAAAGGATTTATATATTTTGAATATCCCTGAACTTGAATAGAACGTTTTTGATGTGATGTCTGTGTATGAGTGCATTGTTACGGCGGATATTCTGGATTGGATTTGTAGTGTATACTCAGAATAGAAAAATTACATCTATATAATTTCAGAACTTTTCAAAGCTGCAATAAGCGTAAACGAGCGTGATTGCAATGTTACAGCGGCTGCTTTGAATTAGATTTGTAGTGCATAATCAGAATGCTAAATTGATATCTGTATAAATTTAGTTTTTTTTTTAAACAGTAACAAGCGTAAAGAAGTGTTAGTGTATCACTGCGACTCATACTCTGGATTGGATTTGTAGTCTGTACTCAAAATAACAAAAATGATACATGCATAAATTTAGCTTATTTTACAGCACCAACAAGTGTAAAAAATCTAATGTGGGCAGCACATGACTTTCCCTGCAGACTCAAATTCATTTTTTTTTTATTTCTTTAACAATTTATTAAATTGAGCTTAATTGCACAAAATAACACTAAATTTGCATTTTTAATTCGATTTCTGTTTTTATTTGGTAATTAGACATTTTTCTAAAAGTGGCATAACTAAATGTTGTTGTTGTTGAGACCCAGACCGTCCGACCTACCAGAAAGGTGTAAGGTAACTGTATGGACGGCCGGGAAGTGCCACCCAATTTAGACCGGAACCCAGTGGGGGAGGCATCCACAGGGACCGTACCCTCCTTCCCCTACCACCAACCTCTCGGAAGGACTTACGGACCCACATGTTTAACGTGATCGTACTCCGCATGAACACGGCGGCATTTGTGGTAGCGTGCAAATCTAGCGCGCAAACCACGGGGATACCGCACCCGAGATGGCCAACAGCACGCGGTGTTCCGAGGTGGTCACCCACCAAGTACTAACCGCGCCCGATGCTGCTTGACTTCGGTGATCTAACGAGAACCGGTGTTTTCAGCACGGTACGGCCGTTGGCCTTGGCATAACTAAATGTGAAAAATCTCGAATATCTCGAGAATGCTTAACCTTAGAGTAATAGAGTTGTTCTTATTATTTTCCTCATCAAAAATTACGTATAAAACAAGCATTTAATTGATATATTTGAACATACGCGGCATTTATTTAAGAGTTTGCGATTTTTGAGGGCCATTTCGTAAAAAAAAAAAGACAGGCTGTTCTTTTCCGAATAATACCAAAATCTAATCAGCACCAGAGTATCTCCCAAGTAACCTATCTATCAAATTTCGTGAAATTTGGTTAATTAGTATTTTAGTTACAGTGGATACATGACTTTTTTGCGGGCCATTTCGTAAAAAAAGGCAAGTTGTTCTTTTCCGATTATTATCAAAATCTAATCAGCACCAGAGTATCGTACAAGTAACTTATCTACCAAATTTTATGAAATTCGGTCTATAAGTTTTTGAGTTAGAGTGGATACATACATTGCACAGACACACACACAGACGTCACGCTAAAAATAGGTTTTTCGTATTTTAGAGGTCTCGAAACGTGTAGATCCGTCGGAAACTCGAGTTGCGATTTTCGACATGATTCCAATATTTTCCCTATACATTACCATGTATTGCAGGGAAAGTAAAAAGCGCGATTGCATTGTTACTGTGTTTACTGTGGATTGGATTTGTAGTGCATACTCGGAATACAAATATTATATCTGTATAATTTTATCAAAATGATACAAAATTTTGACAATGAATTTTACAAAAATATCTCATCTATATAATTTTAGCATTTTTTTTTCTAAATAGCAACAAGCGTAAACCTTCGGGTGAGTCGGACGGCTTGGGTAGTGTGAGCGTAGACAGATGCAGCTAACAACTTTCTAGCTATCAAGAGAATTCACAAATTCGTCAAATACATTAAAACGGCAATTAAATGCTCAATGAATTATCAAACTCAGAAATCGCAATCTCAAATCACAGATGCATTTCCCGTTCAAAGCAATTTTCTTATTGCATAACATTACAGTTTTAATACTGATCGTCCTTAAATCTATGGACAAATGCAGAAAAGCTTTTCTAAAGTCGCCAAGTTAATGATATTTCGACAAATTTGTCGATAAAACCGTCAAATATGTCACTAAGTAGACGAAATCTCGCCAAATTTGTCACCAAGATCAAGCAACCCGCATCTTGCCATATACATCCAATTGGCAACTGTAAAGGTTGTTTTCCAGCTAGGACACGTTCAAGACAGGGAAAAAAGTTGTGAGGTAATTGTCAGTAACTTAAGACGTAAAATAAAAATAACTTTACAAATTGCATCACAATGACATAAAATACAGTAGTGAATACATTAAGCTACACATCATGGTGGTGCCATAGTTGTTACCATGATGTTTATTACTATTATTATTATTATTATGTACATCTTGAGTCTACTGTAAACAAGATCGAAAAGGTGTACGTGGTAGATGAGGAGCAGTAATATTCATGTTATTACTTTCCTTATACATTATACTATGTACATAAAGAAAGTATTGTGATGGGGTCGAAAACTCGAATTCGAGTTTTCGACGGGAGAGCACGTTTCAAGCATCCCTGATCACGAATCGAACATTTTTGACGTGGTGTGTGTGTGTGTGCGTGTGTGTGTGTCAGTGAGTTTGTGGAGACGATATCTCACGAATGAATGGAACGATTTGAATGTAATTTGGTACGAAAATTACAATATGTTAGTACTGGAAGCCTATTGTTTTTAAACACAACCGAATATTCAGAACCCCCCTAAATTTTCGAGTAAAATTTTAAAAAAATCATCAAACAATCAAAACCTTTAATAAAGTTACGCAAATAAACATATTTTATGTAATTTTTCCTTAGAAAGCGACTGACATAAACTTTTAGCGCTAGTATAAACCGTTTTCGAGATATTGTACATTTTTCAAATAAATTTATAAAAACATCCCATAAATAAATAAGAAATATTAACTGTTGAGAAATATGTTCACTTTTCATATGTAATATCATGCGATAAATTTGGTGACTCCATTCTAGTGGATCTAGCTCGTTCCATTCATGAGAAAAGATACTTTGAGTAATACTTTTGTATTTGAACGCCAATAGTCATTTATCTGCTATAAGAATAATTTATTTCTCCGTCTATAACGCTTGGCGAGATTTTGGAGACGAATTTTTTGGAATATCGCCAACTTGGCGATTTTTTTAGATGTTGCCAAATTAAGGAAAATCTCACCAAATGGATAAAAATGACTCTAAATCAATGAAAATGACGACAAATTGACGAAAATTTAATATCTTGGAAAGAATATAAGTATCTACTATAAGAATAACATATTTTTTTTTTGCTGTAAAAGTAGTAAATTCATTGTATTATATAAGGAAAGTCATGTGCTGAGCACATCAGATTTTTTTTCTTTGTTTTCTGCTCTGTGTTGGCAAGTGAAAGGCAATGCAGTTAAAATAATTATTATTTTGTTCTTAAACGACAAATGAGTCCTTGTGATACGATAGGTTTTGCTTAGGTAGGCACATAACAAATCAATGTTAAATAAAGCAAATTAAAAGAACAAATATTTATTGACATTTTGTGAGGCAGGGCGCGCCCTGGTTAAATAGAAAATTACCGGGGCTGTACTCTGGTCATTTCGAACAAAATTTCGTATGGCTGTCATAATCAATGAATATTGGAACCCTTTTAATTTTGATGACGATCTATATATTTGGTAAGCTCTCAATATTTTATTATAAATGAAAGAAAACCCAGAATTGTCACTTATGCTGCACAAACATTTTATTTGTAATTTTTAATTTAAAAACGAATGCTATTAACTCTGTATTCCTCAGAGACATTGATATTTTAATTTCTCAAACTATGCAATGCAGTACAGAGAAAGGATTGTTTTCAAGAAAATTTTCGAATTCCAGATTTTGATGCTAATATATGTTAAGACTAGTTTTGGAGTAATATCCATCTATAAAGTGCTATAAATCTGCCTGTAAAGTGGCCACCTTAATCACTAGATTTGAATCCGTGCACTGTTTGGCTTTGGTGATGTTAAAAGCACTGTTCATAGTAATAACATCATAAATTCATCGAAGTTTAAAGATGACATATACCAACATGTTCGTAACATTCTGCTTGACATGGTACCAGAAAATGTAGAAAAAGCAATACTCTTTTCAACGTGTCGCAGAAAATATTGGAGACCACTTTAAACATGTGTTAGCTAAAACCATTTTTAACTTCCAAAATTATTTATGAAGTCAATACTGGAAATAAAGTGCCCTTATTTTCATCTGGGGATGACTTTACG
The DNA here is from genome assembly GCA_951213105.1 of Amaurobius ferox. NCBI lineage: Eukaryota > Metazoa > Arthropoda > Arachnida > Araneae > Amaurobiidae > Amaurobius > Amaurobius ferox. Next base: position 85,744,292 of record OX578138.1, read on the forward strand.
ATCTAATAATCTTTATTTCAGATCCTAAAATCCCATGGTCTAATTTATTATACTACTAAGTTTAAGTTCAGAGGAAAGTTTATTTTTAGCAAGGCTAAAATGAAAATCACTTGGATCAGCCACACAATGTATGTGGCTGATCCAAGTGTGTTATTAATTCGAAATCCCTCTTAATTAATGTATGTGTGCTGTCCGTCTGTGAGGGAGGAATATTTGGACATAATGTATCAAAGGGTTGAATGCTGTAGTGAACAACGGTGCTTAGTCCCCAGTCTGAAGTCATTTTCACAACCGGTCTTAAGCGTATAGTCCTTTTGATATGAAATAAAATTCTCTATAAACTTAACTAACCCGATCAGGAGAAAATATCACAGTCCTCAATATAACTGAAATAATTCTTGCTTTCGGAAGTTCTTGACAGGGTTATTTGCAATGGATATTCACACATTTAAGTGAACACATCGGTAAATAGATAACTGCGGAATTAAATGATAAGCTCCATTTCAGTTGCAAAAGGGTTTATCTACTGAGGTTGTTTCCGGTTGTAATTAATTACGTTTATTCCCTGTCTTTTATCTGAACTAAATTCGCAAATGGATTATAGATATCGCGGATAAATTTTATCGCTTCCTCAGAGTTTGCAAGTATGATTGTTATCTTAATAATAAACATTGTTTAAGTTTGCTAATTCTCATTGGTGGCAAAAATTTTGCCAAACTATTTTTTTTTTTTTTTTTTGCAGAATTTTGCCATGAAACATCTATTTCTCAGGATATGCTATATAAAGAGAGATGCGATGATGTTTGATATAGATTCATAGTCAAATTATGGACGGGGGTTGAGGGGTTTATTAAGGATTTCCACTTTGGGATTTTTTTTTTTTTTATTTCAGTTTCAAAAATGTTTATTTTACTTGAAACAGCCATTTGTCAAGATTAGATATGGATAGAACTTATATGATGAGTAATATGTATTCATTAGCAAATTCTGGAGTGCGTAAGGTAGTTGACTAAAAATTTACATTTTCAGTTTCTTTCCTACTTCCGGTTCAAAATTTTTTCTTGAAATATCTTTTTCTCAAGATTGATTATAGCTAGAGCTTAGGTAATGATTACAATGGATTCAACAGTAAATTTTGGAAGGATATAAAAGACTAAGGATGGGCACTTCCGGTCATGGCGATGTCACCTCCGATTCAAAAATGTACAATTTGCTTGAAACATCTATTTCTCGGAATATGCTATATATATAGTTTACGCATTGACTGATCCAGCATCAATTTCTGGTGTGTGTGTGTGTGTGTGGGGGGGGGGGGGGGTTACTAAGGATTTCCTCTTATGGTTCTTCTTCCGCTTCCAATTCAAAAATTTACAATTTCCTTGAAACATCTATTTCTCGGAATATACTATATATATAATTTACATATTGACTGATCCAGCATCAATTTCGGGCGGGGGGTGGGGGTTACTAAGGATTTTCTCTTATGTTTCTTCTTCCGCGTCCGATTTAAAAATTTATAATTTCCTTGAAACATCTATTTCTCGGAATATGCTATATATACAGTTTACGTATTGACTGATCCAACATCAATTTCTGGCGGGGTGTCGGGGTTACAAAGGATTTTCTCTTACGTTTCTTCTTCCGCGCACGATTAAAAAATTTACAATTTCCTTGAAACATCTATTTCTCGGAATATGCTATATAGTTTGCGTATTGACTGATCCAGCTTCAATTTCTGGTAGGGGGGTTACTAAGGATTTCCTCCTATGTTTCTTCTTCCGTGTACGATTAAAAAATTTACAATTTCCTTGAAACATATACGCTATAATATATGCTCGGAATATGCTATATATATATATATATATATATATATATATATATATATATATATATATATATATATATATATATATATATATATATATATATATATATATATATATATATATATATATATATAATTTCTGGAGCCGAAAAGGTTCACTAAAATTTTTTTCTTCTGAATTTTTTTCTCTCGTTAAAAATATTTGCTTGAATCATGTATATCCTTAAGTTGTCTGAAGATAGAGCATGATATGATCAATAAGTGATTATTCAGCATCGAATTTCTGAGGGGGTCATTGGGTTCACTAAGGATTTCCATTTTCGGTTCTGGAGATGACACTTACGGTTTTTTTCGAAAATTTGTATGACTATAAGAAATAAGTATGCCAAAGGGAATGACATTGATTAATAGTTGCATCAAAAAATAAGTGTATATGCTATTTGTTCCCCATATGTCTCCTTCATACATTTTATGTAACTATTATTTCCGGCAAAGCTAACTTAACAGAATTATAGATGTACGGGAAAACTGTAAATCTCAGCTAAATTAGTCCATCTACTAAACATTATTAATAATCAAAATTATTTAAATCTGAAACAGAATAATATTGCCTACTTAACATATTTTCACGTCATATATTTATAGTATTGCAAATACTTAACATATATTCACTCCATATTGCCTGTCCCACGAGGAAAAACGACAGTTCCAGGCAAACATTGTTATTATATGAAGGTCCGGGTCATTTGATCGTGGCGACAAATTCGAAAACCTTCGCGGTAATTTTGGCGAAATATTGACGACTTCTGGAGAGTCACGGAAATTTCTAGAATTTTGTAGATTGGTTAAGAATTCCTCGAGTTGCGTGTTTTCTTCCGGAACTTTTCGCGGTGGGCATATAAGCGGCTCATCGTTCAGTTGAAGTTGTTGACGTAATACGAGTAAAAATTGCATTGTGAAATACGTCAGTGTCATGAGAATTTAATCTTTCGTTTTGTGAAATAGTTGAGCATTTAATTCAGTGCTTTGCGTACATCACAATTGTTATGTCATCTTGTGTAAGTTAGATAGATAGTTTATTAGCTGTATATTGCTGCTGTTTACGTTTATTGATGCTTTAAATAAAGGTGTTAGTTATTCAGGCGTTTGTTATCTGTGAATACACCCAATTCCCAGTACCCGTCTTAACAATGTTTAAAATCGATAGTTTGCGATCTAATCCATCGATTTCTAAAAAGAATTCTAAAAATTCTACTAATATCTTCCAGTATTTTAATAAAAATGCATTTTACATTAATATTCAAAAGTAATTCTATTAGGGTAACCATTTTTGTCTATGGTAAAATAAACGTACTGTAGCGAGGCTGAGTAAATATGCAGCCATAGTTCTCAGTGCTTTCAGTAAGCTAGTTTTGCCCGAAGTGTAAAATCCAATCTCGCTTAATCGTGTTTACAACATTTTGGAAAATATAGTTGTAAAAGACGTTTTCCGCATCGCTGTGTTACTGATAACGCAAGCACAACACTGCCTTTAGCACTACGTATAAAGAAATAGCAACTGTTTTGAAGTTATTTTTATATTGAATCTTCTATTTAATTTCCAATAATTTTTATTATGAGTGTTAATCTTCACTAAAAATACCCATTTTTATATTGCAAAGCTTTGTTGCTTTTTCTTGGGAAAAAGTATTTTATCATAGCCAAGGAATATCGTATTAAGAAATTTTCCTAGCCTTGCGACTAAGATAATTTACTATATATATATATATATACATATATATATATATATATATATATATATTCTTCTTCGACCTAGACCGTCCGACCTACCCGAAGATATAAGGTACCTGTTTGGACGACCGGTAAGTGGTCCCCAATTAAGACCAGAACCCATAGGGGGCAGCATCCTCAGGGACTATACCCTTCTTCCCCTACCACCAACCACTCGATAGAGGACTTACGGACTCGCATATTTAAAGTGTCCGTACTTTACGTGAACAATTTACATTTCATTGGGTTGTATCAGTCACGCGAATTATTGATAACTTCTGTGCTTTGTTTTAGTAAAGATTATTCAAATTCATATACTTTTTATTGTGTTTGACAGACTGTTGAAACGTGAAAAAAAATGATGCGGGTATATCTTATACCATTTTAGCAACTTTATATTCCGGGTGTTGAACCGACTTCAAGATCTGCCTATAAATATAAAATTCGTGAAGCGAGAATGAATATTTTTATAATTCTTTTTTTGGGAATTAAATTAAATATTTTATTACATTTTTGTAAGCAACAAATCATAATGTATACATTTTTTAATCATGAGCGACTTAGTGTATATTTACTAGTATTATTCATAATTTTAATTAGATTTTAAAAATGCCCCATCTTCCCTACCCCCTTACATGTACCCCAGTTTTCATGTGTCTATTTTTATCAAGGAATGACAAATAAATTCTATTCTCACATACCACTACTCTGGTTGATGAAAAAATATTCACTTTCACATGTTCAAAATGGCGACTCTTATGCTCCTTTCTAGGAAAATTAACTTCAATATTTTATTCAAAATTTTAAGAAACATTTCACTCGTATTATAATTTGAACATTTTGTCAATCACGGGCAACGTCAAGCACACCTAGTATTATTTATGATTTCAGCTAGATCTAAAATTCCCCCTCCTCCCTAATACCCCTCATCTTATATACCCCAGTATGTCTGCCCCCTCTCATATCTCTGCTTCTATAAAGGAATGAAAAATAATTTATATTCTTACATACTCTGGATGACAAATAAAAATTTACTTTCACGTGTTCAAAATGGAGATTCCCGTGCTTCTTTCTAGGGGGAGTTAATTTAAATATTTAATTAGAAATTTCGAAGAAACAATATATTATAATTTTGCATATTTTTATAATCACAAGCAACGGCGGGTATACCTAGTAATATTATTCATAATTTTAGCTGGATTTAAAAATTGCCTCCTCCTCCCTCATATACCTCAGTTTTCATTTGTCTGCTTCTATCGAGGAAAGACAAAGGATTTCTGTTCTCTATCATTACTCCGGTTGATAAACAAAAATTCATTTTCATGTGTTCAAAATGGAGATTCCTGTGCTTCTTTCTGTGGAATTGGCTTTAATATTTTATTAAAAAAATTTAAGAAACATATTTTAATTTTCACTTTTTTTTAATCACGAGCAACGCCAGTCATACCTAGTATTATTCATGATTTTAGTTAGATCTTAAAATTCCCTTCCTCCCTAATGCAACCCCAATGTCACATACTCAGTTTTCATATCCCTTCATCTATCAAGGAATGACAAACAATTTCTGTTCTCGCATACCTTCTCTCCTGTTGCTAAACAAAATCACACTTTCACGTGTTCCTACTGAATGTCTTGATCCTCCCTAAAAGATGTCTCTCTCGTCTGCCCTTGCAAGATTTTATCGGATGCCATTCTTTCTGAACCTCATCACCGACTGCGAAAAATTGGATTCTGCCTCATTGATTTTCAGGAGGTTTTTGCCTTCACTTTCAAAGTTTTTTCCTATGTTAGAAGACTTTTGTTGAGAGGAATGATTTATTTTTATTTTTCTAAAGGGCTGTAGGAATGCTATTGTGTCACAGCATTAAGTATGCGTGGCAACCTTGCTGTTAACTACTTACTGGGTGTGTAATACAATTTAGAAATGTCTCATTTAATGTAAATTGAGAACTATTTCAGACTTTATTCTTTTAACTGTTAATTCATTTTTGAAATTTCTGACACATTTTCGTAGGAGCAGCGCAGAAATTATGAACTTATCCCAATAAATGCATCCTTCTCTTGACGTCCTGGTTGTATCTGGTATCTGCTTAACCGACACAGGCACACACATATATATATAGAGAGAGATTGCAATAATAGCAACATTAAAATCATAACAGAGGCTTTATATAAGCATTATCCTTTATATTTCTTAAAGGATTGTTATAAATCGATTTTCAAGGATCATGTAGATTTTGACAGTTTACTTCATCAATCTGCAAGAAAATAAAGTTTATGCTTACCTGCTAGGATTGCACGCATGAGTAAGATGAACATATATAAGATAGCGAGTTGGGCAGGATTCACTTTTGGTCCAGTGTTCTTCTGTTTGGTTGGTCGTGTTCTTCCGTATCCGGGTGCCTTCGTATTAGCTCGCAATGGGGACTAACCTTTGCTTTGTACAAAGTATTGCTTTGTACAAAGTTTGGGGTCCAAAGTATAGTGAACTTTCAATCAAAAAAAAATTTGAAAAAAAACTAACTAAACTTGACTAAAACATGACTAAATTGATACTGGATCACAATTGAAGGAGGAAACACGAGAGCACAGAGAAATTTCATTTCGGGGGAGAGGGAGGGGGGGAAAGGGGGATGCTTCACGCTAAAACGTTCGGAAGGTAAAATGATAGAAAAATATACTTCAGTATCAGATATAGATTATAAATTGAGTGTGAGGATAGATAGTTCAAAAGGAAGAAATTGCACAATTCCAATATTTACATTTTTAGGCTTGCCGCAAACGAAAATATTCTATTTATGGAATAAATGAAAAACTTTTTACTTTAAATGAGATATGGACTTATTTCTGAACTCTGTATCAAATTTTAAGATTAAAGGAAAATCGAGTTTCTCAAAAATATTCTCTAGAGGGGTGGAGTGGCCGAGGTGATAAATACCAAGGCGTTCGGAAAGTGAAATGAGAGATAAAGACTTGCATTTGATGCACGGGTCAATCATTCGATAAGACCTCGGAGAGAAACCGTATTTTTCAAAAATGTTCATTTAATGGGTGCTCCACACCAAAATGTTTGAAATGTGAAATGATAGTAAAACGGACTTTGCAATGAGATAGAGATTTTGAAATTGGTGCAAAGATAGATCGTTAGATATGAATAAAGTGTATAATATCAGCTTTCTAATATTTGCTCATTTCGGGATGTCGCACACTTAAATGTTTAATTGATCGAATAAATGAGAAATGGCCAGTCTGAAGTGAGACAGATATTTGAAATTTGGTGCATAGCTGAACAGTTTGGAAAAGACTATTGGAAAAATCGAATTATTCAAAAATTCACGCTATTTATGGGATTGCCTATGGTAAGACCGTTGTTTTTCAACATATATTTGACTAGTTCTCTTCTATTCCTTCTTACCTTCTCCGAAAACAGCAGGAATATTCTAAAAATGGTGTCCATTTTACTTTCCGTACAATACATGTTAATATACAGGGGAAGTGATGAAATCGTGTAGAAAATCGCAACTCGATCTTTTGAGGGATATACATGTTTTGGGACCTCTAGAATACAAAAGACTATTTTAGTTTGACGTCTGTGTGATAGTGTCTGTGTGTGATTGTATGTGTGTGTAATTGTGTGTGAGTGCGTGCGTGCATGTGCGCGCGCACGCGCGTGTGTGTCTGTCTGTGCATTGTCTGTATCCACACTAACTCAAAAACAATTTGTCCAAATTTCTTAAAATTTTAAAGGTAAGTCACGTGTGGAGCACCTTCATGGCGCTTAAATTTTACAATTCGGGATAAAATAACCTGCTTTTTTTTTTGGCAGAATGACCCGCAATAGTCGTATGTATCCTCTCTTGTTAAAACCAATTGACCAAGTATCACAAAGTGTGGTAGATAAGTCAATTGTGGTTTACCATGGTACTGATTAGATTTTGGCATGATTTGGTAGAAAAAAAAATGCCTTTTTTTTGCGAAATGGCCCGCAAAAATCATCAAAATAAACAATAAAAGTCTATGTATGCTAAAATGTATCAATTACATGCTTCAGACGATGAAAATAATAAGACCAACCCTATTGCACTAGGTTCCTGAAATATTTCAATTTTTTCGCATTTTTGCTACGCCGCTTTTGAAAATACGTCCAGTTACCTAATAAAAACAAAAAGTGAAAGGAAAGTGCAAAGTCAGTGTCATTTCAAATCATTATGCATGTCATTTACTTCAATGACACTGTATTTAATGAATTATTAAAAAGTAGAAATAAAATTAGTTTGTGTCTATAGAGAAATTCATGTGCTGCCCACATCGTATTTCTTTTTTCACTGGGATTATGTAATGTCACACCACCTTCGTTGATGCAAACGGCCGTACCGTGCTGAAAACACCTGCTCTCGTTAGATCATCGAAGTCAGGCAGAATTGGGCGCGGTTAGTACTTGGGTGGGTGACCACCTGAGAACACCGCGTGCTGTTGGCACATTTCGGGCTCGGTGGTTTGCGCGCTGGATTTGCACGCTGCCACAACTGCCGCCGTGTTCATGCGGAGTACGATCACGTTAAACATGTGGGTTCGTAAGTCCTTCCGAGAGGTTGGTGGTAGGGGAAGGAGGGTACGGTTCCTGTGGATGCCTCCCCCACTGGGTTCCGGTCTAAATTGGGTGGCACTTCCCGGCCGTCCAAACAGTTACCTTGCACCTTTCTGGTATGTCGGACGGTCTGGGTCTCAACATCACCACCACCTTCGTTGATTCCCTGTTGTTTCTGGCGGGAATGGGAACTGTTTACTTATGCTTGCTCTTGCATGATTTGTACCAAATTTCATAACATTTTAAAGGTAAGCCAGTTGTGGGATACCCTGGTGCTGATTAAACTTCGGTATAATTCGGGATAAAATAGGCTGTCTTTTTTTACGAAATAACACGCAAAAATTGTCAAAATCTAAAATAAATGACTTCGTACGCTCAAATGTATCCATTAAATGCTCGTTTTAAACGTAAATTTCGATGATAAAAAGAATAAGACCAACACTATTACTCTAGGACTCTCCTTTCTTGAGATATTTTATTTTTTTCGTATATTTTCTTGGGGTATTTTACTTTTTTCGTATATTTTCATGAGGTATTTTATTTTTTTCGTATATTTTCTTGAGGTATTTTATTTTTTTTCGTATATTTTCTTGAGGTATTTTATTTTTTCGTATGTTTTTTTGAGGTATTTTATTTTTTCGTATATTTGAGGTATTTTATTTTTTCGTATATTTGAGGTATTTTATTTTTTTCGTATATTTCCTTCAGGTATTTTATTTTTTTTCCGTATATTTTCATTAGGTATGTTATTTTTTTCGTATATTTTCTTGAGGTATTTTATTTTTTTCGTATATTTTCTTAAGGTATTTTATTTTCTCGCATATTTTCTTGAGGTATTTTATTTTTTCGTATATTTGAGGTATTTTATTTTTTTCGTATATTTTCTTGAGGTATTTTATTTTTTTTCGTACTGCCTCTGAAAATATGACCAGTTACCAAATTAAAATGGAAATTGAATTAAAATTGCAAATTCAGAGTCGTTTCAAATAATTGTGAAAGTTATTTTGTGCAATTAAACTCACTTTAATGAATTATGAAAGAAATAAAGAGAAAATAAATTTGAGTCTGTTTTGAAAGTCATGTGCTGCACGCATCTGATTTTTTTTAATGTCGTGAGTCGTATTGTCGTGTTAATATTCAGATGTTTACGTTTACAAGAAGAAAAGAGAAACTAAAAATTACAATTTAGATGCCTTCTGTGAGTGTTATTAATAAGAAAGTGGAGAAAACTTAAAACATTTCACCCAGTAGAAGGAAAATCTGAAGTCATGCAAAACCAAAAAAGTTGATTGCGCAGAAAATGGTAGGTAAAAGATATGCAATGTAACTAGCTTTGAATGTGGAATAATAGCGGGCGCTAAAAGCAGTATCCGAGGGTTAGCCAACTGCACTTGTGAATTGTTCGAAGGCGACAGAGTAGACCTCTAAACAAGCAAAATAAAAAATCTCCTGTGGGCAGCACATGACTTTCGCTGCAGATTCATCTTCACGTTCTCTTTAATTTCTTCAATATTTATTATATTGAACTTAATTGCTCAAAATAATACCCATAATTATTTAAAATTACACTAAATTTGAATTTTTAATTCTCATTTGGTAACTGGACTTATTTTCAAATGTGGCGTAGCGAAAATGCGAAAAACGTGCAATATCTCGAGAACGCCTAGTCCTAGTGTAATGAGGTTGATCTTATTCGTTTCATCGTTAATTGCGTATACAACAAGCATTTAATTGATATATTTGAGTATATGTAATTTTTTTATTTTAGATTTTGACGATCTTTGCGGAACATTTTGCAAAAAAAAAAAAGGTAGGTTATTTTTTTTTCCGAATCGTACCAAAATCTAATCAGCACCAGGGTAACCCACAAGTGACTTATCTAACAAATTTTGTAACCGTTGATCTATTAGTTTTTAGCTAGAGTGGATACAGGAAATTTTTGCGGGCCATTTCGCAAATAAAGGCGGATTTTTTTATACCAAATCGTTCCAAAATCTAATCAGCACCAGAGTCACACACAAACGACTTTCCTGCCAACTTTTATGAAATTTGGTCCATAGATTTTGAGTTGGAATGGATACATACATTGCACAGACAGAAACACAGGCAGACAGACACACACACTGACGTCATGCTAAAAATAGTTGTTTTATATTCTAGAGGTCCCAAAACGTGTAGATTGGTCGAAAACTCAATTTGCGATTTTCGGCATGATTTCAGTACTTTCCCTATACATTACCATGCATTGCAGGGACAGTAAAAAGGTCTGAGCTCAAGGCGTGTGGTCGTCAATGGTTACTGGATGCTTGAATTGAACTGATCAGAGATTTGTAGGCTTGCTGCAGAAAATATAAATTGGAAATTAGATCAAATGGCTCCTCAATATACTGCTCATTTCATATCACTTCTCATGAGTCACAAAAGTGCTAAAGAGGTGGACTGGCTTCTTAGTGTATATATGATAGATGTACACAGAATGTCAAAGTTAACAAAAAGTACATATATATATATATATATATATATATAGTATAAAAACATTATTGAAGAATTACATATATTTTATAAAAACATTATTAAAGAATTACATTTACCATAGATTAATAGAATCACCTAATATTTTTAGTCCCAAACACACTTTATATCACATCAATTCAAATTAGTGACGGCGTCTGTGCTTAAATATAAGCTTTACACATAAATGTAAAGCATGATCTGATCATATAAAATATTTCGATCATGCTGATAGAAAAAAGTGCTAATTTGCTTATGTCACTGTGATCCTTCTCTAAAAATAAACTTCACCTTATTTAAAAAAATAGGATAATATGTTTCCCTCATAAAAATCCTTATTTGAGATGTTTTTTTCTTGTGGTGTGTAATTTATGTCGCTGTCTTTTATAGTTAATTTTACTTTCTGTAAGAACACATTAGAGTTAATTTCCAAGATTTTTTTTTATTTGAATAATGGAGAAAAATGTGTGCCATTAAGTAACAGAAATGAATGAGGAACGAAAAAATAGTATTTTTTTTTTCTTTTAGATAATTTCTGCTTGATTCTGAATGCATTTTTTTTCTCATCTCATTGTTATATTTTATATTTTGTAGAAATTGCCTACGGATATGTAATATTGCCTGGATTTCATTATTGTAGAAACTTTTTCCATGGATCCCTTCCACGTCCTTCGTCCGCTCTTTATCATGGATCGTGGAATAGAAATGCAATAGCCCAATAGACACAAGAAAATTTGCTATGCGGACAATTTTGCAAATATAGAATTATAAGGTTGTTTCTAAGTGAACGGGGAAATTATAAAGATTAGAAAGTGCCCATTAAATGGTTAATCTAAATTACAGAAATAACTAAGATTTTACAAAGAATAAATGTCAAATTTGTATAAATGTTTTCAATTTTCAGACATATAAAATAATTTAAAATTATGATCAAGCGCACAAAATTCCACATTGCAAGAGATATATATTTTTCTAAATTAAACATATGTTTTTTTGGGGGGATAATAGTAAAGATTTTGATGATAATAGGCAAACGCCGAATTGAAGCATGTGTCAGTAGAAGGCCTTTTTTTCATTGTGGATTAAAGAGCACTTGTTACTGTATCAGTAGCTTCTCTACATAGATTTCCCATACGTTTTCTAGTTTTATCCACTGATTTTCGATCAAAACAGAGTTCGTAACACATATCAATACTTTCTTTGGGAGTGAAGTTTTTGCTTCCTTCACTTTTCGTAATTACATTAAAAAAAAAATTTGCACAATGTTATTGAGTATAGAGAAAATAAGTAGTGCAATTTTTTAAAAATATATATATTCTTTAATAATCTGAAATGTAACTTCATCCCGTTTTTCTTGTCGCTCTAAATTAATACAACAAAATATATGCAACATTTAACTTTCTCCTTTTGAAACATCTTCCAATAACTTTTTTCTCTATTCTCCCATCGGGTCGCTTAGTAACAACAAAATAAAAGTAAAAAAAAATATTGGGAACCCCTCCACCGGTTACTGTTCGTGACTTCAGCCTACCACATAAGAATCGCAAGCATTTAGTTACCATCTTTCTATAGCAACGCTGAACACATCAATCATTTGGGAAAATATTCAAGAGTATTTTCGATAAAATGAAGCTTCTTTGGGCGGATTTTGTATTGGAAATATTAAAATTTTACACATCTTCGGATCATTATAGCTCTAATTTAATATAAAAATTGTTCTATGCAAAGTATTCCAGAGGATTTACTTAGAATATAGATAGATATACATCTGGTGATCAAGTTTTTTGCATGCATTTGGTGATAAATTTTTATAGTCATGATACAGGGCTATAAACGAACTCACCCTGTTCCCTTGAAGTTAATATCTAATCGAAAAATGACTTGAACTTCCTTGGCAGAAGCAGACTTAAGAATATTTGGGGACTACAATTAAATCAAAAACGTTGTGAGTCCCCTTCATTGGATTAAGAAACAACAGCAAGTGATATTTTTGCATCTGATAATCTAAATCATTTTACATCTGAAATTCAAGTAAAATGATTTAGATTATTAGAAATTTAAAGAGATTTAACATTTATATTATATGCTCATATTTACTGATTAAATTGAATAATATAATTCTAAAAATCTATCTTTCTATATTCTTAAATGTATTTATTTAAATGTATGTTTGGCTTTACCAAGCTTTAATCTCACTTTTAAGCAAACAAAATGTATGATTTGATATCTTTATAGGAAAAAGTTGAAAATTCTAGAATATAAACTAATTTGATTAAACAGTGTTAAATAAAAGAAACCTACATATCTCTTCATAGCTGAAGTTTAAGAAAAACAAATGAGAATTTTGATTAATGTATTTAACTTCACCCATATAAAAATACAATTACTTTAAATAATGCTTGACTTGTTCTCTAGATAATTAATGAACGTTTTAGAAATTAATGCATTATTCATTACATTAATTATTAAAATCGCAATTAAAGGTTTATTAGGAGAATAATTAAGTCACTTAAATAAAAATAAAAATCTTTTGATAAATTACTTCAGGATAAAAAAAAATATTTGTGTTTAATATATTTTTTATTCTTTTGTGCGGTCAATTTTACTTTTAGAATATGAACACCTCGGCACAATCATGATATTAAAATAATATTTTTGAAGATTTGCAGAAATCTAATAATGGAATTTTTTAGTTTAGACCAGATTTATGAGAGTTGCAGCAGAATCTTGTCAATTCGAAAACCTGAAATTAAAAAGAAAGCACAATTTAAGGAGTTATAATCGTATCCAGATTAGTAACGAAGTATGATATTTTATATATAATACTTTTGAAGATTTGTAGAAATCTAATAATGGAGTAATTTTCAGTTTAGACCATATTCATAAGAGTTGAAGTAGAATCTTGTCAATTTGAAAAGCAAAAATTGAAAGAAAAATCATAATTTAAGCAGTTACATAATTGCATCCAGTTTAATACTGGAATATGATATTTTACACAATATATCTGGATCCATGAAAACACACTGATTTATACAGTTTTATGTGTATAATACAAATTAAAGAAACCTAATTGGAAAAGAATTAATTGTAAAAGAATTAATTGGAATTAAAGACACCTAATTGGAAATAAAAAAAAATTCTATCCGCACTGATGTCGGTAAATACAAAACCTGCTTATAAGTTTAAATTCGTATTTTTCTGCAAAATTATAAAAACTTTCAATCTAAAATTCTGTAATGTACTTTTTCTAAAAAAAACTCAGACCAAAAACTCATGTAATTTGATTCTAAATAAATACAGCTTGAAGAATCTATATTTTCACACTTAGATAAGTTCTCTGAAAACTTTTAACAGACAATTTTCTCGCAGGAAAATAGAAGCACTAATCTAAATTTCAAATGAAAACTTTTTACCCTAGCAAAACGATTTTTCATTCGCTTTTCTTACACCTATATCTAAGAAAATGTTTAAACAAGAGTTTTGAGATCTGTAAAAAGTGACAATATACTTTTTTCTTCCTAAATGTTCGGTGCTTAAATTTTTTTTTGCAATTTGAAACCATTTGATTTATTGGCAGAATCTTCAAATCATCTTAAGTCGAAGTTTTGCAATCCGATTATTTTTTTTTCGCCATTTCTTTTTACTGGATTTCTTTAACTACGTGGAGTCAAACATTTCTTGCATCATTTTTCCATTGCAATGTTTATGGAGCTTTTTCCATTTTTTTTATCGAATCTGTATATAAAACTTTTACTTTTGCAATTTGCTTTTTAACTTTTTATCATTTACTTCTGTATATTTACTTTTAAACTGTTATTGTTCGATACTTATTTTGCAGATTCTTAATGAAATCAGTTGTTTTCTAAGTAACGGATGTTAGGTAGTGATGGTTCATAAAAAAAAAATGTGTCCAGTTGTCAGAAATTAAAGAAATATAAATAAAAATAGCGAATTAATAAAAGTAAATACGCATGTCTTTAGGATAATTGCTACACATCTTACACATTTTGAATTTTACAAATTTGAATTCAAGCGAGAACATTAAAGTAAAGAAAAACAGAGTGTAAGTTTATGGATTAATAGGAAAAATATTAATTTTTCGGAATTGACAGCACGCAGAGCATAAAAAAAATATTTTCCCTATTTCAGAAACAGGAACCTACCTAAATCCACTGAAAAAGAAAAAAAAATCTGATTGTAGACAGCGCATGACTTTCTCTGCAGACTCAAATTCACTTTCTCTTTCATTCATAATTCATTAAATTTAATTTAATTGCACAACATTACACCGATAACTATTTGAAATTACTCTGAATTTGCAGTTTTAATTGTTCAATTTTCATTTTTATTTGTTGACTGGAAGTATTTTTAAAGTCGACGTAGCAAAACTACGGAAAATTTTCAATTCCTCAAAAAAGGTTAGTATTTGAGTAATTTTTTCTTTTCATTGTCAAACATTACATATAAAACAGGTATTTAATTAATGCATTTAAGCATATGTAGTCTTTTTTTTTTTATGTAGATTTTGACGATTTGGAAGGGTAATTTTTCAAAAAGCATGTTATTTTTTACCTGAGTCGTACCAAAATCTAATCCGCACCAGGGTAGCGCCCACAAGTGACTTATCCACAAAGTCTAGCGATCTCAAAACGTGTAGGTGCGATGAAAACTCGAGATCCTATTTTCGACGCGACTTCAATAAGTAAAATATATAATTGGCGGCATAATGACTATATACCACGTTTTCTTAAAAGCAAAATTACTGAAGACTGGACTCATTCTGTAAAACAACACATATTAAACGGGACTGTATTAACTCTTCTGTACTGTATTTTAAACTCGAACTAGCTATAACACAGCATCTGAATCATTCAGCATTGTTTGTAGAACACATTTTTCCCACTGTTACGCTATACCAACGTTTCATATGTTATTTACAAGACGTATCCATAAATTTGTTTCGAAGATGGCCCAAATTAGCTGTGATTGGAAACGTTTGCAGTCTTTTAATAAAGCCACCAATCACTTTGACAACATTTGGTGCAATTTTATGAAAATAAAATAGCTTAGTGTCAATCAACGTTAACTACAAAATTGCATGTTTTGAGATAACTAGTATTATATTGAACAAACACCAATGCAATTCATCATAAAAATCATAATAAAATCATAATAACGTGCCTTAAGCCAAATTAAACGTAATGTCAAAATCGTTAACTGCACCATCTTCATGTTAATTAATTATTACATAATTATTAAACAATACAATAATAATACGTTTTTATAAATAACACTTAAGATAACCGTATAATATATAACTATTTTTGTTTGACTATATTCAGTATGATTTATGGGAAATAGAAAAGTTTTAATGCAATCAAAACTTTTTTTTTTTCTCATTCCGGAGAAATCTCACAATTTTGTGTATTTTAACGTTTGTTTGACACTAAATCTTCGGTAGTGATGGAAACCTAAATTAAACTCATGTTTGTAAAATTTGGATCACCATAAAGAATTGAATGAAATGTATTCCACAAACGATCTATATTGATACAAATAAACTATTAAATTTACAAAACAAAAAATCAGTATTTGGTGAAGCCACCACGCGCTGCAATATGTGTTTCTGTACAACGTGGCATCGAATTAAACAGATTTTGAATTTGAATCTGAGAAAGAGTATGCTAGATTTCTTCTATCCGAACCCAAAGTTCAGCAGTATTAGCTACTGGACGAGTGTCACAAGCAAGACGCCGATCGGCGAAATCCTAGACATGTTCAATAGGCAACATATCCGGAGAATAGGCAGGTCAAGGAAGAAGATGTATCTATTGTGCTGAAAAAATGTCTTAACATTCCTAGCAATATGTGGAAGGGCTTTGTCCTGTTGAAATACAGATCCAGGAATGTGTTGAAGGAAGGGTACGACTTCGGGCTCCAGAACTGATCTACCAGTTGCTGTTGACATTATCCCCAATTTTTAGCAGCTGAGATCATCCAATATACCCAATGGCACCCTAGATCATCATGCTTGGCATTCATCCAGTATGACGTTGGATAACGCATTTCGGAAAGTGGCATTCACAGATATAGCGTCTAACTTTGTTGCGACCATCAATGTACCCCCAAATTAAAAAGGTGTTCATCGGAAAAGACGACTTGTTGCTAATCGACACTCCGGTGTCTATGTTGATGAGCCCACTGTAGCAGCAGGCGTCGATGGTTTTGCGTCAGGGGAATCCTGTACAAGGGAATTCTTTCACTCAGTTCACGGTGCAGCAGACGCCGACAAATTGTTGGAGTGGACAATGACACACCTGTAGCTGTGGGGCGCGGTAGCCCATTGGTTAGCGCGCTGGAGTTGCACTCGGTAGGCCCGGGTTCGATTCCAGCCACTGCCAAAACTGCCGCAGTGTTCATGCGGAGTACGATCACGTTAAACATGTGGGTCCGAAAGTCCTTCCGAGAGGTTGGTGGTAGGGGAAGGAGGGTACGGTCCCTGTGGATGCCTCCCCCACTGGGTTCCGGTCTAAATTGGGTGGCACTTCCCGACCGTCCAAACTGTTACCTTACACCTTTCTGGTAGGTCGGACGGTCTGGGTTTCAACAACAACACCTGTAGCTGTGTTCCAACGATCTGCCAACTGTCGAGATGAAACTGTACGGTTAATCACTGCCATGCGGATTAGGTGTTTGTCATCTCATGCTGACGTAACATTTCGTTATCCACTGCCGAATTTGCAACTCGTCCGGTTCTCTTCAATTCACTGTTTCCACACTTGTATCACTGCCGTGGCATTGCGTTCCATACAAGCTGCTATTGCACATTAAGAAAACCCTCATTCGCGAAGGCCGTTTATTCGTCCCTGTTCAAACTCCGTACCTTACTCATATAGCGTTCTCTGTCGTCGTAGAGGTATAGTGACTTCTCATGAAACGCATACCGCTGGCAAATGAACATAGACTATTTTCAACGTTCGCAACGAAGCTCTTTAGTTATATGGCTAAATCAGCAGTTTAGAGGGCACTGCTCAGTCCACGCATGCGCGGTGACTCTGAAATTCTAACCATGTGAATAGCACATCCAAATCTGCATTTGCTGAAGTATTAGCTCAATCGCATGATTCTTTGGTGGTGTTGCCATTTTCACAAACACGAGTTTATATTTTCCGTCTTTTATATATACAACTAATAAAAAAAAATGTATCAAACATACTTAACTATTATTTTGAATTTACATTTAGGAAAACTTACATACATTTCATTGTAATATAATCTAGAACATATTTTTTTCGTGCTTTTGGATCGTATCCGTTATATCCTTCCAAAATCAAGCACTCTTATATCGCGATGAATGGACATAAGTACTAAGCCAGCCAAATTACTATACCCGGCGCTGTATCAAAGATTTGACAAGTTATTTCGGTAACGCAAGAATGCTATGAAAAAATCCCTTGCTGTATTCTTTCAAAGAATCTACCAATCAGATTTTGAGCTTCACTGATAATCTGTCTCTCATTTCGGCGCCCAGTCAAGATTATGTGGTTCTTAAGTTTGTCTCTCATCAAACTTATTTGATATATTATTTATCATGAATCGGAGTAATTAGTTTCAGAGGGGCCTACTCCCCCTCTTTTGGCCACGTGTACGGACATAATCAAATCTGTATTATTTATGTACAACTTTCTAGAATGCGAGGCGGCTCATTAGCGCCAACAATCCCTTGGTAGTAATATTCCGAAAAAATGCATTATTTATGATATAAACACCTTGATTTATCTGTCTGTTTATCTATTTATCTTTGGGTAACGCTGCTACAAAGTATTGCCAAACGTATTTCAATCACCTACAAACATTTAAATTTAGATACCAATCCAGAACATCAGCATTTTCATAACCTTCCACGTGAACACTAAATCGATCACCCATTGACTTTCCACGACCACTGCTGCTTGGATTCAGTGATCATATTAATAACATGAGAGTTCGTCTTGATTCATTAAATTTTTGCTTGAACGCGGTTCGTTTTTTTTTTCTTTACTTCTTATTTTTTCCTTTGAGTGGTGTCAGCAGATTTAAATTTATATTTAAAAAGATTGAAAAAAGAAAACAGTTTTTGAACTCAAAACAAATTTTATTTTACAAACGTGTTGGCCAATGGAAAATGAAGAGGCTAGAAAAGAAACAATTAGATCCCCAGATCTCACACCCTGTGATTTCTCGTTATGGGGGATACCTAAAATCACGGATGTGAGATCTGGGGATCTCACAGGCAACATTTGTGCAATCACCTCCATGCATAAGTCATCTCTATGGCTTTATCTGCCGCAGCCCCCCGAGTGTCGAAAGTTTGAACTAATTTTTTTTCATGCCACACAAAATTCCCTACCATGGTGAATATTAATCTGCAAACCGTATGTCTCTCCGACCGATATATATTTCTTTATAACGTTTTACTGTTGCTTCGAACTTTAGAATCACCCGGTATGCTGTCCGTACTGCGCAATGCAAATTTTAAGCACTTTCTAACACTTTCCAACACAGTTAAAAAGTGTTTATGACTTTGTTGATTCTGTCTATCTGTCTGTCCGTTCGCACGATAACTGCCGTAAAAATGACTTTATCAAAATGAAATTTTAGCATGTTGTTGAGACGATCTGTGGGACATATGAAAATATAAATTAATAATATCACCCAATTAGTTTTGGATTAAACCTGGGTTGAAAAGGTGAAATATATTGAACCCTATGGGACCTAATTTTTCAATCATTTTTAAAGTATCATTAAAATTCACAAATAGCTTCGAGAACTTTAGGAAATATTGAAATTATCCCGTGAAATGTATAAAAACATTTTCAGAAAAATATCATTTAGTAGTTTTTTAAATAAAAGTGAAAATAATTGCACCAATATTATATGAAGAGATCACGTGACTCATTGCAAAATAAAATATGGCATCCATCTTTTTTTTTTCTAGTATAAAAATCTTGGTTTTAAAAGTTCTTTTAAATTTATATTTAGTGTTGCATCCGTTCTAAAACCACTTTATTTTTGCATATTTTCCGTGCATCTATATTCTGCGCCAACGCAATTACGATATTTTTGAGTTTAAATGATAATTAAACTTTGATTATTTCTACAATGAAGCCTAAATTTAATGGATGCAGAATGTAAACAAGTGATTGTAAAATGAGCTGTAAAAGAATTGCTGAATTGTTTTCATGCAAAATTATTTAGCTTTGGAGTCTCGAATAAAAGTGATATGAATAAAATATTCATTGCTTTTCCATAGAGAGCCAGACAATTTATATTTCGATGACGTCATTTGAATAAAGTTCATTTTTTTCTATGAAATTACGTTTCCAAATATAATAAATTATTGTAGTACTATAATTATTTAAAATATACCAGCGCTGAATATATCGCATTTTAGAGACGTTTAAATAAAATTGCATTTTAGTTGGAAAGTGTTTCATCATCAATGCTTTATGCATGATTGATCTTTCTATAGTTCAGTCTTTATAACATAAAGGTACTTAATAGTGGAAGTGTTGAAGACCCAGACCGTCCGACTCGTCCAGAGGACTTAGAGTAACTAGTTGGACGGCCGGTTAATAGTGGAAGTATCGTTTTGAAGTAAAAATAATTATACTTAGTGATCTAATAGTAATAAAAAATGTAATATAAAAATACGCATATCTTTAAATAAAAATACGTATCTCTTAAATGTTCACAAATCAAAATGCGGGAGTTTTTTTTTTTATTGCATTTAACATGTCAGATGAAAACTTAACACAGAAACATAATTTCAAAAGTGCAAATCAAGATAAATGCCTTGCTAAAAAAAAAATCTACATTTGAAAGAAATTTTCCTGCGAGAAAATCGTCTAGTTCCGATTACATTCAGAGAATGGTTTTGCAAATAAATCTTTTTTTTTTCTCTAAACCTTAGAATGTATAGAATTTTATGCAGAAGATAATAAAAAAAAATCATTTTACAAGTTAAGAATTTTCCCTTTCAATAAAAAATATCTTTTTTCCCCCCAACGAAATGCTCTTCAGTATTTGAGGTGGAAACACGTGTGTGAAATGTTGATATGGGGTAGAGGGGAAAAAATATTTGGCATGAAATTTAGATTTCTTGAAAGTATTTGTTTTACTTCGTCTTTTCCCCTCCTTTGTTACATTCTTTGAGTTTTACCTGGAAATTTCTTTTCTGCAGTATAAATAATTTTAAATTTTTATGCATTGCCTTTTCCTTTAAAATTTTCTGAATAACGAGGTCTTTTGAATTATGCTTACAACTTCTTGCAAGAAATAAATGTTAATTTGGTTTCTCAAGTACTGTAAGGTAACATCAAAGTATCATGCATTTGTTATTATATTTTTACTTTTTCTACAATATGTCTTTATATAATTAGTACAGAGCTACATTTGGACGATGAGAGGTTGCAATTCCATTCCAGTAGTTACACGGTAGAACATCGGCTGGCCAGTACGAAGAACCATGGTTCGATTCTCGGTTGGGGTAGAAAGGTTCTTTGCAATCGCGCCCGAAGCAATTAACTCTGTAGGTTAGAGAAAATATGTTGGAGGTCTAAAAGTGACCCTAGAACGACTAACACGGTTTCAGTGGACTCTTTTATATTGAGCACCGATTTCAAATCAAAAGGACAAAGACCATGCAGAGAGCTAACCTGGAGGATGCAAATAGCAGCTGGAGGCTAATCTAATGTAAAAAATAGCAAGAAGTAGTCAGTCAAATTGTCAGTAATACCCCAATACGCCAGAGGGTGGAGAATGTAGAGATTGTCTTCGATTATAAGAGCTTGCACTTCCACCCCAGTAGCTCAACTGTAGAGCTTCAGCTGGCTAGTAGATTTGTTGTTCGATTTGTTGTAGATTTGTTGTTCGATTACTGGTTGTTAAAGTTGTTGTTATTACTGGAAAGCAAGGTTCACTAAAATATAATGAATATTTGTCGATAATCTAAAGTGTTGACAGTTATGTATGTTTTAGGTACGGATCGACCGTACTTCAGTTTTGACTGTTTTCGCGCGTGTATATATATATATATATATATATATATATGAATATAAATTAGTAAATCCAAAGTTAGAATGTATGTAGTAACTCATAATACACTATTCCAAAATTTTCTACAAAATACAAAGAAATAAAAGAAATTAAGACATAAAGAGGAAATAATAAAGCGTAATGCAGGTCATAAAGACAATGTATATATATATATATATATATATATATATGTGTGTGTTCAGGAATTTACCTACTTATTAGCTTAAAATAATTATGTAAGAGAATGTGGTGACACTTTTTAGGTTGGATTACTTTGATAGAAAAGAAACGGTCATATTTGCAGTTTGCAGGGTTGCATTATTTTTGTTT
Source organism: Amaurobius ferox (assembly GCA_951213105.1). Lineage (NCBI taxonomy): Eukaryota > Metazoa > Arthropoda > Arachnida > Araneae > Amaurobiidae > Amaurobius > Amaurobius ferox. The sequence continues at coordinate 85,766,392 of OX578138.1, forward strand.
CATTATAAAAAAATTATTACACCTTTAGTGATATTTACGTCAATTTAGCCTCCCTCTATAATGTTTAAGTCACTTTAAATACCGAATTTTAAATACCGATAATTTATTCCACTTTAAACATTTAAAATTTTGGATCATTTCTGTAGTAGTGTTGGAAAAAACCAGCTGCCGCCGCTATTTGATGAATTTCGCGTTTCTTGAGTTTCTGTGTTTCGTACCGCAAAAACTGTATCATACAAAAATATAAAATGTGATACATTTGTTGAGAAATGTTAGAGAAATACGCTAAAATAAACCGTTGTACGATTTAAACTTTAGTTTAAGAAATACTTAAAGTCAAAATCAAAGACAGAATATTTAAGACGCGAGTTCGCGTTTAGGACAGACTAACAATAGCAAGACTAAGAAGAATTTTTATAGTCACGTGCCTTTATAGTTGTTGTTGTTGAGACCCAGACCGTCCTGTCTACCAGAAAGGTGTAAGGTATCTGTTTGGATGGCAGGGAAGTGCCACCCAATTTAGACCGGAGCCGAGTGGAGGAGGCATCCACAGGGACCGCACCCTCCTTCCCCTACCACCAACCTCTCGGAAGGACTTACGGACCCACATGTTTAACGTGATCGTACTCCGCGTGAACACGGCGGCAGTTTTGGCAGTGGCGGGAATCGAACCCAGGCCTACCGAGTGTAACTCCCACGCTCTAACCACTGGGCTATCGCGCCCACATGCCTTTATAGTTGAATCTTTTCAAGACGAAACCCTCTTTTTTTAATTTCGATGTAGTTTGAGTTATTCTGCTTTATATGCACTTTTGAAGTGAACGATTTGCATCTGCATGGGCGCTACCCTGGAATTTTTTGTCTCGTACAGTAAATATTATAGCTTACAAAACTATGAAATTTGGTACAGTTTTAGAGAAATGGTAGAGAAATGTATTGAAATAAACAGTTTTTGATTTAAACCTTAGTTTGACTTGAAGCAGATCGCGAAGCGAGCTCAGCAAGCGCCAGCGAGTGGAAGGCGAAGTCTCCCGGCTCTCAAGGCGAGTTGCGGGTATTGGCGAGCAGGGTGCGGTGCCCCTAGTATATAAAACTATAAGAAATAAAAACAGTTATTATTAGTATCTCATTTATTATTACGTTATCTCATGAAAATAATATTTTATGATTGTTATATAAATAAAATTAAGGATTTGTTTGATTTAGAAAATAACTGTTGGACATACATTTAAATAGAATTAATTTTCCGTTTTCGCCGATGGGCCTGTTACACAACCTAGGTCCCCCCCCCCCCCCCATCCCAATTTGTTAGAAACCGCATTTCAGTCAAATATCAAGCTGATTTATTTAAAAGAAAAAATGTCTCCAATCTTGATAAAAAGACAGAATTATTTTTTTATGTAAAAGATTTATTCTCCAACATAAGGATACATATATATATATATATATATATATATATATATAATTTAAAATGAAGCTCAGACTTCCTGAGTTTCAGTACAGAATCATTGATTATACAATATACTGACTTCTTCTTTCCAATAACTACATGAAGCGCAAGAAAAGTGAGAACCTGTAGACATAAATGTCAGTATTCTCTATTTGATCATCAAAGTCGATTTATTGTCGAAATGATTCTACTGTATGTATTTTAGATGTAACGTCTCAAAAATATTTCTACTTTTCCTACACAGGAATTTTGTGACTGGATCAAAAATTGTAATTCGAGTTTTTCGAACGGGAGAGCGCGTGCCAAGCATTCCTCAACTCAAATGGAACGTTTTTGAAGTGTTTTCTATGTGTATCTTTGTATGCGTATGTGAGTGTGCGCATATATATATATATATATATATATATATATAGTTGAAGAATTTTTATTTTACTTGTATTATATATACCTGACATTGATAAATATATATGCACTGGCTTGTGTGTGCGCGCATGTATATGTGTCTGTATGTGCGCATGTATGTGTGTGCGCGTGTGTTAACGCGCGCACATACACATGCGCACGTGTCTCTTAATGCGATATATCTCATTAACGAATTGAGCATTTTGAATCTAATTTGGTGCGATTCCTGGGACCCAATTGATTTTAAATGCGTTCGAATATTGGGAAAATCTCATTGAAAAAATTCTTAAAATATCAGTACATTCAGTAAGGTTAAATAAATAGTCATAGTATACGTAATTTCTTATTAATAAACGAATGACGCAAACTTTAGAATACTAGCTTGAAATCTTCTCGAAATACTGCACGTTTTACATCTAAAGAATTACATAAAATTAAAAAGTACTGTCTTCAAATTTGTATCGCCAAATATACTTTGATAAAGTTGGCGAGCTTGGAAACTAATTTGACAAAATATCACCAATTTGAAAACTTGGTACGCTCTTGGTATGATCTTGGAAAGTTGAATAAAAAGTATCAATCTTTCTCAAAAGCAAAAAATAACCTTCATCAGGATCTATATATAGGACAATTGCACCAGCAAAAGTTGACATGTTAACAACAGACGCGTTTTTTCCTTTTGCTATGCTAGTGTGGTTGTTCTTTCTTTAGACCCTAATGAAGAATTTTTTTTTTGCTATTGAAGCCGGTTTATACTTTTTATTAACATTTTACACTATTATTAATGGATTATTTTTATTTCAGATTTTTGTTATTCATAATATCAGGAAATACCTCTAAATTAAGATAGAAAAATAAATTATACATTTCCTACAATGAACGGAATTGTCAGTATAAGACATATAAAGCGTCCTTCTCAGAACATAAAAGTTATAGAAGAAAACGACAAACAGTAGAACGGGATTTTGAAAATATATAAATAAATGTCAAGCACTAAAAACTAGATTTTGAAAGAATCTTCAGACGAGAAAAAGCCATAATATCGCCCAGTTCCGATTACGTTCGGAGGAAGGTTTCTCAATAAATTTATTAGTTTGCCGCTTACGAAAACATAGAATGTGAGCATTTCAGCCCAAATGAGGAGCGAAAAAAATTTATTTTACAAAGTCAAGAATTTTCCCTTTTTTCAAAACGATATTTTCACCTTCTCGTTTTCGTTCGACATATTTGAAAAAAAAAATAGAAACATGAAATGGTAAAAAAAATAAATAAATAAAACATTTCAGTAAATTTAGATTCCTTGAGAGTATTAATTTTTCTTGAGAGTATTAATTATGTGACCGTTCACCTTAGTAATAAAAAACCCTGTCTGATGCGAGTAAATCCCTCCTCCCCGCTTATAAGGAATATTGAAAGAGTAAATAATTTATTCACCGTATTGTTAAAATTATTCTAAACAATTAACAATGTATTACAGTCTTTGAAAGACAAAATATTGTTTTAAACAATTCCTAAATTAATCTCTTAAAAATTCTCTCCCAAGAACTCAACAAATAAGTTAGAAAATAATTCTTGTTGAATATGATTCTTCACTCAAATAATATTTAGTGATTTGCAATGCCGAATGTACCCTCTGCGATTTTTGAGCCCAAAAATATATTTTGAAGCAACTGGTACCTGGGAACTACAACCCAGGAATTGCAACTGCAATCCAGGAAAATATCCTGATATGTAAGTTTTAAAAAGTAGAATTGCTGTACTCTTCACTAATCACATTATTCATAAGGAACTGAACAATACGTAATATTAATGTATTCGAAATTTTTATCATAGTCTTTTACTCAAAATATTTACAATACTTTTATTTTTGAATTTTATTTTCTCAATTCTTTCAAGCAAATATTTTTAATTGAATAAATATTTTTATTGCTATTCATAAATTTAGGAACTAAAAACAGAAAGTTAAAATAGAAACTCGAAATATTCGCTAAAAATTAACGAAACCTGCAAAAAGAAAATTTGTTCCCCAGAGCATAGAAGTAACATAGCAGAACATAACAAACCCTAGAACATAATTTCAAATGTGTATAACGAGATAAATATAAAGCCCTAAAGATACGTCTCTGAAAGAAAATCTTAAATGAAAAAAAAAAACGGTGGTAACGCCTAGTTCCGATTACGCTTGGAGAAAGATTTTTTCCTATAAATCTTCCCTTTTCCGGTTACGAAAACAGAGAATGTGAACAATTCAGTGCGAATGATTGCGGGAAAAAATAATTTTGCCGAGTTAAAATTCTCTTTTCTTCAGAACGATATTTTCGCTTTCACGTTTTCCCTTGACATATTAGAGGGGGGGGAGAACGTGACATGCTGAAAAGAAAAAAAATCCTCATGAAATTTAGATTTCTTAAAATTGTTATTCTTACCTTGTCAAATATTACATGTGATATTACATGTGATATTCTTTGGTGGTGTTCCTGGAAAAAAATGTGCTCGAGGTAAATATACAGCGTGTCCCGAAAACGTTGATCTCGGCTTTTATTCCTTAAATATTGATCTTAGACTTATATAATAAATTACAAAGCTGCGTAAAAAAGGTACAGAATTTCATGAAATCGATTAAAATTCTCAAGGAAATTAAATTTTAAGAAATACAAAATTTAAATTTTTATGCAGCCCCGTACAAAAGCATTTCCAATGAGTAAAATGTGCCCCGTACACTAATAAAGTGATGTACAACATTTCAGCATTTTATCATAAAAAGTCCCAGAGAAAGACAAAAATGCTGACTTAAACCACCTTTCGATGCATCGACATGGATTCTCAGAGGGGTAAAATCATGTCGGCAGATCGCGTTTCAGGGGTCATACACAAATTACAAAAGAAAACAATGATTACATAAATAAATAATAATTTTGCTATTTATTGGTACAAAAGTATCTACACTGTGTAGAAATAATAACTTTACACAAAAATTACAAAGCTTGTGAAAATGTTTTTCATCCATGCCAAAGATCCATTGAAGATAATAGGCAGATATTATTTGCCTATGATGCATTTCTGCGTTGCATCATTTGCACTAATGCTGTAATCATTTACATTTTAATTTGTGATTCATCCCTCACCAAATTTGTTTAAACGTATCTATGGGACTTTCTATGATAAAATGCTGAAATTTTGTACGCCACCTTCTTGGTGTATGGGGCACATTTTACTCATTGGAAATGTTTTTGTACGGAGACCGTATAAAAATTTAAATTTTGTATTTCTTTAAATTTAATCCCCTGAAAATTTTTATCGATTTCATAAAATTCTGTACCTTTTTTATACGCAACTTTGTAATTTATTATATATGTATAGGATCAATATTTAAGGAATAAAAGCCGAGTTCAATGTTGTGGGGGCGCCCTGTGTATGCAGTCTAGTAATTATTTTAAGGTTATAGCGAACATTTTTTCCCCTTTAATATTTTTCATAAGCTTGGAGGGGATGGGCTATATTGGCCTTAGGCAATTTTTTTTCGGGAATAATACCAAACAATTAACACTGTATTACAGTATGTTTAAGCCCCAATATCGTTATAATCGCTAAAATATGCCCATTGATATCGCCAATGAATCACTTTAAAATCCTCTTCCACGAATCCAGCAAATAAAATGAAAACATTCTTAGTTGAACAAGATACCACACGCAAATAATATTTATTTATTTGCAATGGCGAAAGTACCCTGTGCGAAATTTGAGTCAAAATAATATTTTGTTGCAAATAAAAACAATAATTCTGAAAAAGATGCCGAGGTTAATATCGAATAATTAAAAATTGATTTTTTGTCAGTTATTTCTATGAACAAATTCATCCCAAGGCTTATAGCAATAAAAACGACTTGCGTGTTTTAGGGCAGAAAATCGCCATTTAAATCCCCGGACAGCCTGAATTTCGTAATTTTGCATTTATGAGACTATTTTCTGTAAATACATAAAAATCCATTAAATATTTTTAATTTCCATTTTGATAACTTTTATTCTAAGATCTGTATCTCTTAGTTAAGACCAACCTGCACGTTCTACAATTCACAATTCAAATCCCCGGACAAACATCATGATGAATTTTAAGGCAGTGAAATTTTAGGGGCGTTTTTAGCATCTACCTAATTTCACCGTTCGTAATGATATGCACTATATGTGCCAGGGACATCTTTTACTCTAAATATTTATTACTATTATTATTACTTTCCTTATATACATAGTGTATAAGGAAAGTATTGTGACGGGGTAGAAAATTCTAATTCGAGTTTTCGACGGGAGAGCACGTTTCAATCATCCCTGATCACGAATCGAACATTTCTGAAGTGATGTCCGTGTGTGTGTGTATGTACCAGTGAATCTGTGGAGACGATATCTCACGAATGAACGGAACGATTCGAATGAAATTTGGTACAAAATTCACAATCCATGAACACTGGAAGCCTATTGTTTTGAAACACAATCGAATGTACAGACCCCCCCTAAATTTTCAAGTGAAATTTTGGAAAAATCATCAAAAAACCAAAACCTTTAATAAAATTACGCAAATACATTACGCAAATACAGACATTTATTATGTAATTTTTCCTTAGAAAACGATTGGCATAAACTTTAGAACGCTAGCATGAACCGTTCTCGAGATATTGCACATTTTTCAAATAAATGTATAAAGAAATCCCATAAATTAAAAAAAATATTAACTGTTAAGAAACATGTTCACTTTTCATATGTAATATCATGCGGTAAATTGGGTGACATCATTTTCGTGGATCTAACTCGTTCCATTCATGAGAAAAGATACTTTGAGTTTGATACTTTTGCTTTTGAACGCCAATAGTCATTTATCCGCTGTAAGAATAATTTATTTCTCCGTCCATAACAATTGGCGAGATTTTGGCGAGGAATTTAGCGGAATATCGCTAACTTGGCGACATTTTTAAATGTTGCTAAATTAATTAAAATCTCGCCAAATGGATACAAATGGCGCTAAATCAATGAAAATGACGACTAATTGAAGAAAATTCAATATCTTGTAAAGAATATGAGTATCTACTATAAGAATAACATTTTTTTAACTGTGAAAGTAGTAAATTCATTGCATTATATAAGAAAAGTCATATGCTGCCAACATCAGATTTTTTTTTTACTTTTATCCGATTATTTTCTGCAAATATTTTTTAATTGAATAAACATTTTGATTGTTATTCATGATCTTAAAAAATTGACACAAAGTTAATTAGAACATGACGTTTTCGCTACAAGTAACGGAATTTGCAGTAAGAAAATGTCTTCCCCAGAGTATAAAGCCAGAGCCTTGCAGAAAAGAACAAACAGTAGAACATAATTTCAAATGTTTATAACAAGATAATTGCCATGCACTAAAACTGCGTCTTTGAAAAAAATTCTAAAATGAGAGAAAAATAGTCACAATCGTTCAGTTCCGATTGCATTTAGAGAAATGTTTTTTCGCTATAAAATTTTTTCTTTTCCGCTTACAAAAACAGAGAATGTGAACAATTTAATGCGTATGAGGGTAAAAAAAAATAGTTTGCCAAGTTAAGAATTTTCCCCCTCTTCAAAACGATATTTTCACTTTCACATTTCAGTTCATATAATAGACGGAAAAATTAGAAACATGAAATGCTGATATGGTAAAAAGGGGAAAAAATAACTTCATAAAATGCAGATTTCTTGAAAATGTTATTTTTTTCTTTCCTTGTCATTTCATTTGAGACATGTTTGGAGTTATACCTGGAAAATACTACATTTTGTTTAAGGAAAATATTTTTACTGTCAAGTTGCTTATAAAAAATATAAAGATACCATATAATATTTATTTATTCATTATATTGTTATGAGTATCGCTGTAAAGAATTGTTTGCTTATATGAGCTAGTTATAGGTGAGTTCACCTGTAATTACTTTCTTAATATATAGTATATATAAAGTAAGAGTACTGTGATGAGTTCAAAAAATCTCTTCTTATTTTTATGGATCTATATGTTTTGAGTATTGCTAAATAAAAATCAATCATTTTTCAGTGGTGTCGTCTGTAGGCAGAATGTCTAAAACAAATTGAACAATTCAAATGAAATTTATAACGATTTCAATGACATGCATACAGCTTGCTTTTATAACTATGTGAATGTAAGAGAAATTGAAAAAAAAAAGCTGGTTAAACCTGTAAATTCTTTACAAAATGTATGTAATGCAATGCTTACTTAATGGTAAATATGTTTATCTTCTTTATTTATGTAGCATTTTTACTTTCCTTCAATACATGGTAATGTATAGGGAAAGTATTGGAATCATGTCGAAAATTGCAACTCGAGTTTTCGACGGATCCACACGTTTCGAGATCTCTGGAACACGAAAAAACTATTTTTAGCATGACGTCTCTGTGTGTGTCTGTCTGTGCAGATTTTGTATCCACTCTTAACTAAAAAACTAATGGACCGAATTTCAAAAAATTTGGTAGGTAAGTCACTTGGATGTGACCCTGGTGCTGATTAGTTTTTGGTACGATTCGTAAAAACAGAACTCGCTTTTTTTTTGGCGAAATGTCCCGTAAAAATTTCCTTTATCTGCTCTAGCTAAAATACGAATTTACCGAATTTCACAAAATGTGGTAGATAAGTTACTGGTTAGATACTCTGGTGCTGATTAGAATTTGGTACGATTAGGAAAAGAAGAACCCGCTTCTTTTTTATGAAGTGGCCTGCAAAAAATTTTATGTATCCACCATTGCTAAAATAACAATTGACCAAATTTCACAATATTTGGTAGATAAGTTACTTGTGAGACACTCTGGTGCTAATTCGATTTTCGTACGATTCGGAAAATAACAAGCTGCCTTTTTGTACGAAATGGCCCGCAAAAATGTAAAAAAAAAACAAAAAAACTACGTACGCTGAAATGTATCAATTAAATTCTTGTTTTATACGCAATTTTTGACGAGGAAAAGAATATAACACACTCCATTATACTTTAGGGCTAACCGTTCTCAAGATACTTGAGATTTCTTATATTTTTGCTACGCTGCTATCGGAAAAATGTCCAATTAACAAATAAAAAAATATGAATTAAAAATGTAAATTTAGTGTTATTTGGTGCAATTAAACTCAATAAATTATTAAAGAAAATATGAATTTAAGTCAGCAAGGAAAGTCATGTGCGCCCCACATCATTTTTTTTATTTATTATTTCCATAATCAGTTTGCACTGATACTCATTAGCAAAGTTATTATGCATAGTCATGTTTAAAGTGTAATATAAAGTTAGTTATGTCGCTATGTCTTTCAAATGCTAATCAAATGTTTTCAAAATCCATCCAGAACGGATTTCATGGATGTCCGTAAAATCATGATCCTTTTAGACAATGCAAAAAACTAAGCCTTTAACCTTTCTTCGCAGAAAAACAACAACCGAGATTCATAGCTTGCTTTAAAGCAATAAATAACGAAGTTGACCAATCAAGGGGCAGAAAATAGCTGGGCCATGTTTCAATTGCGACAAATTTTTTCGACGACACCGTATATTGTTAAATAAAATTAAACATTAAAACAAGAAAGATCAATCATGCATAAAGCATTGATTATGAAACACTTTTCAACTGCAATGCAATCTTATTTAAACATCCCTAAAATGCGATACATTCAGCGGTAATATTTTTAAAATTATCAAAATACTACAATAATTTATTATATTTGAAAATTTAAAACTTCACCGAAAAAAATTAACTTTATTCAAATGACGTCATTGAAATATAAATCTCCTGGTTCTCTATGTAAAAGCTGTAAATGTTTCATTCATGCACTTTTATTCCATTCCTTTCATTCATCATAATACAAAAATATATATTTTTTTTTAAACTTAACACCATGGAGGTACAACTAATTTATTTACATGCTTAAAACTTCATTGAAAAAATCGTCAGCTTCGTTATGTAAAATCAATGAATGTCTTATTCATATCAGATATATTGCAGACTCCAGAGCTAAATAGTTTTGAGTTAAAGAAATTCAGCAATTCTTATACAACTCATGCTACATCTTCATATGTTTACATTCCCTATAAGTGACAATTAGGCTTCGTTCTAGAAATAATCAAAGTTTGATGATCATAGAAACTCAAATATATTGTAATTGCGTTGTTTCAGAATATAGATGCACATAATTTAAGCAAAAAAAAGCGGTTTTAGGACGGATACAACACTAAATATAAATTAAAAAGAACTTTAAAAATCACGATTTTGACACAAGATGGATGGCATTGAGCATTTAAACTTAAGTATATTGTAACTGTATTATTTCAAAATATGGATGCACAGAAATAAAGCAAAAATAAAGCGGTTTTAGGACGACTACAACACTAAATATAAGTTAAAAAGAAGTTTAAAAATCACGATTTTGACACAAGATGGATGCCATGTTTTATTTTGAAATCGGTTACTTGATCTCTTCATAAAAATTAAAATAATAATTACACCCATATCATATTTAAAAAACTACCGAATATATTTTGCTGAAATTATTTTCATATTTTTTGTGGGATAATTTGAATATTTCCCAAAACTTTCGAAGCAATTTGTGAATTTTAAATTCTTTTAAAAAATGTTCGAAAAATTATGTCCCATAGGGTTCAATGTATTTCATTTTTTCAACCCGGGTTCATTCCAAAACTATTTGAATGATATTATTTATTTATATTCCCATAGGTCCCACAGACCGTCTGAACAACATAATAAAATTTCATTTTGATAAAGTCATTTTTACAGCAGTTATCGTGCGAACGGACAGATAGACAGACAGACAAAGTCATAAACACTTTTCAACTATGTTGTAAAGTGTTAAAAAAGTGCAATCTAAATTTTATGAGTGGTAGTTTCCGTATCTTTTACAGGATTAAATCCTAGTAAATTAGTATTCTGAATAAGTTGGACTGCTTATGTCTTATATATTCAAACATTACACATGCATTTATATTCAATTAAGAATATATTATAAACAACTTGCAAATTAAAACTCATAAAAAACGAATCATTTTCTTCCCCATTCGGATAATATTATGCAAATGGACGTAAAGCGCACGGTATAAGAATGTATTGGGAAGTGAATACAAAATAATTCTTATCTTCAGGATACTTTTATGAAACGCACTCATAACTCTTTTATTTTAATTTGCAGGGATATAACTAATTAGCATCTAATGGCTCTCCAGATTGTTTCTCTCCATATTTTATTAATCGTTATCTGATCAAACAAAGGGGGGCAGAAATCGAATCATTTACCATTTCTGATATTTTGAATAGAACAGAAAAATTATCTGTCTTTTCAGACATGAAAGATATGCCTTATTCATGCAAGAAAATTATTAATTGCATCCATGGCATATTTCTTTCTCTTAAGAAAAATAAATCGTGGAAATATTTAGTTAATGAACATTTATTAATTTAGGGAAATTGTAAACGGAGAGAGGGATTTTTTTTTTCATCTTTGATTAATAATCTAGATTTAGATATATATTAGATATGTGATTAAATATTATGAAATTTAGTAAAAGTAATATTGCTTTTTCACCTTTATTTTGCAATCTGGTCGAGTGATCAGGACGTTACGTACTGATTCAAGCAGAGGTGGCAGTATATAAAGTATATATGCCAGGGCATATAAAGTTTTATATGCCAGGGCATATAAAGTTTTATATGCCAGGGCATATAAAGTTTTATATGCCAGGGCATATAAAGTTTTATATGCCAGGGCATATAAAGTTTTATATGCCAGGGCATATAAAGTTTTATATGTCAGGGCATATAAAGTATTATATGCCAGGGCATATAAAGTATTATATGCCAAGTCATATAAAATATTTATGCCAAGTCATATAAAGTATATATGCCAGGGCATATAAAGTATATATGCCAGGGCATATAAAGTATATATGCCGGGGCATATAAAGTATATATGCCGGGGCATATAAAGTATATATGCCGGGGCATATAAAGTATATATGCCAGGAACTGTTTTTAAAGTATGGTAAGTGTGGTGACCATCTAACATGAAAGGTAATATTTGCTTCTAAATGGGAAAATGAAATACAAGAAATTTATGAAAGAACCTGCATACTTGTTACGTACAGTCATACAAATTTTCAGAAAATCCGAAAGGGACATTCCCAGAATCGAAAATAAAATTCTTAGTGAATCCCCTTAGATGCTGAATCCACATTAGTCATCCTCTAAGCCAGTGTTCTTCAACCTTTGTCATCTCGCGGAACCCTTTTTTTGAGATTTTTTTTTTATGGAACCCTTCGTTCAGTAGCACACCCAGATTTGATTTTAGGGGGATGTGTCATATTACGTATTACATGTTATGAACAAGGTGCGTATCTGCCTTTGTTATAAAAACTTTATATAAGATATAAATTTGCATTAATTCAAACAAGAAGATAAATATTTCATATAAAGTATTTGTATTATACATATATATGTCATATGAAATTGAAAACAAAGAAAAACAAAACAAAAACAACGAATTGTAGTGTCGACTCGGGGAACCCCTAAAGCGTTTGAGTAGAACCCTAGGGTTCCGCTGAACACAGGTTGAAGAACACTGCTCTAAGCTAAGCTTTTACTATAGCCATTCTGAGAAATAGATGTTTCAAGTAAAATGAAATATTTTGAACCGAAAATGGAAAAAATAACCGGGTGTGAAAATCGTTAGAACAGTCACAATCTAATCTCTATTTATAGCAGATTCTGAGAAACGTGGAAAATTTTTTAGTAAAAGCAATAGTACTGCAAATTTTTTTTTACCCAAAACATAAAAATGAATGTCTGAAAATCGTGTGCTTAATTTTTTACATGAAAATGAAATTCGTTATAAATCTTGTGGCTGGTCATTATCTATTATTTTTAAGATTATATTTAATTAATAATTAATTTAATATAAAACATAAAATCAATTTAAGATTATCAATTTAAGATAAAACTAAATAATTATCAGCACAAACCTTAAGTACATTTGGCGTCCTTAAAATATTTGCTGCATAGGGCCTCGGCTTAGTAGGTTCGTTCATAAATCAGACTCTGTATACCGTATATTACAAGATCGAACTTGAGAGTAACATTGGTAGCCTTCCCACACAACGCTTTCACGGTATTATTGCATAGCATATAGTATGTAACGGAAATATATGCAAAGCATTTACGGTATGGCCGATTTTGGCGTTTGTCTAATGAATCTTCAATACAAATCAGAAATTGTAATAAATAAAAAAATATCTAATGTAGGTAGCACATAACTTTCTGTATAAAACGTGATTAATTATTTTAAAGCCATCATTTATTTTCATTCATTTATAACCATGTTCAAAAACCCTTTCACAAAATTAAAATTTGGAGTTTTAGAAACTTGTTGGTCAGGAAATATCATTCACTTAGACTCGCATGCTAACTACTAATAAAAATATCATTAAAATATAATAAGTATTACGTTAAATAAGCGAAATATGATAAATAAATTGGCATTGAAGTGCAAACCCTCAACAAAACGTCTCCTTCTTTGCAAAAGGAACGCGTTAACTGCACGGTAATGCTAATATATTTGACGCATATTAGTGAATATTTTAAGCCACTGCTGTAAAAATATTTAAAATTTATTTAATTTCATATGATTTCCTTCAGAACTTGATTCTATAAATGTACAATATTTCAAGAACATTCCATGCAATGCTTTAAAATTTGTGTCATGTGCCTCCTAATTACATATAAAACAATTATTTGTTGGACATATTTTACTTATTTGATATGTTTAGGAATTTCGTTTAATGTATAATTAGAAAAACTGATGTCTTTGTAAATGTAAAATCTCGTTCAAAATCAGTAGGGTTCTACAATTCAGTTTCCAACAATTGCAAAATTCCACGCACATATAAATATATTTTAGAAAAATTCAATTTTAATTCGAAGATGACCAAAATGTGTGAACTACCGTTGAAAGATACCGTCGAAAACTCGAATTCGAAATTTCAATATATAAACATACTATGTACTCGTACATAGGAGATTTATGACATTTTGTATTTCACAGATAAAAAAGAAGTAGTTCCCTGTATGTGGAACAAACTATTACAACATTTAAGGCAAAAGCATAACCATTTAAGACACATAACATCAGACTGCTTAAAAGAGCATTAGGCTATTTTATACATGAACATTACACCGTTTAAGGCAAGAACATGAGGCCATTTGAGCCGCAAGAACATTAGGTCATTTAAGGCCAATACATTTTAAAATTTTAGAAACCCTTTAAAGCAAGAATATAATACTATTTAAGACCAAGGACATTAGACCATTTAAGACAAATACATTAGAACATCTAAGAAACCATTTAAAAAAAGAACATTAGAACATCTAAGAATCCATTTAAAACAAGTAGGCCATTAAGTCAAGAATATTAGGCCCTTTAAGACAATGATGTTAGACTGCTTAAGATAAGAACTTAAGCAATTTAAGACAAGAATATTAGATCATTTATGAAAAGAACATTATAACATTTAGGACGAGCATTATGCCATTTAGGTCAAGAGCATTGGGCCTTTTAAGTAAGAACATTAGACCATTCAAGCAAGATAAACACTTTAGGCCGTTTAAAATTTGAAAAAGTACGGGTTCTTTTATGCAAAATGGGTACTATTACCTTTTTCATGGAATATAAAGCAATGAAAAAATTTCACACATTTTAAACTCTACTTTCAATACTGCCGATTCAAGATACATGTTTTGTACGTATGATTGATACATTTTAATAAAATATAATTATACACTTGTATAAAATTTCATGGTAATGACCAAACATTAATATCTAATGGCCGTATTTGCATATTTTTCTATTAACCGTCAGTTGATTAGGGAAAAGAATAAAAATCGTAACCAATAATTTTACATTTCTACTCATCTCAACTGAATAGAAAAATTTATTCCCTTGCCTCTTGAGGTAGAAAAGATATGCCTAAATGAAACAAGAAAATTAATTATTGCATTCATGCTAGTTTTCTTTAAAAGATATGAAAGATAAAGTTCCGAAATATTTCATTCATGAGCTCGTTTTAAGAAACTGTAAACGGAGAAATCACAAAACATTTTCCTGAATAAATTATACATATTTTTAAAGCTACGGAAAATGTGTGATAAAAGTACGTATGATTGACGCGTGATATCAATAGCGGTTTATTATTTCTTTTTTCTTTTTCTACAATTCGCCAGGCTTAATGAGGAAGGAAATTGGCTACGTTTTTGTAAAAAGCCATAATAAATTGATAGTCATTGATAATCAGCAATAATAAATTGATTTGAATTTACGATAAACCGCAATAAAATTAATGCAAGACACTACTCAAAACAGCTCGGTGTGTGATGGAAAATGCCGAAACTAAATCATAATGTAAAACAACAATGACTATATCTATTAACCAGCGATTTCCACTCAGACTTGGCGAGAATGAAATAGCTTGTGGTCACTAAATATGACATCTATATTCCAAATAAAAATTCTGAATACCACAAACCGTCTTAAATTAATGAATGAAAATGACGAATATTTATGGTTTTGTTAAGATAAAATTGCGGTATGTGAAATATTATTTTATCTCCGATTAATGCATGTTGTCTTATTTTCAACGTTTTCAGACATTTAAATTAAAAATCAATCAATAATAAAAAAGAACATTAACTGGATTGTAGCTCAACTCCACTTCATCATACAAAAATTCCTTTTTTTTTTCAAATTTTACAACCACGTGTATTTTTACCAAGCAATTTTTACCACGATACCGATTTGAAAGATCGATATAGTGGATCCAAATGATTACAACTGTAGAGTGTTACCCTTCACTTTAAAGGGATTTAAGAATCTTTCAGTGGATACTAAACTTGACAATGTACTCTCTCCCCCCCCCCCCCAAGAGGGGACAACTTGACCGCTGAGGGGGGCTAATGACGCCACGAACAAAACAATGTGTATAATGTTTTTTTTTTCACAACAATGATGAAGCCATTAAGATTCGTGATCATTGAGTTATAAATAAACCCTCTTATGCATGATTGTATCAAATTGTTTCCTATGCTGCTATGTTAAAAAAATATATAATTTAGAATAAAATTCGAAGTTTTCGTTCGAGTTAAAAAAATTCTAACCAGGTCTAGATTTTTTATAACAAAGTCGAATGTAAAGTTTCGTGAAAATCCATTAATATTTGTATTTTCTATCATGTATACAAGTAATCGACCCCAGACAGGCAGACGAATATTATTCAAAAAATAGTCAAACCGTTCAGAAGATCTTAATACATATATTGGCATCAAAATCTCGAAATCGAAAATTTTAGTGAAAACAATATTTTCTCAATACTACATACGAGAACGTAAAAAAATATTTTCAATGGTTTGATAGAAGTTTACCAGTCTGACAATTTCGGCATTTGAAACGTAACGCTATTACTATGGTTACAAATGGAATAAAAAACTATATAAAGTCTGAGTTATAAATTGTAATAGTCTTCTATAACTATAAAATAAACCATTTTAAGTGCACTAAGTTGTACATCAATAGAGTTAATTAAGAAAATTTGTGATATTTTTTCCTGCACATGATTGTATAAAAACGGACTTTGTGTGCTCAGTCATTCTCGATCTATAGCTGGAAGAATGTTGGAACAAAAATTTCCGAGATTTACTAATTTTTCGAACATAATTCCAAGATTTTGGATGTTTATCATTAAAGCTCAAGTCACACATGTATCCAAAGTTTCAAGCTTCTACCTTCAGCAGTTTGGACTGTGTAATTAACACTCCAGTCTATCAGTCCATTCAGGTGTACGGTATGAATAAAAGTACGAACAAGTTGCGACTTACACTTCAGACATATTTCTAGGGTATATTTCGAAAATGATCTGTCCTTTTCATTTCAAACTCCTTGCATAACATAGCGACCATGTTATATCATGATTAAACTCTTATCTTAAATCTTAATAAAACACAACCCTGAATCCTTTCATTAAAATTTCAGGAGAATGACTGCGCATTAGTCTTTAATTACGGCAGACCAGAAATCGCATCATATTCTATTAATCGTTAGCTGATAATAGCAAACATAAATAAGAAATCGCTCCCACTAATCTAGCGTTCCGGATATTCTTAAAGGAATAGAGAAATTAATTATTTGTCCTTTAGGAAAGTAAATATATTTCTTAATGATGCAAAAGAGAATATTAATTTCATCGATGCTGTTTTTCTTATATTAGAGATAACTAATATAAAACACTGTAACATTTAATTTAGAAACATTTATTAATTTTGTTACAATGCAAACAGAGATGGCAAAATATTTTTTTATTTTTTATTTTCATAATAAATGATAATATGATAAAACTAAAATAACTTCGTTAAATGCAATATACCACATAAAAATAAGTTAATAGTGTGTTGACCGGTTTTAAAGACCAAAAAAAAAAAGATCCTCACGCAAGAAACGCAAACATCACGAGTGAAGGTTGCGCTTCTTGTGTATCCCGACGAAGAAGGCTGTATCTTGCCCTCGAAAACTGATCGACATTATTAATTTGTGGTGTATGTTGCTTTTAATGAAGTTATTTTAGTTTCACGCTATTAGCAAGAGTTTGAGCTGTACAAATATATATCTAGTTTATAGCTATAACAGAAGTATGATAATAATCTCTGTCCTTAGTTCGAAACATTAAGTAGTTAACACTTTTAATATTAATCATCATACTGATATAAACAAATTTCATACTGACATAAACAAACTTCATACTGACACTCACAGACTCTACCTTTAGGCGCGTTCGCAATGGGAGCGTGATCAGAATAAGACTTTCTTTCGGAAAATTCAGTGAACAAAATTGTTTAAAACGGCAAAATACATGATCATGTTTGCAATTAAACTCCTAAGTGGCATCGCCTGAATAGGCTTCATTAGGATGTTTTCCGGGAGGGGTGAGGAGGTGTAATGTAGAGATCCGAAACTTTTCGACACACGAACCACACTGACATTTTTAAATATTTCGCGACAAAGCAACTTTTAAAAATTAAAAATCGAAAATATTACCATGCAATTTGCCATTTTAAACAATTTAGTTTAATTTTCCGAAAAGAAGTCTTATTCAGATCACGTTCTTATTGGGAACGCCGCTGAATGCGGGGTCAGCGTCACAGTATGAAGTCAGCGTCTGTCAGTGTCAGTATGAAGTTTATTTATGACAGCGTGAAGTTTGTTTATATCAGTATGAAGTTGAAGTAGTTAACACTTTTAATAGTAATGTTTCGAACTAAGGATGGACTGGTTATTATCTGATTATTTCTTTACTATTAAAGTACATGGTAGTGTTTACAATTAAACAACTCCTACAGTGGCATCGCCTGAATTAGCTCCATTGTGATGTTATCCGGGAGAGGTGAGGAGGTGTAATGCAGTGATTCCCTTTCATTATACGGGCCACATTGACATTTTTAAATATTTCGCGATAAAGCAACCTTTAAAAACTGAAAATCGTAAATATTACCATGCAATTTGCCATTTTAAACAATTTAGTTTAATTTTCCGAAAATAAGTCTTATTTAGATCACGTTCTCATTGGGAACGCCGCTAAATGCGGGGTCTGTCAGTATGAAGTTTGTTTATGACAGTGTGAAGTTTGTTTATATCAGTATGAAGTTGAAGTAGTTAACATTTTTAATAGTAATGTTTCGAACTAAGGATGGACTGGTTATTATCTGATTATTTCTTTACTAGTAAAGTACATGGTAGTGTTTACAATTAAACAACTCCTACAGTGGCATCACCTGAATAGGCTCCATTGTGATGTTATCCGGGAGAGGTGAGGAGGTGTAATGCAGTGATTCCCTTTCATTACACGGGCCATATTGACATTTTCAAATATTTTGCGGCAAAGCAACTTTTAAAAATGCAAAACCTGAAACTCATGAAATAAAGTGCAGAAAGTAATACACTTGGTCATTAAAATAAACACATATTTCTATAGCAAAATTGAAAATTAATAATATATTTCAGATAAATCCTTCTTTCAAACAGCACAAATAAGCAGTGGAGGCTCTTGCATAGGCACTGCGGGAGCGACAGTGCTCTCTCTCTCTCGCAGCCTCGCGTGCAGCTTCCTATGTGCGCATGCGCACAACAGTCAAACACCACGCTTCACAGTTCCAGCGGCATGGTGTTTGACTGTTGTGCGCAAGTAGTAAGCTGCACGCCAGACTGCATGCGCAAGTAGTAAGCTGCACGCCAGGCTGCGAGGAAGAGATAGCACTGTTGCTCCCTCACTGCCTATGCACGAGTCGCCCCTGCAAATAAGACATGAAGAGCGATTCTTAATTTGTTAAAATTTCAAATAGATGTAACTTTAAATTTGTGCCCCGATTATTAAAATGTTTTGCCAGTTGTTTATCAATCATTGCTGATCTATACACTTTTACATATTCTATTTAAGGCGGAGTTTTTTCATATAGATATGTTGTCTGCTGTTTGGGGACGGAAAGGGTAAATGAATAGTATAAATACTATAGCTATTATGTTTTTAAATTCACTATAAAGACTGAGTATTGTTACATATGAAACTGATAAAAACATAGCAGAACATGTAAAAGGTTCTGTTTTTAATGTATTGATATGTTTGTGATGAAATTGATACTTGTGATGAATTGAATGACCTGATCATTGGGATAATTGGCTAAATTAATGAACTGATAATTGTAATGAAACTGGTATTTTATTTCCGTGTTTTCATAATTATTCTATTAAACAGTTTTTCTGTTTATTTTTTCGATAGTTTCTTGAACTGGATCAGATCGAAGTCCGGATATGGCCCGCAGTTTAGGGACCTTAGTCCTGAACTATCAACAGATTAGATCTGATTAGAACAGATTAGATTTTTAGCCCATGAACACCTTTAGGTTAGGATCACGATCCTATTTTGAAAACGAATTCTTTGGTATATCTAAAATAAGATTTGGTAATCAAATTTTAAATATTCCTTTACTAGTATAGTTTCGTAAGGGATCCATATGTGGAATGGCAGTTGTCATCAACCTCTAGTAGCTTTTTTTTTTAAAACAATTGCATCAAGAGTGCTCCTTTTTAGAGAAATTAAATTAGCCTGTAGATCACGGAAACATATCGTTAAAATATTCGAAATATATAGCACTGTGTTGACAGAATTGTTATTCAAGCTATTATGTAGAGGTGATATTTTGGGAAGGCATGAGTCTTTTAACTGCACGCTCTCTTGTATTGTGTCTTGTTCTGAAAATAATCTTGCACGATATAGTATCATACTGCACCAGTGCATATATTTTATTTTATATTTTCTCGAAATTAATTTTTGCTTCTCCATTCCCACAGACCCCACCAGTTGCAGTGCATGCAATCAACCAGACACTTATGAAAATATCATAGACAACTACTGTAGGGCAGACTTTGGTAAGTTTGAAACATATTTCGAAAAAATTATAATTATATGAATAATATGTTATAATTATATAATTATATGAATCTCTATGTCTGAATCAGACGTTGAAGAGACACCACAAGGTACTGCAGTGTGGACCAAACACTTTAGATTCACACTTTTTATATGATTTTTAAATTGTCTTACAGGGATTCATATCCATATTTTAATCACATCATGTCACTCACAATTGTATGCAATGCTTTGCAGCACACTGAACTGAAAATAATGTTTATGCGCAACAACTTAATTTAATATCATTTAATCATTTCAACCGCGAAATTCCATCTTATCTGGCGATCAAGTGTTGCAGAAGTTGAAGCTATGCAAGCAAACGCAGCCGTTTATGAACGATATCATGAACTGTAGAACGGGGGATCTTTTTTAGTTGATTACTATCCTACCGAATGGACTTACGTGGACTCCTAGAAAATGAATCAAGCACACGATCAACAGTCTCATCAATCACAACAGCTTTAGGATGTTTGCGATACCAAATTTCCCGTCTTTTAACACAATTCTATCCCATTGCCGAATGAATTTCAATGCCGGGGGATCCACATTCCATTCTGTTCATACACGCCGTTGAACACGCGTCACTGATTTAAATTCAGTTGAGGCTTTCGCGCCGATTGCTGACTACTGTACGCATGCGCGTCTGAAATGTCTATACCCCAAAAATCTCAGAGGGGTTTCTAATCCACGGAGGGACCGTCTATTACATTCTAATGAGTAGTTCTGTAATTATAAGCCATTACTTTTGGATACTTTTAGTCTAGACACCTTGTATATTGTAATGTTTACTTTGTATTCAATTTTATATATGAAGACTTGGCCATGCTAAAATTTTTATGTGACTTAATACAGTAGAAAAGATCCCCAAAAGATTAACAAAGTTGAATTTGAGCATGATATAGTGACATAACCAAGAGGAGAAGTTGGGAGTCATTGGATATACAAACACAATTGCTTCCGACTGACAAAAAAAGTATCTATCCCTGTCACCTATTTCTACTCGATCGTTAACCTCCCCCCCTTTCTTTGGCTGCGTCTACCATGTAGTGCGAACTGATAATTTAACACTTCAAAATTATGTAACTCGTGGCATATTTTTAAATTTCTTTTGCATAACACTATACTGTACATCATGCACAGGCTGGGAATAAATGCTCTACAGGGCGACTTAAAAGAGCGAGAGATAGGCAAAACGGTCCTCGATATTTATGCACTGTGTGCTGTTTTACCGTCTTGTTAGAACTAGTTGTTGTCAATCATTTGTGGAGAAATCGGCAGTTCATGTCAATCATTTGTGGAGAAATCGGCAGTTCGCAATAAAGATTTCCAGCAAGGAACATAGGCACGAGACACGGCGACATAGCATTGACAACATAGCTTAACTGCATACCATTGGCAACATAGGCATTTCCAAAGGCACGACGAATTTCCTCAAAGGCACGATATCCACCACTCCACTGGACCATGATTACTAAATGACAAGATATTGTTAGCATAGTTTTATATGTCATTCAGAGTCACCTACCTCTTAGGGCTGTCACAATACTTTTCAAAATTTCCAGTTCTTTTGGGTCACACTGTATTTGCAGATAATGGGCGATTCACGTTTAGATGCTGAAAGATAATATTATACTGCCTACTTGTACAACTAAAGATACGAATAGAATAGTATATTTAAAAAATTACGTTACATATGGTTGCTAAGAAAGTTCTGAAGGATATTTCTTAACTACTAATTACTTTAACTACAACTACTAATTACTTTAACTGCATCTACTAATTACTTTAACTACATCTACTAATTACTTTAACTACATCTACTAATTACTTTAACTACATCAACTAATTACTTTAACTACATCTACTATTTAGTTTAACTACATCTGCTAATTACTTTAACTACAACTACTAACTACTTTAACTACAACTACACTAATGATTTTTACTACAACTACTAACTACGTTATTATTTACTCTAGAATGAATTAGTCCCTGAGCGTGCACGTACAGTCTATCTATAACAAAGCGACTTTGCCCGATCGAATAAAATTTGTTGCAGATTCCTTCTTAACAGAGCATTGAAGAAATTAGGGATATGAACTCGGCACTAGAGTTATAATAAGAATGTTGATTGCAAATCTGTAGATCATCGTCTAATTACTTAATATGGAATCTATGCTAGATATAGTTTATAAGGCATTTGTTTAACACAGTATGGTTATAGATGATTTATTTTTATATTCAGGAACAATGCAATAAACAAGGTTTACATGCACTTGAATCTAGTATATAGAATCTATTCGAAATGCTTTCTGTTAACGACAATAAGCATTTGAACTTGAAAAAAAACTATTATCGCGTACTTTGCATGTATTACCTCACTGTGTTACAGCATCTAGCAACTGATGAAATATAATAGGTATTTATTGCTTACCACATATACATTTTAAAAAATTCTGATATCGATCCCTTCTAATTAGGCATTGCTCTACAACTTTACAATTAGCGTAATTCTTCTATTTCGTTTGGTTGCCGATTCGTCTTCAATTCGCAGCTTAGGCCGCTACAGTAACTTTTATTTGATGGGGGGGGGGGATGATCACTTTACTATAGATAGATCTAACGTCAATACACTCAAGGGCCTTTCATTCAAGTACTTTGAATGCAAAGAACCCAATATGATAATTCGAGTAGAGTTGATTTACGTTTGGTTTTGAAATCAATAATTTTATTTTGGGTTAGCCAAGCAACGTGTGATATCTAATAAAATTTCATTTCCGCATTTCACTCCTGCAACAACCTAAGCATTTTTTTATTAGCCCAGATATTTCTTCTTACGCCGCCGCGGTGGTCGAACAGTCAAGGCGAGCATTTCCAAGCGATCATTCGGCCGCCGCGTTGTGGGTTCGAGTCCCACGTAAGGCATGGATGTTGTGTTACTGGACGCAGTGTGTTCCGTTCCCCTTTGGTGCGCCTGGGGCAACGTCCCAAGACGGCTAATTGGCCACGTTTCTGGCCGATGTATAGGCGAATGATGAAACCAAGTGCCTGGCCATTTGATTAAAAAAGAAAAAAGCATTTCTTCCTACCTACCCCTTTTACACGAAAAGCATCATTAAAAAAATGTTTTTGTAAGCATTTCACTGTTAATATAAACAGTACAGACTCTTGATTTCCTGCAACGACATAAGATAAGCATCTTTCTTTAGCCCAGACATTTCTTCTTACTCACTGCTTCTACATGAAAAGACATCATTAGATAGACTTTTATTTGTAAGCGTTCGACTGTAGTATAGACCAGTGATTATTTCCGATGTTATGGCAAAAACTCTCAAGTTAACCAATTCCAGTTAACCCCAGGATTTAATGTATTTAGGGTTTTTAATTTCAGTTAATATATTAATACAGATTGCTGTGATTTGAGTCTTGATTTTCACCTGCTATTCCATTGGGTCCTGTTTTTCACCTGATATTTCAGTGGGTTCTGATATTCCTTTCAAAAGTTAGCCTTTTCTTTTTTTTCGTTTTCCTGCAAAACACTTTGAAACTAGCAACCCATGTTCATGTGTTATTGGGTTGCTAAACTAAAATTTTATAACTATCAATCCCCATAATCGCTTTTTGAGTGGGAGTCTGTTGAATCACTCTAATGCCTCGCCAGTCAACGATACGGAAAACTAAAATACGTTCAGACTCATAATCCTAGATAATTGGGTGTTATTTTCTTGTAAATAAAATACCACTTATACGTAGCTGTTTAAAAGTAAGAACATTTATTTTTAGAAATAAAGATTAAAATCACTATTCTACTGACGTTGATGTAAAAACAAAGTCAGTTCCCAGTTTTGTCAATTGAAGTAAACGGGGTAGTTTGCTTAATATTTTTTGCATTTACTATAAATCTGTGTTACTGTAAATAAAGCATGGAAATGTTTAAAATTATTGTACTTTTAAGGAAATAAAAGTTTACCAGAAAATTTTTACTGTCTCCTATAGTAATTTTAAAACATTTTTTCAAATTTGTGATCACATTTACCCAGGCTGTTTACATTCACTCCATTTTAGAGTAATAATTATTTATCTAAGCGTTCAGACCATATAGACATTAATGTACGTAACATGTATAACACGACTCAAATCTTGATAAAGTTCTTGAAATAATTTTCTGAAAATCTTTATAGTCAAATGCCTCATATTTATTTCTAGTTATCAAGACAAAGATACGCAAGTTGCAGAAGAGCAAGTTGGCTTGCAAGCGGGCTCGAATCCTCAAGCTAAAGGACGGTGTGAACCGGAAGGACGTCCGGAGGCCGACACTACAGCACGCCAACATGACGTCCTGCTGCGGCGAGTTGGCAAGGCACGCCGGCAAAAAGGCTCGTCTTCTTATCATGGGCAATCGTGACGGCGAAGCCCTCACGCCTACTTTCATAATGGAATGGCAAAACACAGTAGCATTTAGAGGTGCACTGAAGTAAGTTGTACGGATTAATTGATCAATGTGCATTTCAAATATTAATCTTGAAGTTCGACTGTTATACACATAAAATATTTCAAGTTATTTCCATTAATCTATTTTTAACAGAAATATTTAGAGAAAAATCCATCCTACTTCTGGAAAAATATTTATCTTTAAATTTGAGAGAGCTTCTTCGTCAGTCGAATTTTGTATTACATCGGAGTTAGAAAACTTTAGCGATTTCTTACGTACTATTAAAAATTTTAAGACCCAAAACAGAATGAAAATACTGCTTTTATCGTTCATTCATTATGCCTCATCTCGTATTACTTCCTCCTGGGTGTTTTTTTACACCTTTTTCTCTTCTCATTGTTTACAACACCGTTTTCCTACTTCTGCTAAGTCTGGTGTTCTTGCATAAGTTGCCGATTTTTCTCTGATAAATAAAAGTTGCGCTTCTTGTGTGTCCTGATGAAGAAGGCTGCTTTTGCCTTCAAAACTGGTCAATAATAATAAATTTGGTATTCAATGCTGCTTAATACGAAGTTATTTTAATTTTATATGTCTATAGTTGGTCATGTTTTTATAACAGTTTTAGTATTTTCCTTTGAAAGGTTGCATTTAAAACACAAAAAAGAAAAAAAAATATAATTCTTCTGTAAAAAATTAGAATCTTTGTATAGATAAATTCTATACTTAAGCCATTTATTTCTGAAAATTTGAACTAATAGCTTTCATATTCGATGTCTTTGAACTTCTTTTTCTTCCTACTGTAATATTATTTTGCATGTTCATCAAATGTACCGTCGCATGAAATGTCAAAATCATGGAATTGTTAGAGTTACAAAGCCTTTCATAATCGCATATAATTAAGAACTTCTTTGTTGTGTTGCAGGGCCATGAAACGCATCGATTGTTCGAATCCACAGATCATTTCGGAGGTGGACGGTCCCAGCACCAGCATGAGTAACAGTGCAGACGACACTGAACGCCGACGGAGATCCAAAAAGAACAAAAAGAAAAAGAAGAAGCACCAGACCAGTGGAACGCTTGCCGTGGTCAGCGGCGGGGCCCCTTCCTTTCGTGCCTCATAATGACTGACCTTCACAAATAAGCCTCGACAAAGTACGCACTGATATGCGCATGCGCCTGACTCCTTTTCCCATTGGTGGTTGACTAAAAATTTTATATATTAAATAATTGTAGAAGAGATATTTTTACAATTTGATTAACGCATATTCAAAGTGTAGATATTTTGATAAAAGCCACATGAATAGGTCAAAAAAAATATTTTTTTACATTTTGTGGAAGTCATTGATTTGAGTACGAAAATTATTGCACATTGTATAAGAAATTACCTTACGTTTTGCCTGAAAATACTTAAATGAAATTTTAATTTATAGATGAAATTCTGTTAATAATATGGTTCGACTAGGCAATTAATTTTGAATAATACAATTTTCGTTCAAGTCCTATTTTTGTGAGGAAAAGTCGTTGTTTCCTTGTACCATGGAAATTTACTGAATTTAAGACAAAAATTTTGAAAACTTATAGTCATACTTAAATGAAAATAATGAGTATTATGAAACTGAAAAAAAAAGTATAAACCCACCAATAAGTACCTCTAGGAAATTCGCAGAGTGGAAAATGATGATAGAAAAATTTATTGGTTCATAGCATCTTTAAAGCACCTGAAGGCCCAACTTCAAAGACACGAAATTTGTGATCGATATTCTACACATTTACTCTAAAGAATACACGGAATTATTTTATTCAATTTAAAGGTGAACAATTTCGCAAAATATATATATTTTTTTGCTTAAATACACGTTTAATTTACCCAAAAGTAACAAAATGTATGTCACTTTAGAAATTGGTACATTCAACACATTTTCAACATTAATGATATTTTAGTAACTCTTTATAGGGACTATTGTTTGTTTTGTTAAAAAAAAATACTAAAGTTTTTTTTTCATCAATATAGAACCGATGTTGTGGTAGAATGTAGGTTAACGATGTTTTGATTCCCTTTGGATAATTTCGATTGTAGTGTTTTAGAAATCTGCCAGACGTTGATTTCTAAGCTGTTTGGACAAGTTAATCTTAAAATAAACTTTACTTCTTTGTCACAAAGACTCAAAAGAACATATAAACCACAATTTAATATTTCAGATAAATTTGGAAATCATCCCGTATCATGTTATACAGTTATAAAATACTATAACAAAACCATTATGCAGTCGAAGCATATATATAGTAAGATTGAAGAGGGAAAACTCCTTCTACGTCATTGCAGGCAGAAATTCGAAGGCATCTTTTGGTTGCTTATCCCTTTCCGGACGACAGTCTTGAAAACACATTATCAATCGCCGCGTGGGTGCGTCGACCGTCCGGAAAGGGTTATTCTGGGGTTTATAATCGGGAGACTGTTGATTTGTACTTGACAGTACACCCTACAAATCATTTGTCCTTCGGTTTTCACTTTCAATTTGTAGCTTGACAATTGGTGTCATAGTTAAAGTGCATTATGTAACACAATTGAATATACTTGATTAGATATGATATTTTAATTTTTCCTTCTTTTATAGTATGATTTACTACATTAAAAAAATATATGAAATGTTTCTGCATACAGTTTGTTGTCAGTTATAAGTTTATTGTCGTCTGCATTCAGGTATGAACTTAAGTTCTTTATTTAAATACATACATTTAAATTTAATTCTAAAAATAGCAAATTATGTAAAATGCGCAAAAATTATAGGATTCCGCATTGAATACAAACTACCCCCTAAGTTTGAAAATCTTAACTCTACAATACAGCGAAATGAGGCAAAAAAGATCTCAAATTAATCCAGAAAGAAAAGTGATATAAAATAAATATAATTTCAACTTTATAAAAATAGGAAATTGAGTATGTAAGTTTGACAGCTTTAATACGGTTCAAGAATTAAGATGTAATCGGTGATTTTGACTTGAATGTTAATTTGAAATGATTGACTAGATATCAAAAACATAGGCAAAAATGTAAATATTTTCAGGCAATTTATAGAAATAGAATAACAGTAATTAAATACAGTTTCTTTAGATAGTAAAATATATTATATGTATACCTACATGAACACATTGTGGGAATGAAACTAAAACTGTCCAAGGGAAAAAAAAGGTTATAGTTTGAGCAAATTGACATATCTAGAAATTATTAAACATAACAAATGAGGGAAAGAAGTAAGATATTACACGTTTGTATTTGGGTCAGTTTTTAAATTAAATACAATTTATTTAATTTTGCTAGTTAGCATACATCATATTCATGATCTGGAAAGCTTTTTGAATTAAATACATGAGACATACATAAACAAACACATATGTAAATCACATGATGCAAACATGCTTAGACATGTTGCGTCCACGTATATTTTTTCTACTAGCACGCACATCAACGTACTGGTCGAGGCTATTGTTAATAAAAGGAAAATAACTGTCTTCTATTTTTTATGGAGCGCATAAAAGGATGAAGTACGCTTTTGCTGATTTCCTTTGAACAAACTGCATTGCGGCGATTTTTTACTGCTTCATCGTTAACTACAGCTCCGTCTGTAAGGGAGCACAAATATAAAAATGGCCGCTTACAGCATAAAGAACTTTGTGGAATTCACAAAAGTGCGGGAAGATTTTTTTTTTAATCTGCCTTCTTATGATACGTAGCTATGTTAAAAGTGAGCTTTTTCTTTTTGTTTATTTGACTATGTGGTTTGTGATTTGTTATTGCCCTTTTAGTTACACTTTGTATTTTTTGAGTGATTATTATGCGCAGATATAGCTTTTTATATTTCATGACTTGATAGTAACTGTTTCATACTGCTCTTTTTTCCAGTGTTCTAAAAGACTAAGTGATTACATATATGATAATAATAGGTCCATCGTACAAATAATGATATATTTGACATGTGAGGAAAAATATTAAAAACACGTTTTAGATGCATTTATTTATTTTATTGTTTTTTTAAGTTTGAATTTAAATGTTTTATAAATACTGAGCAAATATTTCCGCTTTCAGGAAATTAATAAACACCGTAAATTTTGTTTTTAGTAGATTTCAGTAAAATTTGTATAAATTTTCAATTGGCCAAAATTTAATTTTTAATTGCTTGGTCAAATTTTATTCAAGCATTCTATCAATATTCACTCCATAATATTCTTGAGGAAAAAAGGACGTTCTAATAAATATATCTTGGAAATTACTAAGATTCTGTTCGATATTTGAGAATGAAATTTGCCACAGACTTGTTAGTTCAGTTGGATGAAGTTTCGTTTTTATGTTATTAAAATAAAGCAGCTCATCTAAAAAATTTTCAAATCTTTTAATAATAAAAAATATATTTTAGACAGGAACTGGGTATGCAAACATAAACAAGATACTGTAATTATTTTTAACTGAACATATTAGTGGATGAATTAATCTAATATGATAATATAAATTCCACATTTTTAATTAATTTTTTTGTATTATCATTAACATTAAATCTTTGAAACATTTGGAATTTTTTTATCACAAACGGCGACAATTTGGTGAAATTATGGAATACATGGTGTAAAATGTTTGCAGCAGCTCACAATCTTTGCGACTTTGAATTGATAATAAAAGTTCTAAATTGAATATTTTATATATTTTTATTGTAAATCTCCATTTAACAACAAATTGCATATCAATTATTTAACGTATCAACTTTGTCTTTTAGAATTTGGAATCAAGTCAAATTATGCATTTTTTATGACAAATTATCGTTTTGAAATAAATCTCTATAGCTATATACTGACTATATGAATGCCAACGTGCAAAATTATTTTTTCCCAATTACAGGAAAATTGTAAGAATAAAAATTATTTCCAGATATTATTTGTATAAAAATATTAAATATATATTAAAATTGTGTGTTTATATTATGAAAAACAAATTGAAACATTAGACTGATTATCATTACAAATCAACATAGAATCATGTATAACATTATTTTCAGGTATATATTTTCTGTAAAATAAAAAAAAATATAATAATAAATTGATTCTGTATCCTGATCAAATTATTTAATGGTATTGATAAGCTTTAGACGCACAGAATACATTTGTTCCCACCGGGAAAGCCGAAACGAAATGTGAATTCTGAATAGCCTTTTAAAATATTAATTTATTTTCACATTCATAAAGCGCAATTTGCAATTCGAATAATTGATTAAAATTAATGAAACTATTATAACTTTGAATATATATGATTTTATAAATCATATTTTATAAAAATCCAATACCCGTAACCATTTAAGATGATGTCGCATCCTTGCTTCAGAAGTGATATAACGCGAAACACTCAATTTTCCATTAATTGAAGAAAGCTATTTTGAGAAGTGCATATATATGTTAAATGCCGGAATTCTGTACATTAATCAAAATAAAAGAACATTAATACATAGCTGCGAAAGAGGAGGCTTTTAGGAACACATATAGGCCAGGCTATTGGTAACCATGGAGGGGGGGGGGCGAACACTCCCTAATGATAGAGATTTTTAAACATTTATTGTATATTTTAAATTAAACTACCACTTTTTAATTTAATATTTTCGTAAATATAAGAATAATAAATATTTTTCTACATATGATAATTTACAAGAAAAAAAATCCCGTTGTCGGTAATTATTACTCTGAGGTAACGAGGTATGTAGCCATAACTGTACCCATTTTTTCTTTTCGGTGGATTTAGGTAGCCGCATACTTCTGTAATATAGGAAACGTTTTCATTATGTTCTGTGTGTCACTGATTCCGAGAAATTTTTTTTTCTATCAACTAGGGTTGAATAAAAACTAGGTTTAGAGAAAAAATCCCATGGTTTAAATCAGTGTTTTTTTCGTGTGTGTGAGGGAAGGGGGAATGGAGGAAAGAGGCCACAGAACCCTTTTGAAATTGAATTTGACAGCTGAAGTCCAAAATGAGAAAAAGGACCTTGTGGTCCAAATTACGCATTCACATTTTCGAAGATTTTATTTTATATATATATATATATATATATATATATATATATATATAAATAGCCTCTTGCTAAGAAGTTGTACTTAACAAAGCCCTTAGTTTAATTCTGAACATTTCAGAGACCTTGACACATTTTTTATTGTCGATCACATATAATATGCCAACGTGCCAGTGTAATTCACTGTTATGATTATAAGAATTTTATAAGAAGTCGAAACAATTACGTAACAGCAGCTAAGCTAAAATCCTGGATCCCCCCCACCCACGTTCCTCTAAGAAAATGTCATCGCCACTGAATACAAATCTAAAAAGTTAATTTTGTTCACATCTTTTCTACAATCGCAGTGTTAATTTAATTTCGTCAATTCTTCAAATGTTTACCCAATTTATATATAGCAACAATTCGATTATAGATTTAGGATTAATATCACTTCTGAAATGAGAATAAGATATATTGTCTTTGGTATATTGGAAAAATATTAAATGAAAATTGATTTGTGTCATTAACATTTTTAAAATTAACTTAATTAAGTCTTTTTGGTTAACAATTTAACACAAACCTTGATTAATTTTAGTACAACTTGATTTAAATGTACTGTGCAGTAATTTACTGTTAAGGGGCATTACTGTGCCGTACGTTTGTAAGTATCTACTTTTTTCTAGTGACAATATTATACGCCATGTTTATTGATTCAAATTTCTATAGCGTCAGTATCTAAATAGATTATTTTGTGATTGATTTGTTTGGATTTTGATAATAGTGAAAATACTCGTATGTTGTAAATACTTTTTCTATGTACTTCGCAGTCAATGTTTTATGTAGCTTATGTACTTACATAGGTGCCATGATAATATATATATATTTACAAATTTCAATCGACTCTCCTGTTTTTGTAGAAAGGATCTAATATTCATATTTTAATTCATGATAAGTGATTATTGTGATAACTTTTATGATTAACATGATTCACGACATTGCTCCAAGCTTTTGAACTGATTTTAATGCCTTGGTTTCATCAAACGCGACGAGTACTAATGCTACGAGCGCAAGCTCGACTGGCGAATAGAAAGAGTTTTTGAAAAAGGTGGGATTTTTAAATTTTGGGAAAACTCCGTGTGCAACGCGTCTTTTCATTAGCCAGCTGATATAGTCCAAGTGCTCGTTGCGTTTGGTGAAAACTCAGAGTATGGCATCCAAAGAAGGATGCATTCCATAGTAGTGTCTTGAGGTATTCCGCGGCACAAAGTGAACATTTTTGAAATACTTCATTTTAACAATAAATGCAGTACAGCCAATGAGGTCAACAATATTTGTGGAATCCTTTTCTATGATATAAAAATGTTCGCAATTTAAATGAGCATATTAACATAAAAATTGACGAGCTTGGAATAACCTTGTTCCAATAGATCAACGGGCTGTGGTTACAGACATATTGTTTAAATCTAATTTGCCTTCTGCTATTTAAAACTAAAAGGTTTATAGTTGCAGCTTAGATAGGAAGCAGAAGGAATTCCAATTGAGGTAAAGGCTTTTGACAATACCCATTAATCTCTATGGAGCCTTTGAAATGTCAAAATACCAAAACTCGAAGACATCAAAACTAATATAAAATGCAAGGTCATGTATTAACACCACCAGATCACATTGAGGTGAGGCCACCTTTAGACTTTGAGTATCATGATCTCAAGATGCTCAACTACAACATTTTAAAGACTTAACAAAGTGTTGTGCAACTAAAAAATAATCCTGCATTAACCATACTAAACAACCGAGAGTTCACCGTGAGATTTAGAGTATCATGATCTTAAGATACTCAACTGCAACGTCGTAAGAAAGATATGGGCAAGGTGTTGGTTGTGCAAGTAAAAAAAAAATCCTACATTAACTCCATCAATTCACATTGAAAACCGTGATTTATAGTAACATGATCTCCGTGATTTATAGTAACATGATCTCAAGATGCTGAATTACAACAGCGTAAGAAAGACAACTAAATTATTGTGCATGTAAAAGTAAATGAAAACAGCTATGCGGATAAGTAAAGGTAAAATGCAGAATTGCATAACATAAAACAAAACAAAAATTTTGAATTATCTAGTATGCACTAACGCGCCTGGAAAAGATTCAAGCGAGACCTAATAAAAATGTACATACTGTTAAGATCCTCTGACATCAGGTCCCAAGAGGTTGTTTGGTTTGCTAAGCCATTGAAGTGCTCTTGCATCAAATACGATTTTGAGTTATGGGTATTACTATAAAGAGAAATGAACGTATCACTGGTCAAAAAATGGTGTACCAAAAGTTTATTATTTTTTTAAATAACTTTATGTTAAAAAAATAACGTAACCGTAGACTCTAAAAATTGGAGTTAATCTCTTTCGGAACCTATGTATCCTAATTCATAATCTACAGAATTAAAAGTTTGTGTTTAAATGGCTTTCTTTTGTACTTTTACTTTTGACTCCTTATTTAAATGTAACATCATATCTTTGGCAATTTTCCTTGATAAATGAAAATATTTTTACTCGTCTTTTGGAGAAAGCTTCGATCTATTATACAAATTATTCATTACTTATGCTTTATACACTAGTTTCGTATGTTTTATGAATTCTAAAAGCTAACTGTGTTTATTATCAATTTCGAAGTTTATGTGAAGCTATTTAATAGTATATCTTAAAGCTATTCAGAATTATTTTGCCTTGAGTTTTTAAAGCACAGTTACTTAGAATTTTGCATTTTGATTGGATGTAAGAGTGCCATATAACATTCATACATATTATTTTAGAAACGTTATGCAATACTGTGCAATATATTATAAAAGTAAAGGAGCTGCTAATAAATACTAGCATCAATTTATAAACTAAGGTAATGTGAGGTTGTTAGCTTAGGAGAAACATACATATTTTGCATTTGAAGAAGTGGATTTAACATTTTATGTTCTATATGCCGCTTTTGTATGTTAGGGAACTTCCATACTAAATATGCATTCTGTATGAGTCCACAAAGCATGACTTATGCATTCTGTATGAGTTCACAAAGCATGGCCTATGCTTTCTGTATGAGTGCCAAAATATCCTCCTATCTTTTGTGCAGTTCTTAATAAAATTGCATGATTTTTTTTTAAATTATATTCTTACAAAAAAGTATATCCTAAATAACAAAACATAAAAAATTACTTTAGGACTTTCACAGTCTGGTTCAAGTAAATATTATATCACTCCAAAATCTTCATCTCAACTATTCTCAAATGCTTAATACCGTTTATGATTCTTCTGCTACTATACACGATATTTCAGAAGACATATTACAGAGGGTGTTCACACATTTTTATAGCGATTTTGAAAAAAAAAAAATATATATATAAACAAATATAAGAATTTTATTTTTTATATGTTCAATCTGATAGCCCTTTTGTTGAACTATCATATAAAGAGCTTGTTTTAAAAGTCCAAATGCACTGTAATCTATAGGAGACAGGTCTGGGGACTCGAGTGGGATGCATTTAAATTGAATAGCCTCAATTCCGGTTTCATTTCTCATTTTTTTCAAAAAATATAGCAGTAGATTTATAGGTTTGGCTGGTAGCCTTATCGTGATGGAACTTAACACGGTGAAGATTGTTTGGGTAAAGTGATGGAATGTCTTGTGTGAAAACAGGTGCTAAAACATATTTCTGATAGTAATCCGAGTTAAATTTGACAATTTTTTCTACTTTCCTTATTTTAAGTTTTCTGTTATTAGAGAATCCAGCAACAACCATAAAAGCTTAAGCAAAACTTTCCTTGTTTTCTCTGAACCAACCTTTGTTGGGCATGCATTTTTTACCTTTTTCCCAGTCAAATGTAAACTTTGACGTTTCTTTCCTTTTTTATTAATTATGATACTTACTTTATGTGTAGAAATATTAAAATCATGCTTTTCACATATTTTTTTAATAATCGAATAAGTGTATTATAATTTAATAAGAGTATTTCTCTTCGGAAAGAGCAAAAATATAGCCTTCGATCCATTCTTTATTTTCTAGCGACATTTTAAAGCAAAAAATATTTTTAATGATGCAGACGATGATTAAACCCTATTCCAACTTGATGCCAGTCAGGTTTTTTTTATTTATTTAAATTTAATTCATGGAGAAAGTCAAAATTGTTACAAAAATCTGTGAACACCCTCTGTATTAGCAAATTTAAGGCTCTGGTTAGATCTCCGACAGATTTAGGGGCCTTTTTCCAATTTGCTAAGTGTTGCAGATAGGACACACCAAGAGTGTGGCTTAAACAATGTCCTAGGCCTTGTAAATAATGGTAGCTGAATTTTCGAAACGTTATATGAATTTTAAAATTTGAATTTGTGGAATAAGTAACTCACCATGTGAAAGCTCTTTGAAAGTTTGAGTTTACTAATTCTACTTGTCACTTTGTGTATGGTTAGATGGTAATGAACGAAGTGGTTGCAACACAGTATAATAACTATCTCACAAAATATTTTTGAAAATAATTTCATGAAGATATATGAAATAAATAAAATTATGTTTCGTTCTTGTAAGACATTTTATAGATTCTTTATCAATATAATGCAAGATAGCTTGAAAATGTTGTCAAAGCACAAAATTTGATATTCGTACGATTTATTCATGTAGATAATTTCAGCTTCAACGATGACATAAATGCAGTGTATAAACTCATGTTGCACTTGAGAAATAAATGAGGTGGTAATACATTTCATGCTGCCATTATGAGTACTACCAATGTATCAGACTAAAATTTCCCAGCGCGATTGCAAATTAAGCACTAGGTATCAATTCTAAGAACTTTTCGAAGCTACCTAGTATGATTTCATAAACATTATATAGGATAATGGAATCTATTGATTTCTATAAATTGATCATTTTATTTAATTTGTAAGGAATGTATAAGAATTTTAAAAATATTTGTAAGCATTTTATTAATATATTTCTTATAAATGCTCCATGAGAACTAATTAAAATAGACAACTATAATTGATATTTTTTAACCAGTGCAAATGGTAAAACCAGATTTTCCCATCACTGATGCGAAAAATTTGGTTTGCTTTAAAAACTTACAAATATTAAAAAGAAAACCCTTTTCATGATTTATCATTTTTTAGTCTTCAATGTGTTAATGTGAAAGTGCGTTTTGAGGATCTTCATTTTTAAGAAATTTTAATAGATTTGTGGTAAATTTTTATGTTCACTTTCAAAAGTAGAAATGATGTATTCAAATGTATTGAAAATTTATATAAAATATATTTGTACTGGGCATTTGTTCTTATACAATCTATGCTTTGATGTATATGTAAAAATGTTTCCTGAGAAATTGATGTATGTATTGAAAAGATGAAACAATCACAGGAGAGTCTTAGAGATAACTACACATCACGGCACATGTATCGGCAAAGGGTCCAACTTTTGTGTTGTGAGCCCTAAAGTGTGTATGTATGTTTTCGTTTTGGAATAAAACAGCCTATTTTTAAAGCGAATCTATTTCGTTTATCTTTCTTGCATATGTTTTCATTTTGGAATAAAACAGCCTATACTTAAAGCGAATCTGTTTCGTTTATCTTTTTTGCAACGGCTTTTGAGATAACCTTATTCTTTCAAGATGAAAAGCGAAATTACGATTTTTCCCACTGAGTGGAAAATTCAAAA
This sequence comes from Amaurobius ferox, assembly GCA_951213105.1. Lineage (NCBI taxonomy): Eukaryota > Metazoa > Arthropoda > Arachnida > Araneae > Amaurobiidae > Amaurobius > Amaurobius ferox. Next base: position 85,802,963 of record OX578138.1, read on the forward strand.
AAATTCCCGAGACTATTTTGCATTCTGTATGTCATACAAGTTACTCTGTGACGGCACTTAACAAAAGATTTGTGTGTGGAAAAATCGTTCAAAATTATTACATAAAAATGGCGCATATTTTATAGTTTTCATAACATGGAAGTTGCAGTGCGTAGAACAATATCTCATCTTTGATTTATACATGTTGCCTTATTTTTTCAGACATTTTAATCGAAGTCTTCATTTATCAGAGATTTTTATCGAAATCTTCGTTTATCAGACATATTTTTCAGACATTTTTTTCTGAAAATCAATTATTTGTAAAAATATTTTCAATAGTTTTATCAAAAGCAATAGTCAGAAGATGATTTTGGGTATTCGATGCTTCACTTTGTTATTGTTGTCACAAATAAAATCAAAACTGAGTCAAAGAATTGAAACATAATTAATGGAAATGCCTGTCTGAATGTGTGTGTGTCTGTACTGTCTGTTGCGGGAAAGCTAAGCGTTATACGTCCATGAAATTTGGTACACAGGTACTTGGGGTTTGGGCGCGGTAGCCTATTGGTTAGCGCGCTGGAGTTGCACTCGGTAGGCCCGGGTTCGATTCCAGCCACTGCCAAAACTGCAGCCGTGTTCATGCGGAGTACGATCACGTTAAACATGTGGGTCCGAAAGCCCTTCCGAGAGGTTGGTGGTAGGGGAAGGAGGGTACGGTCCCTGTGGATGCCTCCCCCACTGGGTTCCGGTCTAAATTGTGTGGCACTTCCCGACCGTCCAAACAGTTACCTTACACCTTTCTGGTAGGTCGGACGGTCTGGGTTTCAACAACAACAGGTACTTGGGAACCCGAATTTGGTGCACTTCGTGGTAGTTTTTGTTTTTCTAATTTTGCATTAGTGTTTCATTTATTTTATGTTTTAGCACGATTTACAACGATTTTAGCCGATATTCAGCCAAATAGCGATCTAAAATGTTATCACAGAGTTTCAATCTTGACATCATCGGATAGATCAAAAAATTATTCTTAAATCAAATATTGAACAGAATCCACACCGTTAATAGACGAATTTTCGTGAATACACATATAATATATATTTTTGGTGTATTTTAAATCTCCAATTTTTATATTATGATATAAAAATTAGACGTGCCATCCAAGACTTATATTTTAACAGCAGCTCCTAAATATATCACAGACTACTGCAGAAAAAAGTTCATTAACCCATCCTTGATTAATTATAAATTTTTAACCGAGCCATGTTTAAACTAAAAACTTAGCGTGTCCATATTATCCTCTTCCGGAGCTGGTTTACCTACTGAGACCAATCCTATGCACAGAGCAGGGTTCCCACTAAGTCAGGAAAAGAGGGGGAGAATTTCTCTCCTTCCAAAAAATTTTGGGAGAGATTTTCTGTGATAAGGAGAGACACTTAAAATTTCATTTTTTTTTTACCATGCTAATTTAGAAAGTAATAAAAAAGAAAGCATTAACTATAACTCATATTCTTCGACATTTAAATTTTTTAATTCTTAAAACTAACATTCTTTTAACATTCTTACTAACATTCTTTTTAAAAATTAATTAGGAGTCATTTAAATATTAAGTAAGCACATTTTTGGTAATTTCATAGCTCCCCCCCCCCACTTGGTAGCAAAAATACTCAAATTCCTGACTTCCTCCATGCTTACGTTATGATTTTATTTGCTGACATAAAAACGTCTACATGGGTTATTTTATGTACAATGACTCACATGCGAATTTACGATTTTTTTGTCTGTAATCTGCAAAAGTCGAGAGCCGACTGTATTTACTTTATATTTCGATTTTTAAAATCATTTTATGATCAATTTTCATGCAGCAATAGCAATTAAAAACTTTAACGATTTTTGATCGCCGAAGGCGAATATCGACGAAAACTATTTCACTAGGCAAATAGAATTGGGTAATAAATTTGACTTTATGTTTGAAAATGGATTTTTTTTTGTATTTTTTACAAAACTTGCAGAACATAAGGATTGCATCGTCCTTTTGTTGAATCTCAAGCCAGTCATGTGATTTTAGCCATTTTGTTTGACTCGACTTTTTTCTTTTTGTTTTCAAAATAGCCCTTTATTTCATAAATAATACGTTTGTAAAATAATTTTTCTGTATGAAAAGCGAAACAATTACAAACACTGTAGTCGATGCAAACAGATTGGAAAAGTGGGAAATATTTTTCAAATTAAACGAGGTATGCCGAGGATAGCGTACAAATGCAGATTTTCGTGATGCTGCTGCAAAATAACCTTTCATTTTATTAATAATACGGTAGAAAAATGGTTTGGTTTTTATTATTTGTCTATTAAATGACATAATTATAAAAAAAAAAATCAGTCGATGCAAATATATTGTGAAAATGGCAAAAAGATATTCATTGGTCATCTCTTCTCAGAAAATGTGGGAATCGCCGTATGCGAACGCCGTTTTCGCAATCGCGGAGAAACAGATTTTCAGATCATGTAAGAAAGGAATGTCTCTTGATAAAAAATTCGTTGCTTTGTTCAAATTTTGTAACATTTTTTGGGCATATATGGCCAATTTCACGACATTTTCGGGATTTTTGTAACCTGTAGACATACTGTGTACGGGGGAAAGGATTTTCGTCCGCGGAAAGAAGAAAATTTCTCGAGCAAAACACAAAAAATGCGGGAAGTACGCGGAAAGAGCATAATTCAAATCCGTGAAAGAATCCTATAAAAAAAAAAAAGCAAAATTTTATTTGATCGAATTTGCCACCCGCGCAAGCTGAGGGGACACTTATAGTTTTCTATAAAATATCTCTCTAATTAGAAACACGTAGTACTTTAGTGTACCCAAATCGCGATTGACTGCGATTCAGACGTAGCTACGAAATCGCGGTCCGCGACCGCTCGGCAATCGGCCCGCGATTCGCAACAATGAGGCCCGATCTCCGATCGGGATCGGCCATCGGATTTCTCGGTATCCAATTAGAAGGAAAAAATAATTTTAGGCCGGAACTGAAGAGAGAGAAATTCTCGCGCAGTCTAAATTTTTACGCGAGATTTTTCATGGATTTCGCTAGAATCTCGCGGGTTCGCGCTGAAATGGGAACCCTGGCACAGAGAAAGCAGCTTTTTTACCTACTGAGGTCACTCCCACGCACGAGGGATTAACCATGCTCAAAATTTGACCAGAGTTCGCCGTGAGTTTGGGTGTAGAATTTATCAAAGGTTTGTATCCTAAATCCAGAGCAACTTGGCTACAGTTTCTAGTTATAAACATAAAAATATCGTTTGCTATAAATAAAAATAAAAATATTTTATATTAAATATAAATTATCATATTCCAAGAATGGTTGATGGTTCATAAACTGGGTTAATTAAGAAAATTTAAGATATTTTTTAAATCAAATTTTGTATAACTAGTTGCTGAAAGAAAGTTTGAACAAAAAATTCAAAGACTTTTCTCATTTCCTATAGGTCAAGTTGCACGTGTATGCAAAATTTCAAGTCTCTACCGTCAGTAGTTTAGGCTGCATAATCCACCCCTTAATCAGTCAATCAGTCTCACTCAGATGTATGATATTTGCTAAATTTTAATTGAAATATTGAGCACATGATAAGAAAATATTTTTCAAATTTATATTTCAATTATTAAATAATATATTAACACATACTCAATATCTTAGCAGCGTCAGGGATTGGTCGAAAATGAAGTCTAAATTTCTTTTCAACGAATCAGAGGGGCCATAAGGCTAGGTTTTCGTTTCTGTACAAAAGTTTGGAAAAAATGAAAACCTCAAAGCATTTGCAAAAAAATGCTACATTTTCACGTGAAGCACTATCTAAGAAAGAAATATTACGCTTTTATAAACACTTTCCAACATAGTTGAAAAGTGTTTGACTTTGTTCATTCTGCCTGTATGTCTGTCCGTTCGCACGATAACTGCCGTAAAAATGACTATCAAAATGAAATTTTAGTAAGTTGTTGAGACGGTCTGTGAGACATATGGGGATGTAAATGATTGATATCACTCAATTAGTTTCGGATTGCACCCGGATTGAAAAAGTGAAATACATTGGACCGTATGGGACCTAATTTTTCAAACATTTTTTTCAGCGAAGTTAAAATTCACAACTTGCTTCGAAAATTTTAAGACATATTAAAATTATCCCATAAAATATATAAATAAAAAAATTAGCAAAATATGTTCAGTAGTATTTCAAATAAAAATTAAAATAAAAATGACACCCATATTATTATATGAAGAGATCACATGATCCACTTCAAACTAAAAAAATCTGATGTGGGCAACACATGACTTTCCTTAAATAATGCAATGAACGTACTACTTTTACAGATAAAACAAATGTTATTCTTATAGTAGATACTTATATTCTTTCCAAGATATTGAATTTTCTTCTATTAGTCGTCATTTTCATTGATTTAGTGTCAGTTTTATGCATTTAGCGACATTTAAAAATCTCACTAAGTTGGCGACATTCCGCTAAATGCGTCGCCAAAAGCTCGCCAAACGTTATGGATGGAGATATAAGTTATTCTTACAGCAGATAAATGACTATTGGCGTTCAAATACAAAAGTATTACTCAAAGTATATTTTCTCCTGAATGGAACGAGTTAGATCCATGAGAATGATGTCATCAAATTCATCGCATGATATTACATATGAAAAGTAAACATGTTTCCCAACAGTTAATATTTTTTTTAATTTATGAGATTTTTTTGATAAATTCATTTGAAAAATGTGGAATATCTCGAGAATGGTTCACTCTAGCGGTCTAAAGTTAGTCAATCGTTTTCAAAGGAAAAATTGCATAAGAAATATTAAAGGTTTTGATTTTTTAAGGATTTTTTTAAAATTTCATTTGAAAATTTAGGAGGATTGTGATCATTCGATTGTGTTTTAAAACAATAGGTTTCCAGATTTCATGGATTGTAATTTTTGTACCACATTTCAATCGAATCGCTCCATTCGTTCGTGAGATATTATCTCCACAGACTCACTGACACAGACACACACATACTTTTACACACACACACACACACACACACAGAGAGATCACTTAAAAGTATTAAATTCGTGATCAGGGTCGCTTGAAACGTGCTCTCCTTTCGAAAACTCGAATTCGAATTTTCTACTCCGTCACAATACTTTCATTATACATTATGTATATAAGGAAAGTAATATGGCATCCATCTTTTTCCTCAGTTTAAAGTATTACTTTCCTTATATACATAATGTATAAGGAAAGTATTCTGACGGAGTCGAAAATTCGAAATCGAGTTTTCGACGTGAGAGCACGTCTCCAGCATCCCTGATCACGAATCAAATATTTTTGAGGTGATGTCTGTGTGTGTGTGTGTCAGTGAGTGTGGAGACGATATGATGACGAATGAAATTTGGTACAAATATCACAATCCGTGAATACTGGAAGCCTATTGTTTTAAAACACAATCGAATATTCAGACCCCCCCCCCTTAAATTTTCGAGTGAAATTTTGAAAAAATCATCAAAAAATCAAAACCTTTAATGTAGTTGCGCAAATAGACATTTCTCACGTAATTTTTCCTTAGAAAACGATTGACTTAAATTTTAGAACGCTAGCATGAACCATTTTCGAGATATTGCTCATTTCTCCAATAAATTTATCAAAAAATCCCATAAATTAAAAAAAAATATTAACTGTTGAGAAACATGTTCACTTTTGATATGTAATATGATGCGATAAAGTTGGTGATATCATTTTCGTGGATGTAGCTCGTTCCATTCATGAGAAAAGATACTTTGAGTAATACTTTTGTATTTGAACGCCAATAGTCATTTATCTGATGTAAGTATAAGTTATCTCTTCGTCCATAACGCTTGACGAGATTTTGGCGACGAATTTGGTGGAATGTCGCCGACTTGGCGACTTTTTTAAATGTTGCCAAATTAATGAATATCTCAATCTTTAAAAATGACTCCAAATGTTTAAAAATGACTCTGAATCATTGAAAATGACGACTAATTGACAAAAATTCAATATCTTGAAAAGAATATAAGTATCTACTATAAGAATAAGCTATGTTTTTGCTGCAAAAGTAGTAAATTGATTGCATTATATAAGGGGAGTCATGTGCTGCCCCCATCAAATTTTTTTAAATTTATATTTTGTGTTGCATCCGTCCTAAAAGCAATTTATTTTTGCGTATTTTCTGTGCATCTATATTCTGTGCCAACTCAAATACAATATTTTTGAGTTTAAATGATCATCAATTTTTGATTATTTCTTTAACGAAGCCTCATTTTAATAGATTCAAAATTTAAACAATTGATTGTAAGGTGAGTTGTATAAGAATTGCTGAATTTTTTTCAATCAAAATTATTTAGCTCCGATGTCTGGAATAAAAGTGATATGAGTGAAATATTCATTGCTTTTACATAGAGAGCTAGATGATTCACATTTCGATGACGTCATTTGAATAAAGTTCATTGTTTCAATGAAGTTTTAAGTTTTCAAATATAATAAATTATTGCAGTACTGTGATAGTTTAAAATATATCAACGCGGAATATATCGCATTTTAGAGATGTTTAAATAAAATTGCATTTCAGTTCCAAATTGTTTCATAATCAATGCTTTATGTATGATTCATTTTTACTTTCATTATTTACAATAATGTATAAGGAAAGTATTGCGACTGGGTCAAAAATTCGAATTCGAGTTTTCGACGGTGAAACACGTACCAAGCATCCCTGAACACGAATCGAACGTTTTTGAGGTGATGTCTCTCTCTTTCTGTGTGTGTGTGTCATTGAGTCTGTGGAGACGATAACTGACCAACGAATGGACCGATTCGAAAGAAAATTTGGTACAAAAATTACAATCCGTGAATGCTGGAAGCCTATTGTTTTTATGTGCAATCGAAGATCCAGAACCCGCCTAAATTTTCGAGTGAAATTTTGAAAAAATCATCAAAAATTAAAACTTCTAATAAAGTTGCACAAATAGACATTTATTTTGTAATTTTTCATTAGAAAACGATTAACATAAATTTTAGAACACTAGCATGAACCGTTCACGAGATATTCCACATTTTCAAAAAAATATATATTAAAAAATTATATAAAATAAAAAAATATATTTCCTATTGAGAAATATGTTCACTTTTCATATGTAATATCACGCGATAAATTTGGTGACATCATTCTCGTGGATCTAGCTTGTTCCATTCATGAAAAAAGATACTTTGAGTAATACTTTTGTATTTGAACGCCAATAGTCATTTATCTGCTATAAGAATAAATTATTTCTCCATAACGCTTGGCGAGATTTTGGCGACGAATTTGGTGGAATGTCGCTTGGCGACTTTTTAAATGTTACCAAATCAAAGAAAATTTCGCCAAATGTATGAAAATGACGACTATTTGACGAAAATTCAATATCTTGGAAAAATATAAGTATCTACTATAAGAATAATCAAATTTGTTTTAACTGTAAAAGTAGTACTGCAAAAAATAGTACTGCAATACACTGCATTATATAAAGAATGTCATGTGCTGCCCACACCAGATTTTTTTTATTATTTTTCGGACAAAATACTATATAGGGTGCGGCAATGTAAATTGCAAGTGGGCAATGTAAATTGCAAAACTGTTGAAAGTAAGGTATCAAATAAGAGAACGTTAAGGAAATAGTCCTCCCATTCATTTTCAAAAAGTTGCATTTTTTAGATTTTTATATGACCCCCTTAGACACATTTGGTCAATCAGAAATTTTTTATTTTTAATGCAACATGATCATTAAAAACAACCACATACCTGTATCTTTAAGATTGAGCGAGTTATATTTAATTGAAAATTGAACATTGTGAATGGGGAACCTATATCAATTTAGAAATGTGAATTTGAGACATATCACAAAAGTGGTAAAACTGGATGATAATAATGTATAATGCTTTATTTAGATGCATTTGTGATAAAAAAATTTCACACATATTAACGTATTTTTGATCTAAATAATTACTTTCCTTATATACATAATGTATAAGGAAAGTATTGTGGCGGGGTCGAAAATTCGAGTTCGAGTTTTCGACGGGAGAGCACATTTCAAGCATCCCTGATCACGAATCAAACATTTTTGAAGTGATGTCTGTGTGTGTGAAAGTACTCCATTCATTCGTGAAATATCGTCACCACTGTCATACACACACACACACATCACCCTAAAAATGTTCGATTCGTGATCAGGGATGCTTGAAACGTGCTCTCCCGTCGAAAACTCGAATTCTCGACCCCGTCACAATACTTTCTTTATACATTATGTATATAAGGGAAGTAAAAAAGGCAGATTATTTTATCTCTGATCGTACCAACATCTAATCAGCACCAGGGGAATCCATTAGCGACTTAACCATAAAATTTTATGAAATTTTGGAGTTAGAGTAGATATACGCATTTCACGCACAGATATACGTGTTTTCGTGTTCTAGAGATCCTAAAGCGTACAAATCGTCAAAAGTTCGAGTTTTAATAGGATTTCAATACTTTCCCTATACATTAACATGTATTGCAGGGAAAGTAAAAAAGTTAATAAAGTTCATAGGAGAGGTCTTAAGCACCACAATAACTTTCTAAGTAAATATTCATGACCATACACGTTAGGTCTATCGGTAGTAAAGTGACCATACCCGATCGAATTAAAGGAAATGCAGCGACCCTTGCGGAGTATTATAAAAGCTAGGATAACAAACTCGACAGCAAAGTAAGATAGGCGGAAAATTGTGATTGCACAGTTGTATAGTATTGTCCAATGCATAAGAATCGACAGTAAAATTGTCAACGAAGACATGTATTTGACACAATATGACATATTGGCAAATTTCTGCTATTGGTAAATTTCTGTCTCTTTCAAGGTTGATGCAATAAATAACACTTATAACTTTCTATTGCTTCCTTGAAAAAATCAGGCATATGAACTTAGGTAACGTGCCAATGGCATTGTGTCAATGGGGTTTTAAGCCCAGTTTCGTAGGTCGGAAATAGTCCATTCTCTTAACCACCACTAAGAAAGAACTCTCTGCAGAGGCCTGCAGGAGGACTCATAATGCTCTAGAAATAATTGTAGTACACCAAAACTTCTCATGCTTGCTTACTTCAAGGGTGTATTAGAAAGTATTATTCTCACTAGCAGCAGTTTTATTTATTATGAAAAAACACTTGCATGAGCAGAAATAAAGAGTCTGTTTAAAACGTCCTCCAAAAGAGACAATGAACATGAATCCCTCAATTCAACGAAATTCAAAACTTGTCAGTAATTAACTGGAATGCGGTTCAACTCGACTTTCTCATATCAGAATACAGTTTGCGATTTTTTTTTTATTTCAACTTTTACAACCGTACCAGGTAACATGGTCTAATTGTGATAATTTAAAACAATTTATCCTAATACGATTGGATTGACAGACAAAGGCAACCAAACAACATTATAATACTATCTCCTAACAAAACATGATAAATTTCATTATTTAAGCTTCGTTTATCAATTTGTGGATATTTCGGATTTGTGGATATTTTATCGATGTGGCCAGATTTTTGTTGATTTGGCGACATTTTTGTCCATTTGACAACATTTAGAAAAATCGCCAAGTTGACGATATCTCACCAAATTTGGCGTCAAATTTTTTACCAAGCGCTATGGACGCACAGGGATTAAGATATTAAATAGGGTTATTAAGACAGAATTGGGTTGCTAAGATATTAATTTTTACTTTCCTTATATACATAATGTATAAGGAAAGTATTGTGACGGGGTCGAAAATTCGAATTCGAGTTTTCGACGGGAGAGCACGTTTCAAGCATCCCTGATCACGAATCAAACATTTTTGAAGTGATGTGTGTGTGTGTGTCAGTCAGACTTTGGAGACGATAACTGACGAACGAATGGACCGATTCGAACGAAATTTGGTACAAAAGTCACAATCCGTAAACACTGGAAGCCTATTGTTTTTATACGCAATCGAATGTTCAGAACCCCTTTAAATTTTCGAGTGAAATTTTGAAAAAATCGTCAAAAAATCAAAACCGCCAATAAAGTTACACAAATAGACATTTCCTATGTAATTTTTCATTAGAAAACGATTGACATGAATTTTAGAACGTTGACATGACCCGTTCTCGAGATATTGCACATTTTTAAAAAAAATTATCAAAAAGTCATATAAAATAAAAAAAAATATTTCCTATTGAGAAACATGTTCACTTTTCATATGTAATACCATGCGATAAATTGGGTGACATCATTCTCGTGGATCTAGCTCGTTCCATTTATGAAAAAAGATACTTTGAGTAATATTTTTGTATTTGATCGCCGATAGTCATTTATCTGCTGTAAGAATAACTTATTTCTTCGTCCATAAAGCTTGGCGAGATTTTGGCGACGATTTTGGCGGAAGGTCGCCAACTTGGCGACTTTTTGAAATGTTGCCAAATTAACGAAAATCTCGCCAAATGGCTAATTCAATTAAAATGACGACTAATTGTTGAAAATTGAATATCTTGGAAAGAATATAAGTATCTACTATAAGAAAAACCTATTTTTTTACAGTAAACGTAGTAAATTCATTACATTATATAAGAAAAGTCATGTGTTGTCCACATTAGATTTTTTTATTTGCACCACAAAGCAGGGATTATCAAGGAAATTGAACTTAATTTTGCAAAATATTGAATTTTCATAAATTAGGCGTTATTTTTAACAATTTAGTGTCATTTTAAGACTTTGGAGACATTTTCGTTTATTTGGCAATATTTTGATCCATTTGGCAACATTTAAAAAAGTCACCAAATTTGTCGCCAAGTGGAAAGGTTGAAATGATTGATAAACGCAATTAACATATCATTACAATACTATTTCGTAACATAACACATTTAATGTAATTGATGTAGCGTCATATTTATCAATTCGGTGATATTTTTAATGATTTAGAGATATTTCAATAAATTTCGAAACATTAAAAAGTCGCCAAGTTCGTGATATCCTGCAAAATTCGTCGTCAAATATTTCACCAAGCGTCATAGAGACGGACGGAGAAATGGGCTATTCTTAAATTCTTATATAGTGAATTTTAAGTAACTTGTGGTCTCTCTATTCCTCTGTACTATATTACATATAATTAGAAAGCAAAAGCAAATGAATGCACATAAAATGCTTAGATTTTGTGGAACAATACTTAGATGAACAGAAATTTAGTATAAAGTATGTTTAAAGATGAGACAGAGACAATGTATATGATCTGATATAGTTCAATGAACTCTAAAATTTATATATAAAAACAAAGTTCAATCATGCATAAAGCATTGATTATGAAACACTTTCCAATTGCAATGCAATTTTAATTAAACCTCTCTAAAATGCGATACATTCAGCTGTAATATTTTTGAAATTATCACAATATTACAATAATTTATTATATTTGAAAACTTGAAACTTCATCGAAAGAAATGAACTTTATTCAAATGGCGTCATTGAAATATAAATCGCCTGGCTCTCTATGTAAAAGCAGTAAATATTTCATTCATAAACTTTTATTCCATTTCTTTAGTTCATAACAATACTACAATAATTTATTTTATTTAAAAGCTTAAAACCACAGAGGTAAAAGTAATTTAACTGTATGCTTAAAACTTCATTCAAAAAGTCTGCTATAAAATCGTCTGTTTCTCTATGTAAAATCAATGAATGTTTCATTCGTATCAGCTATATTGTAAACGTCAGAGCTAAATAATTTTGCGTTAAAGGAATTCAACAATTCTTATACAATTCATCTTGCAGCTGGTTGTGTTTACAATCTCCATAAATGAAAATTAGGCTTCGTTGCAGAAATAATCAAGGTTTGATGATCATTTAAAATCAAATATGTTGTCATTCCGTTGTTTCAGAACATTGAGCACAGAAACTAAGCAAAAATAAAGCGGTTTTAGAACGGATGCCACACTAAATATAAATTAAAAAGTACTTTAAAAATCACGATTTTGATACAAGATGGATGCCATATTTTATTTTGAAGTGGGAGACGTGATCTTTTCATACAGTATGGATGTAATTATTATTTTAATTTTTATTTAAAAAACTACGGAATATATTTTGCTGAAATTATTTTCATTTTTTTTTTGTGGCATAATTTTAATATTTCCTAAAACTTTCGGAGCAATTTGTGAATCTTAAATTCGCTTAAAAAATGTTTGGAAAATTAGGCCCCATAGGGTTCAATGTATTTCATTTTTTCAACCCGGGTTCAATTCAAAACTAATTGTGTGATATTATTCATTTATATTCCTATATGTTCCACAGACCGTCTGAACAACATACTGAAATTTAATTTTGAAAAAGTCATTTTTACGGCAGTTATCGTGCGAACGGACAGACAGAATGAACAAATTCATAAACACTTTTCAACTATGTTGTGTTAATAAATGGTGACACATAAAATACTTAGATGATTCATGAAACAGAATACTGTAAGTTCTTACCTTAGGGATAAGACATTTCAGATTCCTTGCGGGCAATGCTGTGTTTTCCAATCAATTATGCAAATCGAAGCAAAGTCAAGAAGATTCATCCAATCCTCTGGTTCCTTATATATTCTATCATGTAGTCTTCTTTTATTTGGATCTTTAATTAACTTGCTCGCTATCTTTTGGTATCATTTTATCAATAGTACGAAGTGTAGGTGCCTAAAAGGAGCAAAATAAGCTTGAAAATTCTACTCACCATTTTCTTTTAAATTAAAAATTAGAGTATCAATTACAAGAACACATAATGTATATAAAATGAAAAGTCTGTTTGTTCTGTTTATAAATCAATAGATTTTTTTTAATTTGGTGTGATTATTCTCTATTTTATTGTAGGTAATCCCACCCATATTTCCAGTTTCTAAGACTGGGAATTCTTGGGATATTAATAAAGAAACGCAAAATTTAACTTTCCATAGAAATAGCATTATAGAGATGACTTTTTCTAAGATTTTACTTGAAGAAAATTGAATCGTGTTGCTTAGCAACGAAATTAAATCAAGTGTGTTTTTTCGGCAGGCAATTTTATTCATACTACTTAAATAATAAATCTAATGTGTTTACTTGGCAAACAATTTTATTTATACTATTTAAATAATAGAGACACAGATATAAATATAAATTCTATAAATGAATGGAATTTTATTTTCGATTGGGTTGTATCAGCTACAGCCTTGGGGATATAAGATTACGGGAAGGGCTGATATCTTCAATTTCTGAAGTCATCTGTTTTATTTCAGTAAATATAGTTTAAATTAATATATTTAAGCGATTACTGAAGCAGGTTAAAGAAGAATAATCAATCACGCATAAAGCATTGATTATGAAACAATTTCCAACTTCAATGCAAATTCATTTAAACATCTCTAAAATGCGATACATTCCTCGGCAATATTTTGAAAATTATGGCAATAATACATTAATGAATTATATTTGAAAACTTAAAACTTCATAAAAAAATGAACTTCATTCAAATGACGGCATTTAAATATAAATTGCCTGGTTCAAACATCTCTAAAATGCGATACATTCATCGATAATATTTTTTAGATTATCATAATACTACAATAATTTATTATATTTGAAAACTTCACCGAAAACAAATGAACTTTTTCAAATGACGCCATCGAAATATAAATCGGCTGGCTCTTTAAATAAAAGCAGCATTTCATGCATGAACATTTTTCCATTCATTTCATTCATCCCAATGCAATAATAATTAAATTTATTTAAAACTTAAAACCATGGAGGTACAAGTAATTTAACTCTATGCTCAAAACTTCATAAAAACATCGTTTGCTTCTCTGTAAAATCAATGATTGTTTCATTCGTATCAGCTATATTGCAGACTCCATGGGCTACGTAATTTTGCGTTAAAGAAATGCAGCAATTCTCATAATTCTCATACAACTGATCCTACGTCTTTTGGTATTTACATCCTCCATAAGTGAAAAGTAGGCTTCGTTGTAGAAATAATCAAAGTTGAATGACCATTTAAACTCAAATATATTGTAATTGCGTTGTTTCAGGATGTACATGCACAGAATTTAAGCAAAAATAAAGCGGTTTTACGGCGGATGCAACAATAAATATGAATTAAAAAGAAAAAAAATCACGATGTTGACACAAAATGGATGCCATATTCTATTTTGAAGTGGGTCACGTGATCTCTTCATATAATGATGATGTGATCTCTTCATATAATGATGATGTGATCTCTTCATATAAAGGATGCAATTATTATTTTAAATTTTATTTAAAAAACCACTGAATATATTTCGCTAAATTCTTGCTTATATTTTTATGGGATAATTTGAATGTTTCCTTAAACTTTCGAAGCAATTTGTGAATTTTAAATCCGCTTAAAAAATGTTTGAAAAATTATGTCCCATAGGGTTCAATGTATTTCATTTTTTCAACCCGGGTTCAATCCGAAACTAATTGGGTGATATCATTCATTTATATTACCATAGGTGCCACAGACCGTCTGAACAACATACTAAAATTGCCCTTTGATCATTTTTACGGCAGTTATCGTGCTAATGGACAGACAGATAGACAGACAGAATGAACAAAGTCATAAACACTTTTCAACTTCGGGAATTGATTCGGGTTGTTGAATCAATTCCCGATGACTCAATAACCCGAATCGGCAGATTCGGGTTCAGGAATGCTTAAAATTATCCATCCATTAGACTTCAGGAATGCGTGTTTTTTTCGTCGAAAGTTTAAATTCTAATTTTCGACCTCGTCACAAATATTTCCCTGTTATACTATGTATGCAGGTAAAGTAAAAATATTTATTTTAAAAATCCACATGACTGAATATCGGCGGAATTGGTTTAAACTGAAATTCAACTGAACACATGTAAATGTCAGTGCCTATTTAAAACGTCCCTTCTACTAATAGTACGTGATTCGAAAAATGGATGTATAAGCTTTTGACAAAACAGCACACGTTTTCTATTATACACTGGGAAACTTATCTTGTATTTATTCTATTTTCCTTGAATTTAAAATTTCAATGACAAAAAAGTGGCGAGACACTCCACCATAGAAAACTCTGGAAGCAGAAGAGACTCGTTTTGAATCTACAATTAATCTTGAACCATCTCTTTCTTTGAATCCTTTGTCAATTCCACGTTATCCTAGTCGTATAATAAGAGAACATCGTCAGTAGATACAGTGAAGCAGTGTTAGCAATGGCTACTTTAGCATTTTATACCATTTTTACTTTCCTTATATACAATAATGTATAAGGAAAGTATTGCGACTGGGTCGAAAATTTGAATTCGAGTTTTCGACGGGAGAGCACTTTTCAATCATCTCTGATCACGAATCGAACATTTTTGAAGTGATGTCTGTGTGTCAGTGAGTCTCTGGAGACGATAACTGACGAACGAATGGACTGATACGAACGAAATTTGGTACAAAATTTATAATCCGTAAACACTGGAAGCCTATTGTTTGTATACGCTATCGAATGTTCAGAACTATCCCTAAATTTTCGAGTGAAATTTTGAAAAAATCGTCAAAAAATCAAAACCTCTTATAAAGTTACGCAAATAGACATTTCTTATGTAATTTTTCATTAGAAAACGATTGACGTAAATTTTAGAACGCTAACATGAACTATTCTCGAGATATTTCACATTTTTCAAAAAAATTATCAAAAAATTCCATAAAAAAAAATATTTCCTATTGAGAAATATGTACACTTTTCATATGTAATACCATGCGATGAATTGGGTGACATCATTCTCGTGGATCCAGCTCGTTCCATTCATGAAAAAAGGTATTTTGAGTAATACTTTTGTATTTGAACGTCAATAGTCATTTATCTGCTGTAAGAATAACTTATTTATCCGTCCATAACGCTTGGCGAGATTTTGCCGATACATTTGGTGGAATGTCACCAATTTGGCGACTGTTTTAAATGTTACTAAATTAACGAAAAACTCGCTACATGGATAAAAATGACGCTAAATCGATGAAAATGACGACTCATTGACGAAAATTCAATATCTTGGAAAGAATATAAATATCTACTATAAAAATAATCTATTTTTTTACATTAAAAGTAGTAAATTCATTACATTATATAAGGAAAGTCATGTGCTGCCCACATCAGATGTTTACATTAATACACAAGGTATGTATATATGTTGTATTGTATATGTGTTACATTTATTAATGCTAAAAATGATTTTAAGGCCTTTCGCCTAGGAAAAACGACTTTTGCAGGAGCTATTTGCTATTATTTTAAAGTTGAATCGCTTGAGATTGGAGACAAATTTGATAGCCTTGGCAACAAATTTGGCGAAATATTGCTAATTTGATGAGAGTTGAAATTTTTTCGAATTTCATAGTATGGTTAAGAATGTTCCAAGGCACACAGATTTTTCTAGAAATTTCCATAATGGGTACATAAGCTGTTCGTCGTTCTGTTAGAAGGAGTTGAGTTAATGTCTTGAAAATATAATCGTCTAATTTGTGAATTAATTAAGCATTAAACTGATGTTTTATTGTAAGGGAATGTTATTTTGTGATTTTACAAGACAGCAATAGAGTTATTAACTGTATATTGTGTCTGTTTGCGCTTATTGGTGCTTTAGATTAAGTTATCCAGAAATTCGAACAGACTATTGTATATCATGAATACACAGATTTCAAAGGATATGTTGTAGCCATAGAAATGCATACTGAGTGTGAAAATGCGAATTGAAATTTTTAGCAGATTTATGCGCTCTCGAACGTGATAAGATATTTTTGAGGTAATATCTCTGAGTACTCGTAAATAAGTGTGTATATATTGTGTACAATACTAAGGATAGAAGTGTATACTATACCAGAAGTATGTACTATATTACGGATTAATATAAAATAAAGAGCATTACATAATTGGGAGTAAAAATTTAACATTAATATATTTGAGAGTAAAAATTTATCTTATCAAATATATCATAATACTAGTTGTAGTGCCCGCAGCTAGCGGTCTATACATATAGTAATTTTTATGGCAATCAACATTTTAACAAGTTCGACAACCTCTGCGCGGTTGGAGATGTCGCAATGCAACAAAATTGAGTAGAAGTTCATCGTGAGTAAGTCGTGTGGGCTCATTGTAGAGCAGGTCAGGACAAAGTCACTCAAATATAGTATTATGGACTCCTGTAACTCCTTTTGAAGAGTCAGAACGGGAGCCGCTTATCTCCATGATGGGGGAAAGTCCTTTTACAATGTTAATATTTAAGAGAGTTGGCGACATTTCAAAATGCTCCAAGGCGCCAAATAAAAAAATCTGATGTGAGCAGCACATGACTTGCCTTATATAATGCAATGAATTTACAACTTTTACAGTTAAAAAAATGTTATTCTTATAGTACATACATATATTCTTTCCAAGATATTCAATTTTCTTCAATTAGTCGTCATTTTCATTGATTTTCCACATTTTTACCCATTTGGAGAGATTTTCGTTAATTTGGCAACATTAAAAAATGTCGCCAAGTTGGCGACATTCCGCTAAATTCGTCGCCAAAATCTCGTCAAGCGTGATGGACGGGGAAATAAGTTATTCTTACAGCAGATAAATGACTATTGGCGTACAAAAGTATTACTCAAAGTATCTTTTCTCGTGAATGGAACGAGTTAGATACACGAGGATGATGTCACATAATTTATCACATGATATTACATATGAAAAGTGAACATGTTTCTTAACAGTTAATATTTTTTTTTAATTTATGGAATTTTTTGATAAATTTATTTGGAAAATGTGCAATATCTCGAGAACGGTTCATGTTAGCGTTCTAAAGTTTAAGTCAATCGTTTTCTAAGGAAAAATTACATTAGAAATGTTTATCTGCGTAGCTTTAAAGGTTTTCATTTTTTGAAGATTTTTTCAAAATTTCACTCGAAAATTTAGGGAGTTCTGAACGCTAGATTGTGTTTTAAAACAGTAGGCGCTCAGTATTCACGGATTGTGATTTTTGTACCGAATTTCATTCGAATCGCTCCATTCGTTCGTGAGATATCGTCTGCATAGGCTCACTGACACACACACACTCACATACTTTCACACACACACAGGCATGACTTCAAAAATGTTCGATTCGTGATCAGGGATGCTTGAAACGTGATGTCCCGTTGAAAACTCGAATTCGAATTTTCGACCCCGTCACAATACTTTCCTTATATATTACGTATATAAGGAAAGTAAAAATGAAATTTTAAATCCATATTTAGTGTAATGTACAATTATGAAGCATGTGAGCATGATAAACATTATATCATTAATTATAAATAATTCATTAATTTAAGATCGTCAAAGACAGCGAAGCTAAAATTCTTAATAATTAAGTTGAAGCTCTATTTGAATGCCAGAACGAATTGCCAGAGTGGCTGGGGTTCTAAATAAGAACCTGCTACTTAGAAAAACAGCCCTCAGTTCCAAACCGTCAAATCAGTTTCAATCCAAATCACCACAAAATGTAAAATCCTTAGTTTAGGATCAAAGAGCATTATCTCACAAGAGTTGAAAGTAAAAATAAAATAAAAAAATCTGATGTGGGCAGCACATGACTTTCCTTATATAATGCAATGAATTTACTATTTTACGGTAAAAGAAAATAGGTTATTCTTATAGTAGATACTTATATTCTTTCCAAGATACTGAATTTTTGTCAGTGAGTCGTCATTTTCATTGAATTAGCGTCATTTTATCCATTTGGCGAGTTTTTCGTTAATTTAGCAACGTTTAAAAAAGTCGCCAAGTTGGCGACATTCCAACAAATTCGTCGCCAAAATCTCGCCAAGCGTTATAGACGGGAAAATAAGTTATTCTTACTGCAGATAAATTACTATTGGCGTTCAAATACAAAAGTATTACTCAAAGTACCTTTTTTAATGAATGGAACGAGCTAGATCCACGAGAATGATGTCATCAAATTTATCGCATGGTATTACATATGAAAAGTGAACATGTGTCTCAATAGGAAATATTTATTTTTATTTTATATGTTCTTTTGATAAATTTTTTTGAAAAATGTACAATATCTCGAGAACGGTTTATGTTAGCGTTCTAAAATTTATGTCAATCGTTTTCTAATGAAAATTTACGTAAGAAATGTCTATTTGCCAACTTTATTAGAGGTTTTGATTTTTTGACGATTTTTTCAAAATTTCACTCGAAAATTTAGGAGGATTCAGTTTAGGAGGGTTAGGACGGTTATTTTATTTAGGAGGGTTAGGACATTCGGTTGCTTATAAAAACAATAGGCTTCCGTGTTTATGGATTGTAATTCTTGCACCAAATTTCGTTCGAATCGGTCCATTCGTTCGTCAGTTATCGTCTCCACAGACTCACTGACACACACACACATACAGACATCAGTTCAAAAATGTTTGATTCGTGATCAGGGATTCTTGAAACGTGCTCTCCCGTTGAAAATTCGAATTCGAATTTTCGACCCCGTCACAGTACTTTCCTTATACATTATGTATATAAGGAAAGTAATAAAATAAACGGTTCTCGGAAAGGATTTTCCTTTTTGTAGGCGTGGTTTAAATCCCGGCGTCTGGTGGGCATACGCCGGAAAATATACGGAACTTCATTGCAGAACACAGCAAATCTTACAGGTTCGCTCGCTTCAAAAAGTGACGGAAAAATGAGTTACTTATGAAATAAAAATAAATGTTAGATTGCGAAGATATACACCCAACTCTTTGCCAAACTAGAGAATTGTGATAATCATAGTTTTTCAGACGTGGCGAGAAAAGTAATAAAGTATCAAATAACCTAAAATAATGCAAATTTCGATGGGTTTTTTTTAAAATAAGATATATTTATATAAAGTAATATATGTATATATGAAGGCATTGTCCTACGGATGCAGTTCAAACATCGTCGGAAGGAATATTCCGATGGTTTCAAGATTGAAACTCTGCTATAATATTTTCGGTCGCTTAGAAACCGATTTGTGTGAATACAGCTTAAAATCGTACTAAAAGATAAAATGACTACAAAAACTATTTCGAATTAAAAAATATATCAAAGTACCCGTATACTAAATTCCATAGCCTTACGACTCGCAGATTTCCCATCTACA
Source organism: Amaurobius ferox (assembly GCA_951213105.1). NCBI lineage: Eukaryota > Metazoa > Arthropoda > Arachnida > Araneae > Amaurobiidae > Amaurobius > Amaurobius ferox. The sequence goes on from OX578138.1 coordinate 85,823,130, forward strand.
AACTGCACACTCACACAGAGATATATATCTTTTATTATGCAAGAAGTTTAATTTTGTTTAGCGATTTATGGTGATTATTGTTGAAAATAAAGGTTTTATTCCAAAATGATCTCCATTAGTTTCTGTCCCGTGGCTGATTCTATAAGCACGTAAAAATTCAGCTTTTAAGGGGACGGTGGATGTTGAATTTTTTTTATTTATTTATTGACTTAGGAATATATATACAAATTATCATGTTTCTAACATTACTATATAAAATACCATTACAATTTTTTCAATTTCGTATTTTTTTTTTAATTTAATTTTTTTAACGAAAATTTAACAATGCTTCTTGCGTTCCATTTGTTCACATTTTTGATTAATTTCAGATTATGATCACTTAAAAACACATTATGAACAAATTTGTGTATCCATTTCAAAATCCCTTAGGAAGTTAATTTTTTAAAAACATTTTTCTGCATTAAAACTCAATTTTCATCACAATTTCGGATTTAATGAGATTCTTATTCACTTTTAATTACTTTAATAAATCCAATTATAAAATGTATATCCAGTTTCATTAAAAAGTATGAAAGGTGTTTTCTTGCCAAATTTCAAGCATCTCAAACAAAAATTAAGATTTTTGGATCATATTAAAAATGTAAAACCTTTGAATATTCTGAAATACTATGTACTATATCCATGATTTGCTTGTTTACAAACTTTAAATGCTTATAACTTCCTAATCAAACATCATAGATACTAGCGGTTTTTTGCACCTGGCGCAGTTAAATGTGTAGAATAATGTTATAATATTAAAATAAACTTTTTAGTTAAATTTTTGCTCATTTCCACGTCCACCGTCCCCTTAAGGTGGCCGGCGGTGAAGTGGTTTCTGAAGGGTGTAGAAAGATGTTTCGAAAATCCCCCTTTTCTCCGCCACCCACCAGGGAATCGAAAATTTACCTCCTTTAGTTTCTGAATTTTTGTCGCGGTGTCGATACTATAAATGTGCAAATTTTCGACCTTTTAGGTCACCGAGGGCATGGAAAACAAAAGCACGTCAATATATACAGGGTGTATATGAATTGATGGTCAGAACTGTAAGGGGTTATAGAACTCACCAAAACAAACAACTTTCACAATACAATGTTTCACAATACAATACGCTAATTCGAGCGACAAGGTCTTTTGTTGACTACGTGTTGTGCCATAAAATCATCGAGCAGTTATGTGGTTCCAGCACGACGTAGCGCCAGCACATTACACCATGATTGTGCGGAACTACGCGGACTTTGCCTTTCTGAACAGATGGATTAGCAGCAGTAGTTCCGTCGCGTGGCCTCCTAGATATCTCGATTTATTCTATCTGGATTTTTTCCTCTGGGGACAGCTAAAAAGAGCTTTTACGAGACGCCCATCGAGTCACCATAGGACCTTGTCGCCCGAATTAGCGTCACAACTGCAGACATTCGTGAAATGCCAGGAATCTTCCAAAGTGTAAGCGATTCACTCCGTCGCCGCTATGACTCCTGTCTCTCAGTTGGTGGTATTTCATTTGAGCATTTGTCGTAAATATTTTGTCAATAAATTTCCATTATTCGTCTTTACTGTGATCTCCATTTTGACGCGACGTTTCATCCACTCCAGAGAAAGCGCCCTCTCGCGGCTGGGCGGTTGCTTTCCGACCCTACATTGTATTGTCAAAGTTGTTTGTTTTGGTGAGTTCTATAACCCCTTACAGTTTTGACCATCAGTTCATATGCACCCTGTATATAAAGAGTTTACGTTGCGTATGACATCATACACTAAAAGTGAAGCTGGGTATTGAACTATTTTTAACATTTTTACAACAATGGATAATGTAATAACAACTCTCCGTCGTCGTCGTTGATGAAGCACCTGGCGTTGCCGCCTTTATCTTCTGTGCTGTGTGATTCGTTGTACTGTAGCTTTAACATTACTTGTATACTTGAAAAGTCCGTAGAAGTAGAACGTCCCCTGATAGGCGGGGCATCATCGCAAGAGCTGGCGCCAAGCACGTGAAGCACGCGAGAACAAGTCCATACACAATCAGCACGGAGTGAGACCGTGGGAAAGTCCTAATGCTTGAAACAGGTGGTGAACAGATGATGAGGCATGTGGGAGGAGTCCCGATGCTTGAACTGTTGATGAACAGGTGTTAAGGCACGTAGTGAAGGTCCAAATGCTTGAACAGGTGATGAGGCACGTAGCGAAAGTCCAAATGCTTGAACAGGTAATGAGGGTAGTGACCATAATGAGATAACACAGAAAGCCAGCCAAAAGAAAGCAAAACTTAGATTTGGGGGGTTTGATTTTTTAGGATTTTTGCGACCATATCAACAATTTGGAATGTTTTAGTCATAGCATCCTCCTCACTTTTCAGAATTTGTACAACATCTTTAAGAATGCTACTGATTTTACTTATATCTACATATTTTTCTACCTCTTTGTAGAGACTCAAAAACTCAAGAAAAGTGTTTCCACTCGCGGTTTGAGGGTTTTTGTCCAGCCCAGGTTGCGCTTGGACTAAGTGCTCGCCAGTAGTTCCTTCTACTGTTTCGGCAGTTGCCGGCACTTCCTGTGCAGGGGGGGGGGGATCTCTTAGTGGGAAGGGGGGGGGGAAAGTTATCCTCGCCAAGGGTGGGTGAAGTTTTTACAGTTTTTGTGGTTTGCTGGATTTTTTTCAATTCCTGGGTTTTTTTCCTAAACCAGGGGTTTTGGGGACAGTGCCTAAAATTTGCCGGGTGGGATCCTGCGCAGTTGGCGCATTTCGCCGGGGTGTCTCTATTTTTTGTACAGTTTCTCGTGGGATGATCTTCGCCGCATTTAAGGTAGCGGGGGGGGAGGGTACACTGGTCAGAATGATGGTTCCAAAGTTGGCAATTGTAACACATTTTATGGCCTCTTGCCTTAAAAAGTTGAACTTTAATTTGCATAGAAAACAGGGAATTTACTTCATAAATCCTCGCCCATCCCTCCGCCGGCTCAAGTCCGACCAAGAAGATGGGGAGGGGGGTCCTATCTCGTCTATTTCTTAGCTGAGTAATCCTCACAATTTTAAAGCCTAGCGTGGCAAGCTCTTTTTTTACATCCTCAATGCTGGTGTTAGTGGGCAAGCCCTTTATTACTACCTTCCTCGGCCTATCCGTTTTTAGGTTTAAGGAGCTGAAAGGAATCCCCTCACGGGTTAAGTGAGCCTGCACACTCCTGTAGTCCTCAACGGACCCAGGAGTGATCCGGATCACTCTCCCCATGAGAAGACCCTGAACTTTATTATCTAGTGATTTGTTTAAGTCCTCTATTAGGGCTCCCCAATTAATTGTGGAGTCCACGTAGAAGGACGCGACTTTTTCCTTAGGGGAGGGGGGCGCATCAGTCATTTCGACTTCCTCGTCGTTAAGTTTGCTGAATTTATTTTTAGTCTGAATTTCCTGGGAATTTGATTTAGAAGTAGAAGGTTTACTACTATCAAAAGTTTTTAATTTTTTGGATTTAGGCTGGGTGATATACCCCTCAAGTTTGCTAAACATTTCGTGCTTAAATTTCAGATATAACTCATCTTCAGATTTAGTTTTCCTATTTCTACACATATCATATACAAGATCATAAGATTTCCTATTAGTTAAAGTACTAATGTTAGGGTGGCTGGCTAGCAGATTAGCGTCAGAAATGGTACCTGTTATTATAGTCCTGAGCATCTTGGCCCGATCGAAGTCGATCTCGTCCTCTTCCAGATCCATCTCCAGTCTGGCGATGATCCAGTCATAAGCCTTGAAATGGCTGTATATTTTCCACTCGGTGGTGTCTTTCTTGATCTGGTCACTCCCACGTCCCAGGGTCTTGATGTACGCTGCCTCGTAAACAGCTGCACTTGGGGTTTCATCGCCCTCCGATGTGGAATCCGACTCTCCTTGAGCCTGGTCCTGGTCCTCCATGACTTCGGCCCAGTCCATCTTGTCTTTAGTCACCCGCTGCTCCACGTGCTTGGCTGACGCTCCTTGCGCCATTTTCACGGCAGCTGGCTCCACAATCTTTATCCCGTCCATATTGTACCGAAGATCTTGAGTAAAATCCACAGAAATGTCCTCCATAAGCTTTCTCCAGCCATGTCTACCTCTCCAATCTCTCAAAATTTCCACGTCGATCTTCACTGGCTCCGCAGAAATCTGCTCGCTCGAATATCTACCATGCTGTATCACTAACTCCTTCCATGCTCGAAATCCTTCTGCTTCCACTGGTGAAATGAAGAGTTCCTCCACCTTTGTGATAGTCCTTTGCACTTCCATCGTAAGTTACTTTTGCCCGACGCGGTTTACTAAAAACTTAGTACACTCACGCCCAAGCCTAAGTAAGAAGAAAAGAAATCCACGTGATAACTGCGACGAGCGTCTCAGGAGGTGTGCACTGTTCGAAGTCAGGGCACCGAATCGAGTAATAACAACTTAGTTTTGTGGCTTCGCAGACAGTGAATGCGTGTTGTCTTTTATTATAGCAGATATCCAATGAATAAATTGTTTTTTTTTTTCTTTTTCAAATTAATTAATTATTTACGGACAGAATGCCCACAGGTCTCACTAGAATAGATAAAAGATAAAGAAAGCTGTTTGGCTAGAAAGTTATGTACTTGGAGGACATCGAATTTTTCTTGAGAAAATAAGACTATACTCGTTCCATTAAAAGGGTAATTTTACAACGATAAATAATTTAGTTCTTATCTCTATAAGCTGAAATTCCAGTCCCTCATTTCGCCATGTTATCGGTTGTTCCTCACTTAAATTCCAATCAAACCTTTGATAATGATTATTGTTGTTAATTGCCATTTCCATAATCGCAGAGAGTTCTGCGTTAACGACCCAATAGCATTATGCCGACATATGGATTTAGCAATCACCGTTGTCATAATGTAGCGGACAGTATTTAACGAACACTCGAGGGATTTCTAACACGTTTCATCTTGACATATAAATGTGTATGAGATGACAGCCATTTTCGGTATTCAGTTCGTAACACTAGAAAGTATTATTTTCATGTAAATTGTCGAATTACGGATTTTGAACTAAATCTTTAATCTTGTTGAAAACAATTCGTAAATTTCCTTAAAAAGAAAAGCCTTAGATCAGTAAAAATATTTGATTAAAGGTAGATCAGCAAAAAACTTTTAAATATTTTTACTTTCCGTATATACATAATGTATAAGGAAAGTATAGTGACGGGATCGAAAATTCGAATTCGTGTTTTCGACGGCAGAGCACGTTTCAAGCATCACTGATCACGAATCAAATATTTTTGAAGTGATGTCTGTGTGTGTGTGTGTCAGTGAGACTGTGGAGACAATAACTGACGAACAAATGGCCGGATTCGAACGAAATTTGGTACAAAAATCACAATCCGTGAATACTGGAAGTCTGTTGTTTTTAAACGCGATCGAATGTACAGAACACCCCTAAATTTTCGAGTGAAATTTTGAAAAAATCGTCAAAAAATCAAAACCTTTAATAAAGTTATGCAAATAGACATTTATTATGTAATTCTTTCTTAGAAAACGATTGACATAAACTTTAGAACGCTAGCATGACCCGTTCTCGAGATATTGCACATTTTTCAAATAAATTTATCAAAAAATCCCACAAATTAAAAAAGTATATTAACTGTTGAGAAACATATTCACTTTTCACATGTGATAGCTTGCTATAAATTTGGTGACGTCATTCTCGTGGATCTAGCTCGTCCCATTCAGGATAAAAAAATACTTTGAGTAATATTTCTGTATTTGAACGCCAATAGTCATTTATCTGGTATAAGAATATCTTATTTCTCCGTCCATAACGCTTGGCGAGATTTTGGCGACAAATTTGGCTGAATGTCGCCAACTTGGCGACTTTTTAAATGTTGCCAAATTAACGAAAATCTTGCCAAATAGATAAAAATGACGCTAAATCAATGAAATGGCGACAAATTGAAGAAAATTCAATATCTTGGAAAGTATATAAGTATCTACTATAAGAATAACATTTGTTTTTAACTGTAAAAGTAGTAAATTCATTGCATTATATAAGGGAAGTCATGTGTTGCCTACATCAGATTTTTTTTGTCATAAATTGAACATGCAACTTATGTTACGTTCTAATACACATTAGGTTTATTCATGTAACCAAGCCAGATCGAATAAAAATGATTTCTTCACCCCTAGCTGAGAATTTAAGAAGTTAGGATAACGAACTCGTCAACAAGGCGAAATAGATGAAAAACGCCAATTATAAAGTTGCACAGAATTTTTTAATTTTAAGGAATCGACAATAAAACCGTCACATGAGGAAAGCACATAGAATTTGACTTCAACGTGATATTTTCCTTTCCTTTAGCAATGAAATGAATTTATTGATATTTTCTTTTAGCAATAAAATGAATTTATTGATATTTTCCTTTAGCAATAAAATGAATTTATTGATATTTTCCTTTAGCAATAAAATCGATTTATTGATATTTTCCTTTAGCAATAAAATGAATTTATTGATAGTTTCCTTTAGCAATGAAATGAATTAAGGTGTATATTGTTACGACGTATTCTCTGGAATTGTGAGTGTACTCTCATGATACAAAAATGAGCCCAAATTTCTGGATAACTAACACTTTTATTTAAAAGCACTAGCATGTGTAAACAGTAACAATATACAGCGAATAGCTCGATTACTATCTTACAACATCACCAAACAACTATCAGAAATAACAAGAAAGATTAATCATGCATAAAACATTGATTATGAAACACTTTCCAACTGAAATGATATTTTATGTAAACATCTCTAAAATGCGATACATTCAGCGGTGATAATTTTTAAATTATCACAGTGCTACAGTAATTTATTTTATTTGGAAACTTAAAACTTCATCGAAAAAGGCAATGCTATAAAATCGTCTGTTTCTCTAAGTAAAATAAATGAATATTTCATTCATACCACTTATATTCCAGACTCCAGATCTAAATAATTCTGAGTTAAAAATGCAGCAATTCTTATACAACTCATCTTACAATCGCTTGATTTGTTTTCATTCTGCATAAGTTAAAACTAGGCTTCGTTGTGTAAAGGATCAAAGTTTAGTGATCATTTAAAATGAAAAAATATTGTAATTGCATAGGCACAGAATATGTATACGGATAACATGCCAAAATAAAGCGGTTTTAGGACGGATTCAACCCTAAATATAAATATAAACGTTCTTTAAAAATCTCGATTTTCACCAAGCGAAAAAAAAGGCCATATTTTGTTTTGCAATGAGTCACGTGATCTATTCATATATATATAAGTGTAATTATTATTTCAATTTTTATTTAAAATCTACTTAACATGTTTTATTGAAACTTCTTTTATACATTTTGCGTGATAATTTGAATATTTTCTAAAATTTTCAAAACAATTTGAGAATTTTAACTCCGTTTAGAAATGCTTGAATAATTAGGTCCCATAGGGTTTAATGTATTTCATTTTTCAACCCGGGTTCAATTCAAAACTAATCGGATGATATTATTCTTTTACATCCCCATATGTTTGTTAAGCAGACCGTCTCAACAACATACTAAAATTTCATTTTGATAAAGTCATTTTACGGCAGTTATCTTTCGAACAGACAGACAGACATAACGAACAAAGTCATAAACACTTTACAACTATGTTGGGAAGTGTTAATAAAACAGCAATTAAATACTCAGGTGATTCACAAATTAGCCTACCTCACATTTGTATCTGACTTATATAAGATTCACCACTTCCTATTGAGCGATGTCACCCTTATATATTCTCCAAAGAAATTTCTAATAAGCCAAGAAATAAAATTCGCCAAAAGTCGCTAAGACGGCGATAAATAACTAAATCTGGCTACCATGTCCCGAAAAACAGGTATGACAACTTTACTTCACTCAATATAGAATGCTGCAAATAATTTTTTACCTTCGAGATAGGCAATAATCAAAAGAAGCATTTTATGTATTCCTAACAGCATTAAATTCCTTGTTAAATGTATATTGGCGTCAATCGTACATTGGTGAGTCTATAGTATATTGGCGAAACTAAGCATGTCTTAAAGTACCTCTTGAAATAATATCAATTGTATGAAAAAATAACATATCAAAAACTCTTATTAATAACTTCTGTCAATAACTCTTAATATCGTTAATCATAGTTGGATGACAGATTTCTGGTTTCATTTCTTAAACAAGACCACACACAAAAATATTTCATTACGCTTTGAAGTATTTACAGTAAGAAATAGATCAAAACGTAATGAAATGTTTTTGTGTATGATCTGGTTTGAAAAATTAAACCAGGATCCAGTCATCCAACAATGACTAACGTTATTAAGAGTTATTGATAAAAGTTACTGACGACATCATACAGAAAAACATTTTATTACATTTTAATCTGCTTCTTACTAGAAATACTTCAATCAATAGATTTGAAATTAATTCCGTCATTAACGCTTTCAACGTGATGCTAAAATACGAATTAACAAATCTCTAATGTCAAACGTTGGCTGCAAAACAATTCATTCAACGACGTTGCTTTTAACTCAAATTAATTACTGCTTTCAACCCCCTTTCAAATCAAAATCGTAAATAGATTATAGATTAGAAGGATTAACTCCATTGTCTCATTATGGTTTCTGAGTTGATTTATCATGGGATTCGTTTTAGCAGCCTGTACATTCTTATTCTGTTATTTTGCATTTATCACTGTCATTGTGATTATTCCCCATTTCCACGCAGAAATTGAATATTCATATTATTTAAAGCTAGCAAACACAGCGAAGCTAACACACTTAGAAAATTAATTTGCAACTCTTTTTACAAAGTTTTAATTTGTTAAACAACGTATGAAATGTATAGCATCGAAAATAGTCGCCCTTTTAGAAAATTTTCTCAGGTTATATCCCGTGTTCGATTCTATACGTGTGTGAAATACCAACCTTCTATCACCTTGGGCTTCTGGAAGATGTGAAATACTTTTCGCAGCCTATTTTGTTCGCATCACACAAGGGAGAAATGGTTAAGCCCTCTTCGTTATTTCCTGAGTCGTAAAAGATGCAGGGTCTTTCAAAAGTCCGTATAAACTTTAAAAATTCATTAAAAATCTAAAAATCATTGCATTGAGGTACGGTTTGTACCATAAGTATTGTTAGGACGAGAGGGGAGGGGGTGACGTGACAAAATTTTGTAGTTTAAAACATCACCTATAGGTGGCGCTGAACGCATTGGAAAGACAAAGAAAATAACTTACTGTACGTGTCAAATCGTGTGACAAGCCTAAGTAACTTTGTACAGGTGATAGGACCTTTTCCTTTCTTTAGATTTTTCCTAAAACGAAATTTTCACAAAGCATCTGATGCTGATTCTCCGCTCACGTAATATAGCTTCACTAACAAGGCTTTCTCGGTCATAGTTAACATTCTCGCAAAAACTTCTTTGCATAGTTTACTAATGAATCACATAAAGGATCTACAGAGCACTACAATTCTTTTATAACAACCTCATTTGCATACTTCTGGAAGATGTATTCGGGTAAGCGCCACCTATAAGTGATTTCTTAAACTACAAAATTTTTTCACGTCAAAAAAAACAAAAAACTCGTCCTTTCAATACTTATGGTGCAAACCGTACCTCAATGCAAACATTTTTCGATTTTTAATGAATTTTAAAAATTTGTACAGACTTTTGAAAGACCCTGTACTAAAAGTGTGCACAGGTTCAACATTCTAGGTCACAAGATCTGAAGGATGTGGAAAGACTTTTCCAGAAAGCCAATTTTCTCTGACTCCCGAAAATTCAAGAATTCAGCTCCATTAGGTTCTATCCTGTGGTTGGTACTATAAGCCAGATTTTTGTCTGCCTCGAGAAAACTCAATAATTTAGCTCCATTAGATAATGTCCTGTGGTTAATACTATAAACCAGATTTTTCTCTGCTAGGAGAAAATTCCAGAATTCAGCTCTATTAGGTTCTGTCCTGTGTTTGATACTATAAGCCAGATTTTTTTCTGCCTCGAGAAAATTCAATAATTCAGCTCCATTAGATTATGTCCTGTGGTTAATACTATAAACCAGATTTTTCTCTGCTTGGAGAAAATTCAAGAATTCAGCTCTATTAAGGTCTGTCCTGTGGTTGATACTATAAGCCAGATTTTTCTCTGCCTCGAGAAAATTCAATAATTCAACTCCATTAGATTATGTCCTGTGATTAATACTATAAACCAGAATTTTCTCTGGTGAAAATTCAAGAATTCAGTTCTATTAGTTTCTGTCCTGTGGTTGATACTATAAGCCAGATTTTTCTCTGACTCGAGAAAATTCAATAATTTAGCTCCAATAAATTATGTCCTGTGGTTTATACTATAAATCGGATTTTTCTCTGCTTGGAGAAAATTCAATAATTCAGCTCCATTAGATTATGTCCTGTGGTTAATACTATAAACCAGATTTTTCTCTGCTTGGAGAAAATTCAAGAATTCAGCTCTATTAGGGTCTGTCCTGTGGTTGATACTATAAGCCAGATTTTTCTCTGCCTCGAGAAAATTCAATAATTCAGCTCCATTAGATTATGTCCTGTGGTTAATACTATAAACCAGATTTTTCTCTGCTTGGAGAAAATTCAAGAATTCAGCTCTATTAGGGTCTGTCCTGTGGTTGATACTATAAGCCAGATTTTTCTCTGCCTCGAGAAAATTCAATAATTCAACTCCATTAGATTATGTCCTGTGATTAATACTATAAACCAGAATTTTCTCTGGTGAAAATTCAAGAATTCAGTTCTATTAGTTTCTGTCCTGTGGTTGATATTATAAGCTAGATTTTTCTCTGACTCGAGAAAATTCAATAATTCAGCTCCATTAAATTATGTCATGTGGTTTATACTATAAATCGGATTTTTCTCTGCTTGGAGAAAATTCAATAATTCAGCTCCATTAGATTATGTCCTGTGGTTAATACTATAAACCAGATTTTTCTCTGCTTGGAGAAAATTCAAGAATTCAGCTCTATTAGGGTCTGTCCTGTGGTTGATACTATAAGCCAGATTTTTCTCTGCCTCGAGAAAATTCAATAATTCAACTCCATTAGATTATGTCCTGTGATTAATACTATAAACCAGAATTTTCTCTGGTGAAAATTCAAGAATTCAGTTCTATTAGTTTCTGTCCTGTGGTTGATATTATAAGCTAGATTTTTCTCTGACTCGAGAAAATTCAATAATTTAGCTCCAATAAATTATGTCCTGTGGTTTATACTATAAATCGGATTTTTCTCTGCTTGGAGAAAATTCAATAATTCAGCTCCATTAGATTATGTCCTGTGGTTAATACTATAAACCAGATTTTTCTCTGCTTGGAGAAAATTCAAGAATTCAGCTCTATTAGGGTCTGTCCTGTGGTTGATACTATAAGCCAGATTTTTCTCTGCCTCGAGAAAATTCAATAATTCAACTCCATTAGATTATGTCCTGTGATTAATACTATAAACCAGAATTTTCTCTGGTGAAAATTCAAGAATTCAGTTCTATTAGTTTCTGTCCTGTGGTTGATACTATAAGCCAGATTTTTCTCTGACTCGAGAAAATTCAATAATTTAGCTCCAATAAATTATGTCCTGTGGTTTATACTATAAATCGGATTTTTCTCTGCTTGGAGAAAATTCAATAATTCAGCTCCATTAGATTATGTCCTGTGGTTAATACTATAAACCAGATTTTTCTCTGCTTGGAGAAAATTCAAGAATTCAGCTCTATTAGGGTCTGTCCTGTGGTTGATACTATAAGCCAGATTTTTCTCTGCCTCGAGAAAATTCAATAATTCAACTCCATTAGATTATGTCCTGTGATTAATACTATAAACCAGAATTTTCTCTGGTGAAAATTCAAGAATTCAGTTCTATTAGTTTCTGTCCTGTGGTTGATACTATAAGCCAGATTTTTCTCTGACTCGAGAAAATTCAATAATTTAGCTCCAATAAATTATGTCCTGTGGTTTATACTATAAATCGGATTTTTCTCTGCTTGGAGAAAATTCAATAATTCAGCTCCATTAGATTATGTCCTGTGGTTAATACTATAAACCAGATTTTTCTCTGCTTGGAGAAAATTCAATAATTCAGCTCCATTAGATTATGTCCTGTGGTTAATACTATAAACCAGATTTTTCTCTGCTTGGAGAAAATTCAAGAATTCAGCTCTATTAGGTTCTGTAATGTGGTTGATGCTATAAGTGAGATTTTTCTCTGCTCCAAAAATTCAATAATTTAGCTCCATTCTCTCTCGTGGTTGACACTATGAGTGCAAATCCTCAGTCTTCTGAATCACCGCAGGGCTTCTGCAGGGTCTGGAAATACTTTTCGGATTCCCCTTTTCTCTACGCCTCTGAGACGAAAATAAAAAACCCGGCTTTGTTAGGTTCTATTCCATGATCGATGCTACAAGGGTGTAAGTGTGCAAAGATTCAACATTCTACGTCAACGGGAGGGCGAACTTCTGGAGCGTCAGGAAAGACAAAACACGTTAGGCAATTATGACACAGATTTTCTCTTATTTGTATAACAGAAAGTTAGAAAAAAACTTTTCAACTAAACATTAAGGGTGACATTTTAAAATAGATGTTACCTAGGCTGGGCGATATTTTGCAGAACATTTTTATACCGAAATGAAGGAGTGCTTCGTATATACAAAATGAAGTTTTGTATATACGATGCACTGTAAATTGCATTTCAATCTGATTTATTTAGAAGGCCAGTATTTACACAGACCCTCTTCCCCTTTATGATTAAACACTTTCATTTTATACATTGTTAATATATAACTAATTAATTAAGATGAAACACAAACAAGTGGAAATAAGAGTTTTTTTTACGAAATTTGACGAAAATTCGGGGAAAATATACTGTAGATCAAGTTGTTAGGGTTGTTGAAGGATAGTAAAACTAGCATCAATAGACGGATAACATATGATTTTATTATATCCCATAGGACAATCCTCTAGATAATTTTTTTTGACAATCCTTTTATCTGGTATAAAAGCATGGAATAATACCTTAATAAATTTATATGTATGTTTTTTTCTTGGAGCTGAAAACTTTAATAAACTTAGTGTGTTGAAAATGTAAAAAAAAATCTGTAAAAATTGCCATTTTAAAAAAATTAATAAAAAATATCCAGGATTAATTTAAACTTGCGACAAAGGTAAATATATAGTTAATGATTCTTAAACAATATATTGTCTTTAAATTGAATTAAAATATGCAAACGAATGTATATAAATACCACTTATGTGTGGTCTCTTATTTTTAGGACGATGAGGAAATATGGGTTAAAGCATACTTAGTCTTATATTTTGACGGTTTTGCGAACTCTTTTGCAAAACAGTCTAGTTCTCTTTTCTTGGATCATACCAAAATCACATCAGCAACAGGCAAGTCTCAGAGGGACATACCTACCAAATTTCAACTATCATCATTATCATTTTATCATTATCATCATCATCATTATCATTCATCATCATCATTATCATCATTATCATTTAATTTTAATTATCATTTTAATTTCACCGGAGAGTTTTTTATCACAGTGAAAAACATAGTCAGCTCCTCAAAATTTCAAACATATTAATATCTCGAAAATGGCTCATCCTAGAGTAATGTGGTTGATATTATTTGTTTTATCATTACAATTACATATAAAACAAACATTTAATTAATACGTTTCAGCATATTTAGTCTTACATTTCATATGTTGACTATTTCTGCGGGTCCATTGGCAAAGAAAGCAGATTCCATTTTCCAGAATCATACCCAAATGTAAAAGTTAACTCACAAAAGTCTTATCTACGAAATTTTGTAAAATTTTATTGAATAGTTTTCAGCTAGAGGGGAAAACATGCATTGCACAGATGCACAGACAGAACCACACAGACGTTACGCTAAAAATAGGTTTTCGTGTTCTATAGTGCCTGAAACGTGTGTAGATACGTCGAAAATTGGAGTTCCGATTTTCGACAGGATTCCAATACTTTCCGTACAGTACATGGTAATGTATAGGGAAAGTTAAAAGAAAAAAACTGCAATACTTGACGCGATCCATATTTATGCATCTTTCATCTGGATCGTACCTGATTCCAGTTCCATGCTAATCAATTATGTAAATTGAATAGAAAGACTCACAGGCGGTCTTCATTGCCTCATTAAACTTTCTGGGTGTTCTGTTTTGGAACTTTCATCATTTGCATACTTTATGATGTCGTGTTATTCTGTCCAATGATTCACCCAACCTATTCTTTCCTAGAATACGGGTGAGGCTGAAAGTAAAGAAAGATGTGTGCTTGCGTGACTCCCCCCCCCCCCCTCCCCACACACACAATTTTTTTTTTTATAAAGAAAATATAAAGGCATAGGGAATTGAACTAAATTAAATTAAATAATTATAGCAATTATAATTTAGAAATTTACTAGATTTTTTATGGTTAACAAGTAATAGAAAAACGTCATTTTAAAAGTAAATACCCATTTTTACTTTCCTTATATATGTAGTATAATGTATAAGGAAAGTATTGTGACGGGATCGAAATTTCGAATTCGAGTTTTTGACGGGAAAGAACGTTTCAAGCGTCCCTGAACACGAATCGTACATTTTTGAGGTGATGTCTCTGTGTGTATGTGTGAAAGTATGTGTTGTGTATGTGTGTCAGTGAGACTGTGGGGCCGATATCTTACGAACGAAGAGAGCGATTCGAATGAAATTTTGTAACAAATTGCAATCCTTGAATACTGGAAGCTTATTGTTTTTAAACGCTATCGAATGTTCAGAACCCCCCTAAATTTTCGAGTGAAATTTAAAAAAATCATCAAAACATTAAAACCTTTAATAAGTTTCGCAAATATACATTTCTCATGTAATTTTTTCTTAGAAAACGATTGACGTAAACTTTAGAACGCTAGTATGAACCGTTCTCGAGATATTGCACATTTTCCAAATAAATTTATCAAAATTCGCATAAAGTAAAACAAAAATATTAACTGTTGTGGAATATGTTTACTTTTCATATGTAATATCATGCGATACATTTGGTGGCATCATTCTCGTGAATCTAGCTTGTTCCTTTCATTGGAAACGTTAGTTTGGGTAATAATTTTATATTTATCCCCATTAGTCGTTTATCTGATATAAGAATAACTTATTTCTCCGTCCATAACGCTTGGCGAGATTTTGTCGATGAATCTGGCGGAATGTCGAAAAACTTGGCGCCTTTTTTTAGATGCTGCCAAATAAACGAAAATGTCGCCAATTTGGTAAAAATGTCGACAAATTGACAAAAATTCCATTTCTTGGAAAGAATGTAAATATGTACTATACGAATAACCTATTTTTCCATCCGTAACGTTTCGCGAAATTTTGGTGACAAATTTGCAGGAATATCTCCAATTTGCTGGCTTTTTAAAAGTTGCCAAATTGACGAAAAAGTCTCCCAAAAGATAGAAATTCCCCAAATTGATGAAACCGACATTAAATCAATGAAATGATGACTAATTGATGAAAGTTCAATATCCAGGAAAGAACATAAGTGTAGATTATAAGAATAATCCATTTCTCCGTCCGTCCGTCTGTAACGTTTGACGATAAAAAGCAGGATATCGCCAACTGGGTGACTATTTTAAATGTTGCCAAAGTGACAAAAGTGTCGACAAATTAATAAAAATGATGCCAAATAGGAAGCAATGTTTCGCAAATTTTGATTTCCGTTATATGACGGGCATACCGTCTAGTATATAAGAAATGCACTTCTCTTCGTTTGTCTGTAACACTTGGTGATGCAGTTTGACGAACTCAGCGAATAATTTAGAAAAATATCGCCAATTTGGCGATATTTCCCCCCAGATTGCCGAAAATATCGTCAAAATTGCAAAAATAACGCGAAATTAATGAAAATTATGCTTAAATGATGAATTAATTATTAAAATATTTTAATATATGGATTATATTGCTTATTGAGGATGCTATCAATATTGATAATTGTTTATTTAGAGTTGTGCGAAATATAAGTTAATTGGGTACTTTGAAATAGTTTTACATGTTGTCATCTGTAAAATTGCCAAATGTACAATTCAATGATAAAAACACAGTACCGTGGAACTTATACATTAGTTAGTGACTGTAAAAAGTGTAAATCCATTGCAATATATAAGGAAAATCGTGTGTTGGCCACATCAGATTTTTTTTTACTTGCATGTAACTTAAGTGTATGAAAAATGTATGTATTAAAATGTATGAAACTTAATTGTATTAAAGACCACGTCATACCCAATTTATCCGATGTATTTATTACATACATATATATTATCTGATTATGGCTATCTGTCTCCAACCCTTACATCCTTGGTTGAATTTCAGTAGAAATCCCTTCGAATTTTAGACTCCCCTGTAAATCCATGGAATATTTTCCTCTCTTTCCTGAACACTACTCAACTCTCTGTGACAACTTAAATGCATGAAAAATGTATGTATTAAAATGTATGAAACTTAATTGTATTAAAGACCACGTTATACCCAATTTATCCGATGTATTTATTACATACATATATATTATCTGATAATGGCTATCTGTCTCCAACACTTACATCCTTGGTTGAATTTCAGTAGAAATCCCTTCGAATTTTAGACTCCCCTGTAAATCCATGGAATATTTTCCTTCTCTTTCCTGAACACTACTCAACTCTCTGTCATTCAATCTCAACTGCTCACCCGCTAAATACGTGACTCTAGGATCCCTGCCTCATAGTTCATGGAAATGCTTGATTTCTTAATAATTTTTCAGTTCTTATCCCCTATTTATGCTTGTAGTCTGAGCTATGGTATTTATAGTAACTAACTATTGCTTTGTCAGAAACAAGCATTGGTTTGGGTTAGTTTTGGTTGGATTCTTAGACCTGAAAACGAATCTAGTATGAATTAATCTATATCTTAAGTTCAGTTCTGTCCATTTCTCTTTCAGGCATGGTGGCTGTGTTTCAACTGTTTTAGTTAATTTATTGTTCTAATGTATTTTTTATTAATTACTTGGTATTAGTTATTAATGCATTTCTCCAATTATATATATATATATATAATCCAATATATATATATATATATATATATCCAATTATATATATATATATATATATATATATATTGTTCTTCCGTATCCGGGTGCCTTCGTATTAGCACGCATTGGGGACCAACCTTTGCTTTGCATTGGTACCGTGAGCGTTTCCCTAGGCTGGAAAAGCAGCTTTAAACGGGAGGGGGAGTCGCAATCCTCCCCAACCATTAAATGCAAAGCATTTGGTTGTCCCAAGTTCCTTTAAATCTTCTTTTTCTTGGATTACATTCTGCTTCGGAGTATAGAGCGGCTTGGCGCCTTTTCCTGAGTAGTGCCTTTGATTTTTGTGGATATGCATAGGAATTCTTTTTGAATTTGTTTACTGGCTATTATATGATATATATATATATATATATATATATATATTAAAATATAAAATTTTCCTGAAATTATGTATACTTATAAGTATCAGGAGTCCCACGAGGGGTTGTGGTAGTAGTGTATTAGCCAATTTGTATCCCTATAATTATGAACATACTTTTACGGTACACATTTTTAGGTATGTTGATTTGATATGTATTGTTAGAATCTAATAATATCCATATAGATTTTTAACTGGACATTCCAGAATTATTCCCTCAATAAGTAATGAAGTTAATTTTTTTAGATTTAAATCTTATATTTGATCCATCCAATAAGATAACTAAGTTACATTATTAAAGAGATAATTTTAATTTTAATAAATTATTACCATTTAATCGGTGCAATTCTATTCAATTGTTTCGAAATGCAATAATTAATCAGTTATTTAGATTTTACAGATTATCCAATAAATAATATCATAATTTGCATTTTTATAACCTTAAAAATAAAATCAGATGTGCACAGCACATGCCTTTCCTTATATAAAGCAATGAATTTACTTCCTTAACGGTGAAAAAGTGATGAAAAGATCCACGACACAGTGTTTGCATAAAAACAGTGTTTGCATAAAAAACAGTGTTTGCGTTAAATTGTACCTTTGACTCGGTAAATTGTACATCCGGATGACAACATCTAAAACTATTATTTCGTATCCAATTAACTTATATTTTCGGCAACTCTAAACTAACTATTATCAATATTGATAGCATCCTCAATAAGCAATAAAGTCCATATATGTAAATACTTTAATAATATATTTATCAATTCGGCGTCATTTTCATTAAAGTGGCATTATTTTTGCAATTTTGACGATATTTTCGTCAATGTGGGCCAAGTTGGCGAAATGTTGGCGATCGCCAAGTTGGCGATATGTAGAAGGGTATTTCTTATATAATAAAAAGTATGCCCATCATATGACGGATTTAAAAATTTGCAAAATATTGTATTCTATTTAGCGTCATTTTATAAATTTGGCGACAGTTTCATCAATTTGGTAGCATTTTTATCAATTTGGCAGCAGTTTCGTCAATTTGGAAACGTTTTAAAAGTCGCTAAGTTGGCGATATGTGGCCAAAATTCGTCGCAAGAAGTTTGCCAAGAGTTACAGACGGAGTCTTATGGTAGAGTCTTATATTCAAAATATTAAATTTTATTCAATAAGTTACCATTTTCATTGATTTAGCGTCATTCTTATTAATTAGGCGTTATTTTCAGCAATTTCACGACATTTCAAAAACTCGCCAAGTAGGCGATATTCCAACAAATACGTCGCCAAAATTTCGTCAAGCATTATGATCGGGAAAATAGGTTATTCTTACAGCAGATGAATGTCAAATGGCGTCCAAATACAAAACTATTACCCAAAGTAACTTCTCTTCTAGTACACTCATGTCTAAAAGTTAAGCATAGTTGCTGTTTATGCGAAAATTTCAGGAAATCAGCATCGGAATGGAAGGAAACGCGGTATGCGGATGTAATAGGATTATAGAAGAAGAAAACAATGCAAAACAAGAATAATAACGACATTTCTTAACCAAAGGAAAGGGTTAAAAAAGTGTCACAATACGAGTGTCAACTTCGGTGATACAGTATGATTAAAACAATGTAATGTTGCAGTTTAATACGGTGTATGGGAACCTCGGGTAGCCACGCATGCTGCACAACAATTTTCCATACTTTCGATGATAGTTTGGATGAGTTGTGTGCCCAAAGAGTTCCAAGCCTCACGAAGAGCAATTTTCAATTCCGGAACGGAGCTTGGTGGGTTGCGGAGGGCTGCAAGATGTTTCCCGAGCATATCCCACACATGCTCTATTGGATTCAGATCAGAAGAGTTGGCAGGCCACTGTATGTGCTGGATATCTTCAGTTCGAAGAAGTCATCGACCAAGGCCGTACTGTGAGGAGGCGAGTTATAATCCATGAATATGAAATCAGGACCAACAGCACCTCGAAACAATCGAACGGTAGGCTCCAGAACTTCGTCTCTGTATCTGAGACAGGTAACCGACCCCGTGTTAAAGATGTGGAGGGCTATGCGACCGATTATCATGATGCCTGCTCAGACCATGACTCCCCCAAACGGAAAACGATGTCTTTCTGTGATGTTCCCTGGATAAAAACGCTTTCCACGTTCTCTCCAGATCGTAGTACGACGAGAATCAGTGTGCAGGCTAAACCTGGACTCGTCACGGAATATGATATTACACCACTGTTGTCCACTCCACTGCCGATGTTCCAAACTCCACTGTAAGCGCTCGCGTTGCTATAAAGATATCAGGGGAATGCAAACTGCTGGTCGGCTGGCATAGAGACCCCAACGTATCTGAGTCTCCTGTAAATAGTTTGTCACGAAACAAGGACTCCTGTGGCGGCTGTCAGTGCTGAACCCAGTTGTCTGGCAGAATGGTTTCTCTGACGTCACGCAGTTATCACCAAATATCGGTCTTCGCGAGCGGTTGTTACCCTTGGCCGACCTGGTACTCGTCGTCGAGTAACATATCCCGTGGTTTGGAACCTCTACCACAATCTGGAGATCACACTCTGAGGCACATTCAGAATTCGAGGCACTTCTTTTTGGGATCGACCGGAATCCAGCATTCCAATAATGTGTCCCCTCTAAAACATATCCAGTTGGCATCTTTGTGACATCTTTCGTAATTTTTGATTATTAACAACGCTCTGTGTCACAGCAATTGTGAAATTTTGCCTTAAATGGCCATGCCGTTCTAGGCCGTTTTATACTCGTTCCGACGTGCGGCGGTGCTTTGCGCATGTCGACGTCGACTGAACTTTTTGCAGATGCACAATTATTTACCTTCATCCCACTATTCTCCACAACTTATTGTGAACCATTGTGGACATATTAACCCCGAATTTTTCGCATTTTACGAATTGTGCTTAACTTTTGGACATGAGTGTATATTGCTGCTTTACTTAATTTTAGCTAGGTGTCATGGCTTCCTGTACATGGTGAGCTATTTGTAACATGCAAAATCTCACTGGACGTTCTGCCAGGAGACATTGCAATATATTTGAAACTTTTCAGTTAGTATTAAAATTTGTTTAAAATATTTATATATTTATATTTGTATCTAATAGCTGTAATACAAATGTTGTAATTTTTTATTGTTATTTACATTTTATACTCTTGACTGGCCACACTGAATTTATCAGGGGCATCACTGGTTATTTTCTATCTATGTGGCAACACTGATTTGTATCTTTGTAATTGGCAACCACTGAAGTCATGGCTTCCCGTACATGGTGATTATTAGACTTAGTTCCTTCTTCAAATTTTGGTAATAATCTCTTTTATTTATTTTCTCAGTAATGATTTTTTCTAGATCTTTAGGGTGCAAAATAGCCCTTTTGTTCAATATAACAAGGTTATTTAATGAAAGGGCTAGGTTTGGGAGGGCAAATTGAAATTGTATGCACCCCCTGATGATTTATCATCTATTCCTTCAATCTATTGCTATCCATTCAATCCCAATTCATTTCATAGCTATCTCAGTTAGTTGTATTTTCAGTGTTTGATGGGCTATTTATATCCCCTCCATTATATTCCTATGTTTTCATTATAATGTTTCAATGGTTTTATATGATGATTTGTCCTGTGTGCATTGTGGTATGATAGATACGTTGGATGTCGTTTCCCAAAATGGTCCCTATAGTAAACTTATGCAATTTTTCAGATAATGAAGGAGGAGAGGTAATTATTATCGACACCCCTCATGCTTACGGTACTCTTCAAGGATGAGAACCAAAGACCCCTTACCTTGATGCATATCAACTACGTTGTAGGCCATCCTTGTTGCCCATCAATTTGTGGACATTGTGTTTGTGATTGCACTATGTTGCAGAACTAGACATGGCGCAGTACATCTTCAGAACGTCTGAGATACGCAGAGTGTGAAAATCTTCCTAGATTCGAATGAGCAGATGTTCATATAAAACTTTTTGTTCAATATCGTCCTACCGGTGGACAGTTTAGTAAATTAAAAAGGGTGTCAAGAAAATTGATGACATTTAACACCCTTTCCGAGTCATGATTCTTATCACATATCTAAAGATAGCTTATCTAAACTAAAACTACGTTAGTTTTTTTTATCACTTTCCAACATATTTGAAAAGTGTTTATATCATTGTTCATTCATTCTGTCTGTTTGTCTGTCTGTCCGCTCGCACTATAACTGCCTTTACGGCAGTTGTCAACGTGCATTATCATTGTAAAAATGACTTTATCAGCTGCCTTTGCGGCAGTTTGATAAAGTCATTTTTACAATGACTTTATAAAAATGGAATTTTAGTATGTTGTTGAGATAGTCTGTGAGACATATGAGAATGTAAATTAATAGTATCACACATTTAGATTTGGATTGATCCCTGGTTGAAGAAGTGAAATATATTGAACCCTACGGGACCTAATTTTTTAAACATTTTTCCAGCGAAGTTAAAATTCACAAACTGCTTCGGAAATTTTAGGAAATATTCAAATTATCCCATAAAATTTACAAAAGAAAAAATTTTAGCAAAATGTGCTCGGTATTTTTTAAAATAAAAATTAAAATAATAATTACACCCATATTATATGAATAGATCACGTTGCAAAATGAAATATGACATCCAATTTTTTTTCCAGTGTCAAAATAGTGATTTTTAAAACTCTTTTAAATTTATATTTAGTGTTGCATCTATCATAAAACCCCTTTATTTTTGCGTATTTTCTGTGCATCTATATTCTGTGCCAACGCAATTACAACATTTTGAGTTTAAACGGTAATCTAACTTTGATTATTTCTACAACGAAGTTTTTAATGCATGCAGAATGTAAATAAATGATTGTAAGATGAGTTCTATAAGAATTGCTGAAATATTTTCACTCAAAATTATTTAACTCTGAAGTCTGGAATAAAAGTGTATGAATGAAATATTCACTGCTTTTAAACAGAGAGCCAGACTATTTATATTTCGATGACCTCATTTGAATAAAGTTCATTTTTTTACTTTCCTTATATACATAATGTATAAGGAAAGTATTGTGACGGGGTCGAAAATTCGAATTCGAGTTTTCGACGGGAGAGCACGTTTCAAGCATCCCTGATCACGAATCAAACATTTTTGAAGTGATGTCTGTGTGTGTGTATGTGTGTGTGTGTGTGTGTGTGTGTGTGTGTGTGTGAAAGTATGTGTGTGTGTGTGTCAGTGAGTCTGTGGAGACGATAACTGACGAACGAATGGACCGATTCGAACCAAATTTGGTACAAAAATCACAATCCATAAACACTGGAAGCCTATTGCTTTTATATGCAATCGAATGTTAAGAACCCCCCTAAATTTTCGAATGAAATTTTGAAAAAATCATCAAAAAATCAAAACCACTAATAAAGTTACGCAAATAGACATTTCTTATGTAATTTTTCATTAGAAAACGATTGACATAAATTTTAGAACGCTAACATGAACCGTTCTCGAGATATTGTTCATTTTTTTTAAAAAAATTATCAAAAAGTCATATAAAAAAAATTCCTATTGAGAAACATGTTCACTTTTCATATGTAATACCATGCGATAAATTGGGTTACATCATTCTCGTGGAACTAGCTCATTCCATTCATGAAAAAATATACTTTTAGTAATACTTTTGTGTTTGAACGCCAATAGTTATTTATCTGCTGTAAGAATAACTTATTTCTCAGTGCATAACGTTTGGCGAGATTTTGGCGACGAATGTGGCGGAATGTCGCCAACTTGGCGACTTTTTGAAATGCTGCCAAATTAACGAAAATCTCGCCAAATGGATAAAAATGACGACTAATTGTCGAAAATTTAATATCTTGGAAAGAATATTAGTATCTACTATAAGAAAAACCTACTTTTTGTACTGTAAAAGTAGTAAATTAATTACATTATATAAGGAAAGTCATGTGTTGCCCACATCAGATTTTTTAGATGAGGTTTTAAGTTTTCAAATATAATAAATTATTACAGTACTGTGATAATTTAAAATATATAGGGGCATTTTCGAAATGCTTAAATAAAATTGCATTTCAGTTGGAAAATGTTTCATAATCGATGCTTTACGCATGATTGAAATTGTTTCTTGTTTTTCTTGTTTTATCTTTCGTCATCTGTATCTCAACCGCAATACTGGTACTGCTAGAATATTTTACTCATGAAAATTGCAATCGAACGAGATTACCTTTAACCTACATACATAATATAGGCCTAGGTGCTGAGAAGACAACTAGATTTGCCACCAATCAAATTTAGAAATGTTTAACTACTCACAACAACTTTTTATACATCGAATGGAAAAGAAATGACAAAATTGACGCTTTATTTGGCAAAAGTTCTGTCTTCACCTTTTCGACCACACATTTCCAATCAATTATGCAAATTCAACCTAAAGGTGTGGCGATGTCTTCATTGCATCATTAAACTTTTAGGGTTGCCTGTTTTAAAATTTTCATCATTTGCATGCTTAATGAAGCTGTGTATTGCTGTTGGGTAATTCAATAACCATCTTTTCTGTTAAGGTATGGTGGGGTACATCGTATTCTCTACAGCAGTGATCTGCAAATTCAATAAACACGGAAGCTACTTTTGAGAATAAAATTTGTTGGGAAGCTAGAACAATTCATTTTTATCATCTCACGTATTGACTAGTATTCCAACATGCACAAATGAATAAGTATGAATGAAAATGAAGTTAGAACATTAGATTCATAGTAATGACGTAGAATACTTAAATAAATTATTCGCAATGAACCGAATTAGTAGTTTGTAATTCTAGACAATTACTCATAATTTAATCAAATGAAAATTTTTTATGTGGACTGCACATGTGTTTATCTGCAGACATCAAATCCCTTTTCTTTTTATTTCGTCGATAATACGCTACATTGAGTTTAATTGCACAAAATAACACGCATAATTATTTGAAATGGCAATGAATTTTTGCATTTAATTCGATTTTTGCTTTAATTTAGCAACTTGTATTTTTACAGACAGCGTGGCAAAAATGCGAAAAAACTAAAATATCTCGAGAACGGTTGATCCTAGAGTAATGTGATTATTCTTTTCATTGTAAAAAATTACGCATAAACCAAGCATTTAATTGACATATCTCGATGGCTTTTAGAGATCGAGGAAAAGGTCTATCTAAAATTGATATAAATCGTTTTCTAATGAATAATACATAAGAAATGATTATTTATGGAACATTATTTAAGTTTCTAATTTTTTGATGATTGTTTCAAAATCTGATTTGAAAATTGAGGGTTTTTTCCGAACATTCAATTGTGTTTAAAATCAATAGGTTTCCAGCTTTTACTGATTGTAATATTTGTACCAAATTTTGTTCTAAACGTTCCATGCGTTGGCGAGATATCATTACCATGGACTTACAAACACAAACACACGTGCACACACACACACACACACACATACACACCACCTCAAAAACGATCGATTCGAGTTCAGGGACGCTTGAAACGTGCTCTTCCATCGAAAACTCGAATTTGAATTGTCGGCCTCGTCTCAGTATTTTCCCTATACATTATACTATGTATATAGGGAAAGTAATAATAATAATAATTACAAGCCAATTGGAATCCACCAATTGTTTCAAATGTTCCGGAAGAGTAGAAAACATAAATAAATATGCCTTGGTTAAAATCAATAGGTTTCCAGGTTTTACTGATTGTAATATTTCTACCAAATTTCGTTCTAAACGTTCCATTCGTTGGCGAGATATCATTACCATGGACTTACAAACACAAACACACACACACACACCACCTCAAAAACGATCGCTTCGAGTTCAGGGATGCTTGAAACGTGCTCTCCCTTCAAAAACTCGAATTTGAATTTTCGACCTCGTCACAATATTTTTCCTATACATTACACTATGTATACAGGGAAAGTAATAATAATAATAATAATTACAAGTCAATTAGAATCCACTAATTGTGTAAAATGTTCTGAAAAATTTAAAAACATAAATAAATATGCCTTGGTATAAAAAACATAAATAAGTATGCTTTGGTATAAAAAATATTAATAAATATGCTATGGCTAAATGAATATTTTATATGCCATTTTTGACAATAAAATGGAAGCAAAAACTTTCATTTCACTAGGATAAACCATTTGCAGGAGGTATTTATCTTTTATCCGGATTAGGTGAGATAAAATTAAATATGCACCATTAGAAATACAGCTTAAAAGAGCACCAAACATGTGTAAAAACCCAAGAAATTAATAAATCTTCAATCGTTGGATGGCTAGACACAGTTTTCATATTTCTTTTGCATTCATCATTCAAAAGCGCTGTTCCATTATCTGGGCTTATTTGAAGCAATAGCAATAAAAATTCTAATGATCCAATAATGATTTGTTAACGACTCCACAATTCTTCGAGGTACGGCATGACCACGTCTAATTTCTTGTTTCTCTGCCTCGATTTTTTTCACTAGTCTCTTCCCCCCCCCCCCTTCACCCCACAAGGTGCCGCTACTATATTGGGCTCTGTCGTTTTGCTATTTTTACTTTCCTTATATACATAATGTATAAGGAAAGTATTGTGACGGGGTCGAAAATTCGAATTCGAGTTTTCGACGGGAGAGCACGTTTCAAGCATCCCTGATCACGAATTAAACATTTTTGGAGTGATGTCTCTCTGTGTGTGTGTGTGTGTGTGTGAAAGTATGTGTGTGTGTGTCAGTGAGTCTGTGGAGACGATAACTGACGAACGAATGGTCCGGTTCGAACAAAATTTGGAACAAAAATCACAATCCATAAACACTGGAAGCCTATTGTTTTTATACGCAATCGAATGTTCAGAACCCTCCTAAATTTTCGAATGAAATATTGAAAAAATCGTCAAAAAATCAAAACCACTAATAAAGTTACGCAAATAGACATTTCTTATGTAATTTTTCATTAGAAAACGATTGACATAAATTTTAGAACGCTAATATGAACCGTTCTCGAGATATTGTACAATTTTTCAAAAAAATTATCAAAAAGTCATAAAATAAAAATATTTCCTATTGAGAAACATGTTCAATTTTCATATGTAATACCATGCGATAAATTGGGTGACATCATTCTCGTGGATCTAGCTCGTTCCATTCATGAAAAAAGATACTTTAAGTAATACTTTTGTATTTGAATGTCAATAGTCGTATATCTGCTGTAAGAATAATTTATTTCTTCATCCATAACGCTTGGCGAGATTTTGGCGAAGAATTTGGCAGAATGTCTCCAACTTGGCGACTTTTTGAAATGTTGCCAAATTAACGAAAATCTCGCCAAATGGATAAAAATGACGCTAAATGAATGAAAATGACGACTAATTTTCGAAAATTCAATATCTTGGAAAGAATATTTGTATCTACTATAAGAAAAACCTATTTATTTTACTGTAAAAGTAGTAAATTCATTACATTATATAAGGAAAGTCATGTGTTGCCCACATCAGATTTTTTTGTTTGGTGAGCTTAGTCTTCGCTCGCTTATAGAACGTTGAGGTCCAGTTACACTTTTTTTTTGCGATGCGTTTCACGCTGTGAATAAGTTCATTCTCATTAAAAGTAGTCAAATAGAAAATTACAGTTAAGAAAAATCGCAAATTCAATATGATTTTAAAAAAATATTAAAAAAAAAAATTCTGTAAGAAAACTAATCTTTCGCACATCGAATGAATCACAAACGAGAAAATCCTGAAGAGTGATGAGCTGCCTACATAAGATATACATTTTTCTTTCACGATATCGAATACACAGAATTCCTACGAAAGTCTTTAATCACCCCCTAACTTTGCAAGGAAAAGTCCCCGAGTGTGCACAAATCATCTATCTATAGCAAAGTGACCATGGTCGATAGAATAAAAGTGATTGTAGCGCCCTTAGCGGAGAATTAAAGAAAAATTACGATAAGAAACTTGGCAATAAAGATAGACGAAAAAAATCCAATTAACCTTTGCATCTTAGCTTATTGAGTTTACCATTTCTATTTCAAAACGACAGAATAACTGGAAATAAAAATTTTCTGATTGAACAAATTTGTCTAACGGAGTCGTGTAAAAATTTAAAAAGTGTAACTTTTTCAAAATTAATGGGAGGACTATTTCATTAACGTAGTCTCATTTCCTAGCTTACTTTCAACAATTTTGCAATTTACATTGTCCACTTATCTCCAACAGGAAAGGAATTAAAGCGCGTTTCAATCTTTTTGGGACATTCTGCATATACCTTGTCTTTTGTGTATTGTAACATGTTCACACTTTTAAAACCCAACCGAAGCAGGGATTAAAATTCTTACAATAGGAGTGCACCAAGCTATATGGGACAATACCGACATGTCTCCCTGTCCTAAAGAGGGGTGATGGAAAACACTGGTACAACCCCCGTACCAGAACCTCTTAATAAGAATAGGTTTCCAGTAGTACAACTGTCGTACCGTCGTAGTAAAATGTTAAGAAGGTATAGAGCATTGCCTAATTAGTAGAAATCGACATCAGGAACGAATGAAGTGCATACACGGCATGCAATATTTATCTATCAATAAACCGTCTTACCAAGATCTGAAACATGGTGACACCTGCAATGCTTGCCAAAAAAAGTATTGATATTCTTTATCGAATTCAAATGTACATTGTTGCTGACAGAGGGCATTTTTAATGGGCAGCCCATTAGATTAATGTGCACGTAAGTGTTAGTTATTTTGCATTTCTAATTAGGAGTGTAATTTTCTGAAAACTATATTGTGACAAATGTCTTCTGTAATAGTTTATTACTTTTCAGATATTGTTCTGCAACTTTGTGTCTGGTTTATTAAGTCCATCGCGCTTTGTTGCCGACTTCGAAATTCCACCTTGTTAAATGCTACGCCAGGGACGCTGAAATTAACTTAATTAAACTTGACATGATCATGCAAGTGAGACCACCAGGCATTTATGCAGTTTTGAGATTTATACGATATGTACAACGGAACAAAGCGTAGACTTGTAAGCGCCATTTTATGATAGTCTTGGCCCGGGAGGTCCTGATACCAATAAATTCACTTTACATAAATCGCAGGTGTGGCTAGCGCAAAGAAATCTTCTTGGAGCCAAGGCTTAAACCATGCAGCATTGAATAATATGTTGGCCAATGAAGAGATGTTGCTATATCGCCTTGAGCTGCAACCAATAGAGATACGGAGGGCGTATCTGAATCTCAGGCGAAATGATGTGGCAACGAATAGAGAATTCAAGTTATATTTAGTCAATTGAGCCAATTCAGGCGATGACCACCCAAGAGTGTTCTATCAGTCAGTTGGAGGCAATGGCCATTTAATAATGTTGTGTTAAGTCGATTGGGGGCAATGACTGTCAAGCAGGGGCGGCAATTCGACAATTAAAGTTCCAGAAGTGAAATGTGCGGTCGTAGTCAATTGGAGCAATCAATGTCGTAAAGTGCGTTTCTGTGTCCATGATAAATAGAGGTATGTGCCAATCTGCATTACATAATAGGTCAAATATATGATTTTGAAGTAATATTATAAAGCCTGGTCTCACACGCTCATTTTCTCCTCCTTGAGCGCTTATATAAAAGTTAATGTAATTTAATCTTAACAATAATATGTGTTAATAAATAATAGTTATTTTAAAAGTTTAAATGTGGAATTTAATGTGTAGTGTTGTAATTAATGATTAATTTTTTATGAACTCGTGCAAAGAAATTATGGTGGGTTGTTGCGGCAAATTCAATTATGCACTTAATGTTTAACTTCTTAGTTTCTTTATTACATTTTTTGTGCACCATAGTTACTATAGATGGATCTAACGTGTATACCTCTGGACATTTCCTTACAAATTAATGTAACAATGTGGCACCTGCAATGCTTGCTAAAAGCCTCAGGACTAGTCTAGGAAACTTATATATTGCCAAACTTTTTAACTCCTCATATCTAGAACAATTTATCGAAAAAAAATAAACTACAATTTCCGTTTATACTAGAAAAACTACAGCAATCATAGATTCTAACAAATGAAATTACCCGTAATTTGCAGCGAAATAAACCAAACCGTTCTGAAATTTAAAGTACCAACTGCTATTCCCCCCCACACAAAAGAAAAAAAAGAGATTTTTCTTATTAAAACAGATTAGCTGATGGTTTTAAACGACTGCCGAAAATTCCTTTCTGAATAAAAAAAAGATCATTATTTTTCTAAGCTATAGTGGATATTTTTTTTTACTTCTGGAAAGACAAAAAGGATTTTGCATTAGTATAACAAGATACATAAAAAAAAATCAGTTCATTGGAATTAAAAGAAAGCCCAATTAATAAAATACCCGTGCACAATATTTATATTCTTTCAAGAAGTAATCTGTTAATTAGGAAAAGACAAAAACAACTGGTAATCATAGCGTAAATGTGAAGACGATTTTAAGGATTTGAGAGTGGAGGACTCCACAAGACTTTCTTTTGCATTTACATTACTGTGGGGAGCCTCTGTTCCTCAATGGTGGGGAATAGGTTCGAACTCGGAATCTTAAGATTACTGACCCCGCCCTATACCGTTAGGTCCGAAAGAATTTTTCGGGTCTGAATGTGTAATATGGGATGTGTTTCGTAGCAGAGTGGCGCAATGCAGCGCCGACGCAATCTCCCTTTCCGGGTGAGAATGTAGATAGGATATGTACGGGTGAGAAGCTCGGTCGAATTTCAGTGAGGAGGGGAGGCAGCCGGAAAACCCCCACCGAGTCTCCAAGCTGAAATTCAGCCGAGCTTCTCACACGTAGATATCCTATCTACGTTCTCACCAGAAAAGGGAGTGTATGGCGGGGCTGCATTGCGTCACTCACTGCTGGAAAAGACATTCCCGATTATACCTCCGTGAACGAAGAATTCTTTTGGGCCTAACGGTATAGCGCGGGATCAGAAAGTTCAAGGTTCGGAGTTCGAACTTATCCCCCACCATTGAGGAAGCGCGGTCCACCGCAGCTTCTTGAACATTACCAACTTCTACGGTCTATTTGTATCGTACATGATATATACCGGTGAAAAATACACATACTGGAAAGTGAATTAGAAACTTGACAACATGTACGCAATTTTGCAATTTGCGCAATGCGTTGTTTTTGCAATTTTAATGATATTTTCGTCAATTAAGGGCAAAAATCGCCAAGTTGGCTATATTTCACTAAATTAGTTGCCAAGATTGCTAAATTTATCACCAAGCGTTACAGACAGGCGAAAAGAAGAGCATTCCTTATAAATGATTGATGACGTCATTTGAATAAAGTTCATTTTGTGTATTGTCTTTTTCGATGAAGTTTTAAAATTAATTTCGTCGATGGAAATTTTTGAAGCAGCTTAAAATGTAAATAAAATTGCTTTTCTGTTGGAAAGTATTTCATAATCAATGCTTTATGAATGATTGATCTTTCTTGTTATTTTATGTCATTTTTTTTTTATAAATGATTGATTTTTTTTTTTAATTTGAGAAAGTGCAATATCTCGAGAACAGTGTTATGAATAATAGATTACGTTTAAAATCAAATGGTTTTTAGTACTCACTGATTGCAATTTTTGCACCATATTTCGTTCGAAACGCTCCATTCGTACCTGAGCTATCGTCTAGAAGTCCACTGCGCATTTAAAATGGCCTATCTTTGCAAAGCGTTGTGAAACCACTTAATGCAAACGCGAAGTTTAAAGGTGAACTTTTATGCAATAATATTTGTCTGAAAACGAATAAATTAAGTAGAAATCCTTCATAGAAAATAATTTTACTAATTAAATGCACGCGTAGATCATCAAAGTATCGTTCGGCCAATAACGTTACCGAGCGGACAGAATATAGTTCACACACAATTCAATCAAATAAAATACTTCGATATAGTTCCATATCTAGCTAAACACTTTAATTAACACTTATAATCAGATTTTTACAGTTTATACACTATAACTTGCAAATCAAAGTTCAAATGCCCAGTGAGCGATCCTATAGTCTACAAAATCAAAATCTGCCTAATTCTTTATAAAAGTCAAAAACAATACTGTAATATACCTCTATTAATCTCCATTGAACCAAATACACTCATAGGAACTTCTAAAAGCCAAGATTAGAACAGAAAGAAAGATCACTATTACTGCGCATTTCAACCACGTAAACACGCAGTTTAAAAATGCTTATTACATGCTAAATATACAATTAAATCTAACAAAGAATAACTTTTTGAACTTTCCTTAGCCTCGTGAATAAAATAATAAAGCACTCACAGCCATAGATTTGCTAATGTTTTTATACAGTCAAAGCCCTCTCCCAGCCGTCCAAACAGCTGCTCAAGTTTTAGAACGAGTCGGACGATCTGGGTCTTCAACACAGTCAAAGACCAGTCTGTCAACTAGCCAGTGGTCCCGGCACAGAATTTTCTTTTCAAATGCTGATAACTTGACTAATAATCCACTAGTTACTGTAAATAAGGTAGGAAATTTATCAGTACTGAAAAATACTCATTAAATAAGCACGTCAGACCACCTTACATTAACAAATTCACTCAAAACAGAATAACAAAATCTCAGCCACGAAAACGTCACCGGCCATCTTGGATCCCTGCGTAGGGATATTTGTAGATAGATAGTTTCGTGGCCCAGACCGCACGGATCGTCGGATCGTCTTTACGGCTTAGAGCTTCTTAATCTGTAGCAGGAGTAGATAGATAGTTGTAATTTAAGCTCTGCATAAAAGTACGTAACGAGCCACATGTCGTCCGCGGACAATGGTTTCTATATTATAATAGTGGTAGCTCGCAAAATAATTAGATATTTAGAAGTAGCTCTTCTAGCCTTTGTGATTCAAAACGTGAAAAATTCAAATTGAAATATTCAAAATATTGATGATTTGAAATATTCAAAACGTGTTCAGGAGGTCTTGAAACACATATTGGCATCAAAATCTGGAATTTGAACATTTTCGTCAAAACAGTACTTCTGCTAAACTATATTACATAGTACCAGAAAGCAATAAATAGTGGATAATGGAATAAAATATTCTTTAAACGTATCAACCGACTTTAGATGCAAAAAAACAGCCTCCTTCTTCAGGATTGAAAGACAAAGCAACTACAGAAAAGGCAGGAATGTCAATTATTCTTTTGTTTATTTAACATACCATTAATTTTCTTCAACTAACCAGTTTGTACTCACGCATGTTTAGACAGAAATTAGCAAAGAAAACAATACCACAATATATCGTTCTTAAAATTTCCATGGTATGTAAAATGCAAGGTTTATAGAGATTTCGTGCAATGCAGCATAAAGTAAAACATATGTGTGCTAACAGGTTTAAAAGGCAAAAACAGCCTTTTTCTTCAGGATAGACAAGAAGAGTGACCTAAGCTCAACAGAACATGATCGGCACTCAGATACCGGATTTGTCCTGGTCAAGGAAAAGGCCGATTTATGTTTTAGAAACCGGTAAAAAGCTTTATTTATTATTCTATGTTGTGTTACACGAAGCCTTTATAAACGTTTAGCAATTTTTGAACAAACTTTGAATGCAAGAAATTATTGTAAATTACAGACTAATTTGTATTCTCTCACTCCTGCTCAGGCGTAAATGATTAGTAAAGAAGGTGTCAAATTCTAAATTGATTTGATAATTTTTAACGTATGTAGAAAAATTCTACATGAAGCGATGCAACCTGATTCAAAAGTATATGTAGTCTCTCACCCATGTTTGCGTGGTAGCTATTTATAAAGAAATCTGATGTGAGCAGTACATGATATTCCCTACATAATGCAATGACTTAACTCCATTTACAACGAATGAATGGGATTTAAGATTATGCTGCTTTTGGCATTGGATTAACATCACGTAAATTGAAAATTGGGCGTTTTTGGCAAAATTTTAGTTCAAAGAAATTGATTTTCTCATACTTATGGGCAAAATCCTTGCAAATTGCACTTTTACGGGCCATTTCGTAAAAAAAAGGCGGGTTCTTTTTATCCCGAATCGTACTTAAATCTAATCACCACCAATGTCACCCATAATTAACTTTTCAGTTAGAGTGGATACATACTACATTGCACAAACGACACACATACATGCACAGCCAACGGCCCTACCGTGCTGAAAACACCACGGATCTCATTAGATCACCGAAGTCAAGCAGCATCGGGCGCGGTTAGTACTTGGATGGGTGACCACCTGGGAACACCGCGTGCTGTTGGCACATTTCGGGCTCGGTGGTTTGCGCGCTGGATTTGCACGCTGCCACAACTACCGCCGTGTTCTTGCGGAGTAGGAACACGTTAAACATGTAGGTCCGTAAGTCCTTCCGAGACGTTGGTGTTAGGGGAAGGAGGGTACGGTCCCTGTGGATGCTTCCCCCACTGGGTTCCGGTCTAAATTGGGTGGCACTTCCCGGCCGTCCAAACGGTTACTTTACACTTTTTTGGTAGGTCGGACGGTCTGGGTCTCAACAACAACAACACATACACGAACACACACATACTCACATAGACACACAGATAAACACACAGATGTCACGCTAAAAAATATTTCAAGTGTTCTAGAGATCTCAAAATGTGTAGAACCGTCGTAAAGTAAAGTTGCGATTTACGGCACGATTCCAATACTTTCCCTATACATTACCATGTATTTCAGGGACAGTAAAAAAGAAAGGGTAAACAATATGTGGATATTCAAAAAGTGGTGATGTCTTTCGTATCTAAATGTTCAAAACCTAAAATTTCCAACGAAATGAAATTATTTGATTTATTGCCAGACTTTTAAAGATGAAATAATCTTAACTTGGAGATTTGTAAAGCCACTTACGCTTTTTATTCCATTCTTCGAGTGGAATTGGTATTTTTTCTCCATGGTTAAATTCTTCAACATTTTATTTTATGGATTAAAGAATTTCGTTTTTTAGGCTGCATTGTTTCCATTTCGAAATTTAGTTTCTGAAAGGTAACTTTTGTGCTTAAATGCACTAAAATATTTTTATTTCGAACAAGTTATTGAGAGAAAGTCTGGTATATTGACGAGAAACAAGCTTCGCTCCCCATTTATGTAATTTACTATACTATAATCTAGTCCGATACTTCTAATTTCTAATTTTACTAAATCCAATTAAGCGATTGTCTTGTGAACTGAATAGCCCGATGTTAACTGGTAATTAATTATATCTGCTCAGCGAGCAACTACGCAGTTAGTCTGTGATACGAAATGATAAGATAGAATTTCCAGGTGTCTCTTAAAATCTACCTTTCTCCTGCATAGGAGACAATTCACATTGGCGGCGAACTCTGCATTTTACATAGACTGTGAATTCTGCATTTCACTCTGGTGGAACATACTGATTTTCACCATGGCGGTGGATTCTGCATTTCACTCAGGTGGTGGATGTTGTATTTTTTCCTGGTGTTAGTTTCTGCATTTTTCTCTGTTGATGGATTCTGCATTTTTCTTTGTTTGTGGATTCTGCTTTATTCTCCGATGGTGGATTTGGCATTTCACTCTGGCGAAACATTTTGTATTTTCTTTTGGTGGTGGATTCTGCATTTTAATTTGTTTGTGGGTGCAGCACTTTACTCTGGCGGTAGATTTTGTATTTTTCTGTGGTGGTAAATTCTGCAATTTTCTGTGGTGGTAGATTGTGTATCTTTCTCCGGTGGATTCTGTATTTTACTCTGGTTGTGGATTCAGCATTTCACTTTGGCGGGGATTCCACGGCTGCGAAATTATTTCCTATTTAGAGCCACAAAACCCACTTGTAGGGGGCTTTCTAAAAATTTGAAATAACTCCCATTTCAAATAGCCCTATTGTCCGATTTTGGTCAATGTAACCATGTATCTATTGAGTAAATTTTTGTAAAAATCGAAGCAGGCTACATGGTAAGACAAAAGTTGTCACTTCTTATAGGGGCTCGCCAATTTGCTGCATTTAGCAAATTTTCTTACTGCCGTTACAGATATCAGTTTTTCCCTGTTAACAAATACATAATGAATACAGTATGAAACTGGAACTTGGGGACTTCAGAGCTGATAAGATTTTGGTAAAATTGAAAACAAGAACTGGCTTTTCCTTTGCGAAATGGCTCACAAAAGTCGTCAAAATATAACATAGAAAGCTACCTACGTTAGTACTCTATGTTACTTCAGCACCTTACAGACACAAACACACAAACGAACATGCGAGAGCGAAACCGGTTCATTTATAATGTTTTATGCATTGGCAGCATAAATTTATTACTGTTAGCAGTTTTTAAATTTATTATTCAGCAAGAAAATTAATATATAAAGAACAGTAGTCTAGAGTGTCACTTTGCGTATGAGATCAGATACTGAAAACGAAGCTGGATATTGAACTCATTTTTAACTTATTTACAACAGTGGATAATTCTGGAGCTTTACGTTGTATAGGGCATCGGGTACTGAAAATGAAGCTAGATATTGTACTAATTTATAATTTATTTACAACAATGTATATTGTAATTGTGGCATATATTTATATAAGGACTACCAAAATGCTGTGATACTTATTTACTTTTCCATTTAATAGGGGTGGAATTTAAACTAATTACTTTCTATTTAAATATTCAGATTAATCAAAACAAATATTTTTATGCTTTCGTATAGTATAGTATATTTCGTACATTGCTTGTGCACACAAAACCCACCAGTTGTGTGTATTCCGGCTTCAACCTGTAAATAATATAATTATGATACATAAATATGAAAGTTCACTACGCTGAAATGATGAGGCATTTTTTCTCAATTTCAGATTTCATTAAAGTTATCATTAGGTATTATTAAAATAATTATTTAAATTTTCATTTACAATTTACAAATCACATTTAGCAATTCTTTCGCTGCGTATTTAGTAATTCTAGTCCTTTTCCGACTCGTATCTTATTTCATTCTTAATTCTGTCTGCTCTCTATGAATTCTCACTAAACTTGATTCGTATATTATAGCTCCGCCTTTATATGCCCATTGGTTGGAAGGCATGTGTGAGAAGCTTTCTTATTGGCTGTATTGCTTACAGCCCGCGGTCTAAGCAACTCTTTATTCACGACCTGCCATCCAAAATACCATGTTACCTCTCTTTAAATGTGGAACTCCTCTGTTGCATCATAAATTGCTATAAGACTTCTTTATGACCTGGTTATAAACAACATAGAATTTAATATCGTCCCGTCAACAGCAATTGTTAGAATGAACTAACATTTTATGGCTTAGGTCTCGACTTGACGTTTATTTCTTGGTACCACATTAGATACATACCACATGTCTCATCATAACCTCCTTTTCTGTTGTGGCTACGCAGACAGTTATTGAGTGATGTCTAGAAGTAGTTATCTCATGAATAAACCGTTTTTTTTTAATTTATTACTGGCAAAATTTCCACAGGTCTCACTGGTATACAAAGTAAAATATTAAGAAAACTCATACTTTACATCAAAAGAAATATCCCCTCCCCACCCTTCTGTCTTTCATATTAAAATATATCAAAATATGAGTTTTCGTAACGTCAAGATTTATCTTTGAATTTATCTTAAAATATAATAGAAAAGAGACGATATTACACCTTTTTCATGTTTCAAATTCCTGCTTAATATTGGTATATTTTGACATCTGTCATACCACCTGTTTCGCGATTATATCTTGATTTTATATTTCATGTTTCTTTAAGAAGAAAAAGGTTATGAGCAGAATGCCGAGTCTTTTTCTTTTGCTGAACGTAGATTTAAAAACGAATTTTAAGAATTAGCTTTCATCTTGTGGTAAGTAATATGTATACTTCATTTTCGACTGTACTGTTGAGCATATTTATAGCTTTAAAACTTATTCTGTACAGTCACACGAAATTCGAAAGAAAAAATTGGAAATGATATCTCTAGAACCGGAAGTGGAGTGGACTATATGATCTATCTTTGAACCAAATTTTAAGTACCTAGCTCAATAAACCTGAAGCTTTACTTTTACTTGACAATTCAAAAATTTTTATTTGGGATTCTCCTAAAATTACAAATACTCAGTCGAGTCACATTATTGTTACCACCAGCTAATATCCGGAGTAATCGTCGTCTGCAGCGTGGCCATCTGCTAGACGGGCTGGGAGTGACTCAGTAAGAAAGGTGTTCTCAGGTGTGTGAAGCCATGCTGACTGCAGTGCATGTGACTATTGCGTTATGCGGACCCATAGAGCAAACAAACCGATCGGGATGCTCCAACAGTTGGATTTAAGTCTGGGGAATTAGAGGGGCCAGCGAAGTACTTTGAAGTCTTTTATCTTAATTTATCTTAATTTATCTTAAAATATAATAGAAAAGAGACGATATTACACCTTTTTCATGTTTCAAATTCCTGCTTATTTTCCTGCTTATTTCAAATTCTTATTTCCTGCTTAATTCCTGCTTATTTCAAATTCCTCATCTTGCTCCTCCAACCACTCTTGAACAGTTCTCGCTGTGTGACACGTCGCACTGTCGTACTGATTGAGAGTTCTCATCCGCCCCAGGGAAGACAATCGGCATGTATGGGTGTACGTAGTCTGCAAGGAAGGATTCATAACGAATTCGATTCATAGTGCCTTCCGCAAGTAAGAGTGGATCCAGAGAATGCCACAAAAATGTTCCCCAAACCATAGCCCTGCCCCCACTGCCCTGTGTTCTTTCAGCAATGGTTGATGAGTGTTTGTTCTCCGATCTTTCACGTCTTATACGCTAACGTCCATTCGTTCGATGAAGCAGAAAACATGACTCATCGGAGAAGGCAATCTTTTGCCAATCAGTGGAGGTCCAACTGCGTCACTATCGTGTAAATGTAAACATTTTCTGTCGATGCACCTTCGTTAGCATAGGTGCAATGGCTCTTCGTCTGCTTCGGAGGCCCATACGCAGCGGGGTTTGCTGAACTGATGTTTGAGACATACTTCCGGTAGCCCACTGGTTCATTCGTCCAGTGAGTTTTTCCACTGTAGCATGGTGATCAACCCTCACGAGCCTTCAGAGCCAACGTTCACCTCTCACATCAATGGCAAGTGGTGCTTCGTAGTTTTCACGTTTCTTATTCCCAATGGTGTTATTTCTCTATTGACGATACACTTTAACCTTAGCAGTACGCGAACGGTTCACAAACTGCGCTGTTTTGGAAATACTGCCACCCTTGGCCCGAAATCCGATAATCATCTCTTTTCCTAAATCTGATAAATCTCTCCTTTTAGCCATGTGAGCAACGAGTGACGTGATATCAGAATGCCTACACCACATCTTATATACCCACCAAGTCAGCTCACGGCACGTACCTTCTTTCATTGGTTACTCGTTGTTGACGTTAAAAGTAGGAGGTGGTCACAATAATGGGACTCGACTCTGCATTTGAGAACAACAATTATCCATGCTGATTTTATCACATGCTCTAACTTTGTACCAAATTTTATGTCCCCGCTTAAAAGAACTTAAAGTTTCACGTTCATTCGACAATTCGAACATTTTTGGACCAATTTTGAGCCACTTAATTGTGTACTTCGAAATAGTTTTACATGTTGTCAACCAGAAAAGTGTAAAATGCTAATGTGCAATTCAACGTTAAATCGTTAAATACATACTGTTGTGGATTTTGTACTTCACTTTTCGCTGTGAAAGAAGTAAATTCATTGCATTATGTAGGGAAGGGCATTGTGCTACACGCAACACGTTTGTTTACTTGAGATTTTGACGTTTTTACTATTAATAAAAAATATTTTGATTAAATAAACAAGAAAGATTAATTATGCATAAAGCATTGATTATGAAACTCTTTCCAGCTAAAGTGCAATTTTATTTAGACATCTCTAATATGCCATAAACTCAGCGCTGATATATTTTAAATTATCACAGTATTACAATAACTTATTATATTTGAAAGCTTAAAACTTCTTCGAAGAAAATGAACTTTATTCAAGTAACGTTATCGAAATGTAAATCGTCTGGCTCTCTATGTAAAAGCAATGAATATTTCATTCATATCACTTTTACTCCAGACTCCATAGTTAAATAATGTTACTTGAAAAAATTCAGCAATTCTTATACAACTTATCTTTTAA
The DNA here is from genome assembly GCA_951213105.1 of Amaurobius ferox. Classification (NCBI taxonomy): domain Eukaryota; kingdom Metazoa; phylum Arthropoda; class Arachnida; order Araneae; family Amaurobiidae; genus Amaurobius; species Amaurobius ferox. The sequence goes on from OX578138.1 coordinate 85,862,753, forward strand.
TCACTTGTTTACATTCTGCATCCATTAAAATTCGGCTTCGTTGTAGAAATAATCATAGTTTGATGATCGTTTAAGCAAAAAAATATTGTAATTGCTTTGACACAGAAAATACTTAAAAATAAAGCGGTTTTATGCAACACTAAATATAAGTTTAAAAGAACTTTGAAAATGACGAATTTTACACTGGAAAAAGAAGATGGATGCCATATTTTATTTTCAAGTTTGTCACGTCATCTTTTCTTATTACATGGATGTAATTATTATGTTAATTTTTATTTAACATATTTTGCTGAAATTATTTTTATATATTTTATGGGATAATTTGAATATTTCCAAAAATTTTCGAAACAAATTTGTAAATTTTAACTTTGCTTAAAAAATGTTTGAGAAATTAGGTCCCATAGGGTTCAATGTATTTCACTTTTTCAACCCGGGTTCAATCCAAATCTAATTGGGTGATATTATTCATTTATATTTCCATTTATATTTACATATACCGTCTCAACAACATACTAAAATTTCATTTTGATAAATTCATTTTTACGGCAGTTTTCATGCGAACGGCCAGACAGACAAACAGAATAAATAAAGTCATAAACACTTTTTAACTATGTTAGAAAGTGTTAAAAATGTCCTTGTGAGATCAGGCCTCAATTATTCGAAATGCAACATTTGTGTTGATTGTAGTACGCGTTCAACATGTTACGCATGTAATATAAACGAGCCAAGCGTTAAAATAGAGCATTGCAGTTCACAACAAATAATGCAACTGCTTCCAAGAATATAACTTTCAAATGCTTCCTTGCTGAAAGCAGACATTGGACAATTAAGTGGCTGCGCTTTCAAAGCAAAAGTAGTCACTTAATTGTCCTATGCCAGATTTTCTTCAAGTTCTACGACTAATGTACACCCTCTAAAATCGTGGGTGTACATTCAGGATACAAGAATGAGTCGAAAATTCTGGATAACAAACACGTTTTTTTCATAAGCGCAACCTAAACAGGATTAATATACAGTAAAGCGGCACTTAAATGCTCCACTAATTTTACAAACCGGCCGCTATTATTTTCAAAACATTGACGAAAGTAATTGCACAAAGCAGCTATTTCAATGGTTATTTCAACGTGTTTCTCAAACCTTCGAAAAACTGCAATATGTCGCCAAATTGATGATAAAATTGATAAAAAAATCCGTCAACCTTTCTCCGGATTTCAGCATCTGGCAACCCTAGAAGTACGTCATGGCAAAGTCTGCATGGTGTTTTCTCCATCTGGTTCTCAAAAGAAAAGACTCCAGTGAGGGAATATTAGACATTCGCAACACAAAGAAGTATTAGAAAGTTACAAATAAAGTTCACTAATTTCTTTTTATCTACAAAAGAAAAAACACACCCTTATAAAAACGAATATTTATCCAAACATCTCTGTTATTTTTTTTTCGGAAAATCTAACAATTCAGCACAACTTCAATAAAGGGGGCATCTACAGTTTCATATCACAAAACATAGATTTATTTACATGGTTATATAATTTCGTGCAATTATTACCGTGTAGGGCTTCTTACATGCTCACAAACACTTTAAATGTCTGCTCATCGCAGGAGTAACCTTGTCAACACAGAACGTTACTAGCGTTCTTCCAAATACAACACTCTTTCCTTGCACCATATCGAGCGCCATTGCCTGCGACAATTCCTCCCCCCCCCCCCCAATAGACAAATTTTGTGCTAAGGAACCTTTTCAGAAATACTATAAAGGTTCCTTAGCAACGTGCTGGTTTAACTGTGTTTTAACTGTTTCAAATTTTATTTGACTTTTATCCTTAACTCAATACATCTGTCTGAAATTGTTTGATCTCTTTGCTGCAGGATAAATCATGATCAAATTGACAACTATTTAATGAGCGAATTTTATTTTTTCTGGTTCTAGGCTGTTTTTGTAAATTTCTCTATTACAATTTTTTATTGATTTCTTTTTATTCGTTTAACAGTATTTTGGTGTATCTAATTTGATTTTTATATATAATTTCAAAGGAGTTTCAAAATTTCTGCTTTTTTTTATTTTAAATCGAATTTTCCTTGAAATGGGGATTTTGAATGATTTGGATTTACCTCATTTCATATATCAATCCCAACTGTTTTCCCAATGTTCTTTTCTTTGCATGTTTTCTTGTATTGCTGTTGTTGTTACTAATCCCTCGTGGTGAAGGAGCGCCTATGCACTACGTCCACTAGACCCCTGGTCCCATGGCGAAGGGGAGAGAATATGCAGCTTCACTTTTATTGAGGCTCTCCAAGGGCAGAAGTCTGACTTTACCTCCACAACACAACATCCATGCCCGCTGGCGGGATTCGAACCCACAACCCGGCAATCCAGCGATCAGAAGGAAACGCATGCCCCTGACCGTTCGACCACCGGATCGGCTACTTGTAGTCTGTATTGTATGTCTATGTATATTGTCTTATGTATGTTTGTGTATTGTTATTTCTGTGTTTTTCCCGACCGTCCCCTGTAACTCTTCTACACCCTTTGGGCGATCTGGAAGGCCTGGGTAATAAGTAAATAAAAATAAATAAATTTTGTACAAATAAAGCAATCTGAAAAGTTTAGGGTCGATTGGACTATACGTTTAAAAGTTAGAACAAACGTGCCAAACGAAAGAGAATATGATATGCGCATGCTCGTAATAAGAGAGAGAAACTAATTTGTGTCTAAAAACGGGAGTTACTTGGTGCCTACTTTCAAATTTCTTTTTGCGTCCTAACAAATAAAACAAAACCGTGCATCGTATATTCCCATTAACCACGACGAGTTTGACGGGATAAATATGTGTGATGTCATGAACAGATGAAAGTTTACTATCCGTTCTTGACATATTTCGATGGCTGGCGTCGACATTCCCTGTATTATTTGTCTGTTGAAAGCTGTAACAGTTCCTGTGATGTAATTTTCAAAGGCGTTTCTTCGCTGCTAATGTATATGGAAGTTATTGGTATTTGGTTAAACTTTGGTTTGTAATCTTTAATGTAAGGAATGCAAGTTTATTACGTTTTCGTTATGACCTTGTTTTTGATGTGAATAACATTTATGGTTGGGGGTTTCTGGCGTAAAAATGGAGTGTTACGAAAAATATAAACAATTTGAATGATTAGAGTATACCTCCAAATCTAATAGATAAAAATCTGATGTGGGCAGCACATGACTTTCCCTGCAGACTTATATCCACGTTCTCTTTATTTTAATTGCATTTATTTCACTTTTAATTCAATTTTCTTTCTCATTCGGTAACCGGACTTATTTTCATAGGTGGCGTAAGAAAATAAGAAAAACTAAAATATCTCGAGAACAGCTAGTCCTAGTGTAATGGGGTTAGTCTTATTCTTTTCTTCGTTAAAAATTACGTATTAAACGAGCATTTAATATATATATTTCAGCATGCGTAGTTCTTTAGTTTAGATTTTGATGATTTTTGCGGGCCATTTTGTAAAAAAAAGCAGGTTATTTTCTTCCGAATCTTACCAAAATCTAATCAGCACCAGGATGACCAGCAAGTGACTCATCTAACAAATTTTGTGAAATTCGGTCCATTAGTTTTTCAGTTAGAGTGGATACAATCTTTTGCGGCCCATTTCGCAAAAAAAGGCGGGTTCTTTTATCCCGAATCGTACCCAAAACTAATCATCACCAGACTCGCCCAAAAGTGACTTATCTACCAAATTTTGTGAAATTCGGTCCATTAGTTTTTTAATTAGAGTGGATACAAAATCTGCACACACAGACACACAGACACACACACAGACGCCACGCTAAAAATGGTTTTTTCGTATTCTAGAGGTCTTGAAACGTGTAGATCCGTCGAAAACTCGAGTTGCGATTTTCGACATGATTCCAATACTTTCCCTATACATTACCATGTATTGCAGGGAAAGTAAAAATATAAATAATTTGTCTTGCTTTGTATAAAATAGAGTCCAGATTATGAATATATATAAATAATTTCGATATTCTAATGTTTTACATTTTTTTTTCTTCGAAAAATCTTTAGAACGCAGCTCTCTAAGTGATTTTTTTTTATTTTTCTAATTTCCGCTCGAAGTATATAGTAAACTATAAAAGATAGATACTAATAGTAAACGTCAAAGTGTACTAGAAAATTTAGCAGTAAAACCTATATTTATTATTAAAAAAAGTTCTTATAGTTTTTGAGTAATTACCTTGTTAATTTGAAGAAGATCGAAAATGTTCCATTTTTAAAGTTTGTAATGCTTTTATCTCAAAAACTAAAAGCTTTAAAGAATAAACAAGAATTTGTAGCTCTTTGTAGTTTTCAACTGGTATATACAATTAGATTTTGGATTGAGCTCCATTTCTTCGAAAAACTTTAAAAGTGTATCTTTCCGAACGAGTTTTTTTTTTTCATTTTTTATACTTTCACTGGAAATATTTTCGAAACAATAAAAACTAGATATAAATAGTAAGCGACAAAAATATGTATGAAGAAATTTAGTTCTATATCTATATTTATTTTTAAAATAGCTTTTTTAACACTTTACAACAAAGTTGAAAAGTGTTTATAACTTTGTTCATTCTGTCTGTCTGTCTGCCTGTCTGTCTGTCTGTCTGTCTGTCCGTTAGCACGATAACTGCCGTAAAAATTACTTAATCAAAATGAAATTTTAGTATGTTGTTCAGACGGTCTGTAGGACCTATGGGAATATAAATGAATAATATCACACAATTAGTTTTGGATTGAACCCGGGTTGAAAAAATGAAATACATTGAGCCCTATGGGACCTAATTTTTCTAACATTTTTTAAGCGGATTTAAAATTCACAAATTGCTTCGAAAATTATAGGTAATAGTCAAATTGTTCCATAAAATATATAAAAAAAAATTCAGCTAAATATATTCAGTAGTTTTTTAAATAAAAATTAAAATAATAATTACACATCTTATATGAAACGATCACGTGACCATGATATGAAACGATCACATGACCCACTTCAAAATGATATATGGCATCCATCTTGTTTCAAATTCGTGATTTTTTAAAGTTCTTTTTAATTCATATTGAGTGTTGTATCCATCCTAAAACTACTTTATTTCTGCTTAAATTCTGTGCATCTACATAATAAAACAACACAATGACAATATATTTGAGTTTAAATTCTCATTCAAATTTGATTATTTCTATAAATAAGCCTATTTTTCACCTATGTAAAATGTAAACAGCAAAATATGTAGAATGAGTTGTATTAGAATTATTGTATTTCTTTAACACAAAATAATTCAGTCCATGGAGTCTGCATGGCTGATATGAATGAAATATTAATTGATTTTATAAACAGAAGGACGATTTTTTTAGATGAAGTTTATGAATTGTAGCTCCATGGTCTTAATTTTTAAATAAAATAAATTATTATAGTATTGTGATGAATGATATGGAGAAAGTTATGAATGAAATCCTGCTTTTATAGAGAGATCCAGGCGTGTTATTTTTTCTATGACGTCATTTGAATTAATTTCAGTTGTTTTCGATGAAGTTTTTAAATAAAATAAATTATTATAGTATTGTGATGAATGAAATGGAGAAAGTTATGAATGAAATCCTGCTTTTATAGAGAGATCCAGGCGTGTTATTTTTTCTATGACGTCATTTGAATTAGTTTCAGTTGTTTTCGATGAAGTTTTCAAATATAATAAATTATCGTAGTATTATGATAGATTTAAAAATATTACCGTGGAATGTATTGCATTTTAGAGATATTTAAACCACGCAATTTATATTTCAATGCCGTCATTTGAATGAAGTTCATTTTTTTCAATGAAGTTTTAAGTTTTCAAATATAATAAATCAACGTAGTATTGTGATAAGTTTTAAAATATTACCGAGGAATGTATTGCATTTTCGACTTTTTTAAATAAAATTGCATTGAAGTTGGAAAGTGTTTCATAATCAATGCTTTAAGCATGATTGATCTTTCTTGTTTAAAATCTATATTTGTTTAAAAAAATATCGCGTATTTATCAAGTATCGCCTTGTCAAGTTGAAGGAGTATTGAAAATTTTATTTTTTTCAAGTTTGTAATTCTTATATCTCAAAAACTAAAAGTGATAGCCAAAAATAATAAGAAGAAATTTGTAACTCTTTGAAAGCCTTATAAGTGTATTTAATCATATTTTGAATCGAGTTATGTTCTTTTCATATTACAATCATTGAGTTTTATTTTACAAAATGTTATTCACTTAAAACCATTTCGGCTCCATCGGACTGGAGCCACTGCCGATTTTTTGTTATATATATCTACACACTTTGGGTTCTCTAGAAGAATACAAGTCAACGATTTTAAGGTAGACGTGTCTTTTTCCCGGCCGTCCATTACTCTAAACCTTCGTGTGAGTCAGAGGGTTTGAGTACTTCAAGATAGACGTGTCTATCGCTCAATCTCCTCCTATATATATATATATATATATATATATATATATATATATATATATATAAATATAATATATATATATATATATATAAATATAATATATATATATATATATATATATATAAATATAATATATATATATATATATATATATATATAAATATAATATATATATATATATATATGTATATATATACATATAAAATATATATATTATATATACATATATATTTATAATATATATATATATTTATATATATATAAATATTATATATATGCACATATATATATATTATATAAATATATATATATAAATATATATATTATATATATATATATTTATAAAATATATATATATATATATATATATATAATTAAAGAATTTTAATTTACTTATATTATTTATACCAGAGATTGATCATATATTGAAATAATTCTGTATAGCAAAAATGAAATTAAGATGGTCTGAAGTGAATATTTGATATCAATAATGGCTATACGACAAGCTTGTGAAGATGTTAAATAGAACATTATAAATAAAACATTATAAATGAAACAGATACTAAATTGGTATAAAATACTCCTTTTCTCCTGTTCTATATATAATTTAAGGAATTGAAAAAGAATTACATGTGATAAGGATTGGTAATTATAATCCCATACCTATTCCCTTAGGTTAAATTTTTGTTATATATCATATATGTAATACAGGTACTTAAGGTACTAATCCCTTTGTTTCCTGCATAAACATACATGGTGCAAAAACATGAATAGTATATAAGATGAAAAATTGTAAAACAGAAAAGCAATTTTTGCACGTGGATCTAGGCCTTTCTTGCGGTTTTGATTATTCAGAATTATTATAAAATCTAGGTGTCATATTTAACGCCTACTAGATATTGAAAATACACGAAGTAGGGGTAAGATAGCCAGTTATATAGATAACCCTCAACCTTAAATCTAATACCATTTTTTCTAATTTTATTAAATATTGCTGATTTTTTTTTTCACTTTTAAAGAATCTTTCGTTTCCCTTTCCCGTATTTATTTTTACTTCTTTTGTTATTCCATTATATGTATGTGTGGAGAAACGAATTTATATATATTCTTCTTCTGGAATGTTGCTTTAAAAATCTTGGATATTTGTTTGATACAACTGGCTTTCAAAGGATTGGAAAGGTTCCTAAAGGTATTATTGGGATACCTTTGTTCAATCCCATTTTTGCCCTGAATAGAATTCTTTGTTACTTTGCTCTTGGGAATTCTATTGGGATTTGCCACCCAATACAAAGTGCAGTTTAAAGTCCTTAATGCTATAACCTTAAAAAGTATCATTATCTATATTTGGAAATTTAGAATAAAACGTACTCGTATGCACACCCACACACACATATATATATATATACATACATGCACACACATACGTACATATACATACACACACACATATATATATATATACATATGCACACACGTACACACACACATATATATATATATGTGTGTGTGTGTGTGTGTGTGATGTGGAGAACATATCACTTTCTCTATGTACTTAGAGTTCATTTCGACGACAAAATGTTGAAATCCCAGTAGCTCAACGGTTAGAACATCGCTGGCCAGTTCGAAACAGCCCAAACAAATTATTCCTTCAGATTAGGTGCAATGGTGGTGGAAGTTAGGGATTGTCAGTGGACCTTGTGAATTATGACGGTAATTTCAGCATTTCAACCATACAGGATTCTAGTATGGGACAAAGAAAAGTGTGAAGGTGACTGTTTCGATCGGCATTTGCACACCGATCTGACTTCAGAGGGAAGATGTTATAGGGTCCACTTTCACGAGAGATTGTTGAAGTGGCCCATTAAAGGATTCACGGCTCAAGACCTGACTGAGACGGTGAGTGTTCCAAGGCAAATATGGACCATTGCGAATTATGGAGGGAGTACAACCTACAGAGATGGTTCCTGTGCTTCTCCTACAATTTATATACAGTTCCCTAAGAGACCACCTGCAAAAGGATGAGCAAGCCATGTTTCTGGGAAATATGGACAGCGATGGCTCTGTTACAGAGGGGCGCACAGCAGGGCGTTCTTGGGGAGAGCTGACTCTTGTCCGGTTCGGCCGCACGTGCACCCAAGGTCGTGGGAACCCTGATCCACCTGCCAGATATTAATTCTGGGGTGATCGCCGTCCTCCTGTCATCACAGCACCCAATAGCTGGACATAATTCTGAAATATCCAATGAAAATACCAGGGGCTTCAATTGGGGGAACCAGTAAAAAACCTGGGGCTAAATTGTGTAGGAGGAGACATTTTTCGAGAGAGTGTTAGATTTTTCAAAAAAAGAGGAGAATTGATTTTGTGCTTCGGAGAGAAAGTTCTCCAAAAGACGTCTGCAGCGATGACCGGCGTTTCCGCGGTTGAAGTTCCCCGCATCCAGCGACGACCCAACGAAGCATCGAAGGTACGAAATGCATGTCCCTTATACTCAGTCTGTTTGACGCAATGTTAGTTAATTTCGCACTCTCTTGACATCTTATTCAATTTACACTTGAGTGAAATAATCAGGGTGAATTTAATTGTAAACTTAAATGAAGGAGATTTTTAATTATATACTTTAAATATTCATGATTTAGAAAATGTCAAACACGAATGTCAATGGAGAGTGATTATGATTCAGTAAGGATGTTAATTGAATCAATTAAATATTTTATTATTATTATTTTGATTTCCATTTTGTTAATAAATATATTGTGAATGTTTTATATCATGTCCGTTGTCCTCATTTTCCATTAATTTGATTTTTATGTGGTTTTATTCGACACGGCTAATGTCGGAGATTGTTTTAATGAACAATATTACTGAATTATGCGTTCTGACCAGACGCGTGGTTAAAATCCACGTAACAGTGAGAACTTTGAATGCTCTCCCATTTTTACTATATACATAATGTATAAGGAAAGTATTGTGACGGCGTCGAATATTCGAATTCGAGTTTTCGACGGGAAAACACGTTTCAAGCATCTCTGATAACAAATCAAACAGTTTTGAGGTGATGTCTGTGTGTGTGTGTGTCAGTGAGTCTATGGAGAAGATATCTCACAAACGAATGGAGCGATTCGAATGAAATTTAGTACAAAAATCACAATCCGTGAATACTGGAAGCCTATTGTTTTTATACGTAATCGACTAAATTTTCGAGTGAAATTTTGAAAAATTCATCAAAAAATCAATATTTTTAATAAAGTTACGCAAATAGACATTTCTTATGTAATTTTTCCTTAGAAAACGATTGACATAAACATTAGATCGCTAGCATGAATCGTTTTCGAGATATTGCACATTTTAAAAATAAATTTATCAAAAAATCCCCTAAATTAAATAAAATCTATTAACTGTTAAGAAGCATGTTCACTTTTTATATGTAATATCATGCGATATATTGGGTGACATCATTCTCGTGGATCTAGTTCGTTCTATTTATGAGAAAAAGTACTTTGAGTAATACTTTTGCATTTGAACGCCAATAATCATTTATATGCTATAAGAATAACTTATTTCACAGTCCATAATGCTTGGCGACGATTTTGGCGGAATGTCGCCAACTTGGCGACTTTTAAAATGCTGCCAAATTAACGAAAATCTCGCCAAATTGATAAAATGACGCTAATTTAATGAAAATGACAACTAATTGACGAAAATTCAATATCTTGGAAGGAATATAAGTATCTATTAGAAGAAAAGTAGTAAATTCATTGCATTATATAAGGAAAATCATGTGTTGCCCACATCAGACTTTTTCTATATTTATATTTAAAAGCAAAACAGATGTTCTGTTTTGGCCATCACGATTCCTGCCAACAGGGTGATACAAGGCAATTCCTAAAGTCATAATTCAGCTATATAACTTTGGAATAAACACAGCTACAGCTATGTCAGTTAGATATTGGTAGAGCAAAATAACCCCGCGCTCTCAGGTGAGAGTGACCAGTACCTAGTGGCAAGATTTGGGACTTGGCACTCTTAATTTGGAAACTATGAGAGATATGGGAGAAAACTAATTTAGAAACATGTAAACTATTCACGAATTAGTTAGAAATGACATTGGCTCAAAAATATTGCAATTGGAAGGCTGTAAACGTAAGGGAAACACAAGATAGCCATAAATAAAATTGAATACATTGTTAGTATTTAATTCGAGAACGTGCGAACATAACTTTTAATCAGATGCGAATTCTCTGTATAATATGAGGTCTGCCTTCTAGAATTTCGCTGCGACAATCTCAATAATCGGCTTCCAAAAATCTAAATCTAAATTATACAACCTTCTACTTACACCATCCTTTTATACCATATGACATTTCCTACTAATTCGTGTATGGTCTACAAATTTCTAATTTAGATTTTTCTCGTATTTCTCATAGTTTCCAAGATAGGAGTTCTAAGTTCCAAATTTTGACACTAGAGGCTTTGCGGTCACTTATCTGACAGCACATGGTTATTTTACTGTATCAATATCTAACTTCCGTAGCTCTAGTTGCGTGTGTTCCAAAGTCATTTTCTTATTTAGCTGAATTAGGATTTTAGGAATCATTGTGTATATATGGGTGGAATTGATACAGATGATGATGAAATACATGAAGAAGTCGATTGGAGATTTATCTTTCAATTATCACTTTCGTTGCACTGCATGGTAATGTATAGGGAAAGTATTGAAATCGTGTCGAAAATCGCAATTTGGATTTTTGACGGATCTACACGTTTTGGAACCTATAGAATACGAAAACACTGCTTTTAGTGGGACGTCTGTCTGTGTGCGTGTGTCTGTGCAATGTATATACTCACTCTAACTCAAAACTATTGGGACAAATTTCATAAAATATTATAGGTACATAAGTCACTTGTGTGTGGCCCTGGTGCTGATTAGATTTTTGTAAGATTCGCGATAAAAAAAACAAGCTTTTTTTGCAAAATGGCTGGCAAAAGTGTCATGTATCCACTGTAGCTAAAAAACTAATTGATTAAATTTCACAAATAGATTAGTCACTTGTAGAATGCCCGAGTGCTGATCAGATTTTGGCAAGATTCGAAAAAGAAGAACATGCTGTTTTTTAAAGAAATGGCCCGCAAAAATCTAAAATAAATGACTACGTATGCTCAAATATATCAATTAAATGTTTGTTTTATACGTAATTTTTGACGAGGACAGGAATAAGACAAATTACTTTAGAACCAACCATTCTCGAGATATTTTAGTTTTTTCGCATTTTTTACTCTGTTTTTAAAAAAAAATGCCTAGTTACCAAATGAAAACAAAAATTAAATTAAAAGTGCAAATTCAGTGTTATTTTGTGCAATTAAACTCAATTTAATGAATTATTAAAGAAGTAAAGTGAAAATGAATTTGAGTCTGTAGGGAAAGTCATGTTCTGCCCACATCAGACATTTTTGTATTATATTCACATTTGTTTTCAAACTTTAAAACTTCATCGTATCTAGATAAATGCAACCCGATTCCATGAATACCTGCGACATCCACCAATTACCACTTTTCTGCAATGCTACACTATGATGCTCAGCCTTGAAGAAAATGAGTAAATTATTAGTATTTAATGCAAGAGAGGTACTTACATAACTTTTAATCAGATGCAAATTTCTTTCTGTAGTAGGAGGGTTGCCTGTTTGATTTTTGCTACGGCAATGATAATAATTAGCTTTCGAAAAGCTAGCGTTTCCAGCCTTGTAATTGCATCATCATTTTGTATCTTATGTTATTTCCTAATCCCTGGATGCTTTATAATAATTTTCGAATTCAGTTTTTTCCCATATCTCTCATAGTTTACAAGATAGAAGTTCTAAGTTCCAAATGTTGCCACTAAGGGCGCTCTCATCTGATAGCACATGGTTATATTACTATACCAATACCTAACTTCCGTAGCTGTAATCTTGTGTGTTCCAAAGTTATTTAGTTATTTAGCTGAATTAGGAGTTTAGGAATCATCCTGTATATATGAGTGGAAATGATGTAGATGGTAATGAAATACAAGAAGATGTCGAGTAAAGATTTGCATTTCAACTATTACTTTCCTTATATACATAATGTATAAGGAAAGTTTTGTGACGGGGTCGAAAATTCGAATTCGAGTTTTCGACGAGAGAGCACGTTTCAAGCATCCCGGATCACGAATCGAACATTTTTAAAGTTATGTCTGTGTGTGTGTCAGTGAGTCTGTGGAGACGATTACTGACGAACGAATATACCGATTCGAACAAAATTTGGTACAAAAATCACAATCCTTAAACACTGGATGCCTATTGTTTTTATAAGCAATCGAATGTTCAGAACCCCCCTAAATTTTCGAGTGAAATTTTGAAAAAAATCGTCAAAAAATCAAAACCTCTAATAAAGTTACGAAAATAGACATTTCTTATGTAAATTTTCATTAGAAAACGATTGACGTTAATTTTAGAACGTTTACATGAACCGTTCTCGAGATATTGCACATTTTTCAAAAAGTTATCAAAAAATCATATGAAATAAAAAAAAAAATATTCCTATTGAGAAACATGTTCACTTTTCATATGTAATACCATGCGATAAATTTGATGACATCATTCTCGTGGATCTAGCTCGTTCCATTCATGAAAAAAGGTAGTTTGAGTAATACTTTTGTATTTGAACGCCAATAGTCATTTATCTGCTGTAAGAATAACTTATTTTTCCGTCCATAACGCTTGGCGAAATTTTGGCGACGGATTTGGTGGAATGTCGCCAACTTGGCGGCTTTTTTAAATGTTGCTAAATTAACGAAAAAATCGCCAAATGGATAAAAATGACGACTCACTGACAAAAATCCAATATCTTGGAAAAAATATAAGTATCTACTATAAGAATATCCTATTTTCTTTTACTGTAAAAGTAGTAAATTCATTGCATTATATAAGGAAAGTCATGTGCTGCCCACATCAGAATTTTTTTGTATTGTATTCCAATTTGTTTTCAAACTTTAAAACTTCATCTTATCTAGAGAAATGCAACTGGATTCTATGAATACATGCGACATCCGTCAATTAACCCTCTTCTGCGCTGCTACGTGATTGAAAAACCGAATATCGATGGGTTTCAGTAAACAGGACACGTTTTACATTGCACACTGGAAAATTTTCGAACGTCAATTTTATGTTCATGATACTAAATTTTCAACGGTCAAAGGTAAAAAAAAAAAATCCTCCCCCCCTCCCCCGATTGGAAGCAGTAGTAGCAGTGCAGCAAGGTATCGAGTGTACATTTTTTCGGGAATTACATGTCACCTTTCCTCATATTCTTTGTCACCGTTTGAATTGCACAGTTTTGGGTAACCCGAGAACGTAACTTACAAGAAAAAGTAAAAAGTATATAAATGAGAAATTTTGGACATATTTTATAGTACAGAATGTTCGAAATGTCACCCACGTCAAATTTAAGAGTTATGTATAATGTTCTGGGAAATTGAATTAGTAGAATTTTTGTCATATTAGGTGGCAACAATAAACCCTAAAAAATTATATCAGAAATATCGTCTGCTATTTTTAATGCATCAGACGATTATTTCAGATCTATATTTACTTTCTCGTACTATGCAATATAGTATGCGAACGGACAGACAGAATGAACAAAATCATAAACTATTTTCATCTATGTTGAAAAGTGGTACAAACAGCAGGCCATATTTCTTGTTACTTTCCTTATATAAATAATGTATAAGGAAAGTATTGTGACGGGGTCGAAAATTCGAATTCGAGTTTTCGACGGGAAAGCACGTTTCAAGCATCCCTGATCACGAATCCAACACTTTTGAAGTGATGTCTGTGTGTGTGTGTGTGTGTGTCAGTGAGACTGTGGAGACGATATCTCACGAACGAACAGAGCGATTTGAATGAAATTTGGTAGAAAAATCACAATCCATAAATACTGGAAGCCTATTGTTTTAGAACACAATCGAATGTTCAGAACCCCCCTAAATTTTCGAGTGAAATTTTAAGAAAATCATCAAAAATTCAAAACCTTTAATAAAGTTACGAAAATAGACATTTGACATAAACTTTAGAACGCTAGTATGAACCGTTCTCGAGATATTGCACATTTTTCAAATTAATTTATCCAAAAATCCCATTAATTAAAACAATATTAACTGTTAAGAAACATATTCACTTTTCATATGTAATATCATGCGATAAATTTGGTGACATTATTCTCGTGGATCTAACTCGTTCCATTCACAAGAAAAGGTACATTGAGTAATACTTTTGTATTTGAACGCCAATATTCATTTATCCGCTATAAGAATAACTTATTTCTCCATCCATAATGCTTGGCGAGATTTTGGCGACGAATTTAGCGTAATGTCGCCAACTTGGCGACATTTTTAAATGTTGCGAAATTAACGAAAATCGCTCCACAGGGATAGAACTAACGCTAAATCAATGAAAATGTCGTCTAATTGCAGAATATTCAATGTCTTTGAAAGAATATGTATCTACTATAAGAATAACATTTTTTAACTGTAAAAGTAGTAAATTCATTGCATTATATAAGGAAAGTCATGTGCTGTCCACATCAGATTTTATTTTTACTTTCTAATACTATAGAATATAGTATAGAGAAAGAAGCCATTGTTTTCGCGAGAATTTTTGATTCCGACAGCGAAACACCTTTGGAATAAACATATCTACAGTTATGGCAGTTAAATATTGGAAGAGTTAAATAACCGTGCGCTATCACATGAGGGTGATCGCAGCGCCCTTAGGAGCAATATTTGGAACTTAAAATTCCTGTCTTGGAAACTATGAGAGATACGGGAGAAAACTAAATTAGAAACCTGTATAGCAGTCACAAATTTGTTGAAAATGACATATAGTGGAATTATAAGGCTGTACGCGTCAGATAAACACAAGATTTATGATACTCAGCCATGAAGAAAATTGAGTACATTGTTAGTATTTAATGCAACAGCAGTACTTACATAAATTTTAATCAGATGCTAAATTCTCTCTGTAGTAGGAGGATTACTTGCTAGATTATTTCTACGACAATGACAATAATTGGCCTTCCAAAAGGTAGAGTTTTCAGCCTTCTAATTACAACATCCTTTTGTATCATATGTCATTTCCTACTAATTCGTTGATGCTCCATACGTTTTAAATTCAGTTTTTTTCCCATATCTCTCACAGTTTAAAAGACCAATGTCTGCCACCAAGGGCGTTGCTGTCACTCTCATCTAATATCACATTGTTATTACTTTCCTTATACGCATAACGTATGAGATGGTGTCTTTGAGTATGTGTGTGTGTGTGTGTGTATGTGTGTGTGAGTGTGTATGTGTGTGTGTGTGTCAAAGTATGTGTGTGTGTGTGTGTGTCAGTGAGTCTGTGGAGACAATATCTCACGAACGAATGGAGCGATTGGAATGAAATTTGGTACAAAAAACACAACCCGTGAATACTGGAAGTCTATTGTTTTTATACGCAATCGAATGTTCAGAACCCCCCTAAATTTTCGAATGAAAATTTGAAAAAATCGTCAAAAAATCAAAACCACTAATAAAGTTACGCAAATAGACATTTCTTATGTAATTTTTTATTAGAAAACGATTGATATAAATTTTAGAACGCTAACATGAACCGTTCTCGAGATATTGCACATTTTTCAAAAAAAATATCAAAAAGTCATATAAAATTGAAAAAAAATCTTGTTGAGAAACATGTTCACTTTTCATATGTAATACCATGCGATAAATTGGGTGACATCATTCTCGTAGATCTAGCTTGTTCCATTCATGAAAAAAGATACTTTGAGTAATACTTTTGTATTTGAACGCCAATAATCATTTATCTGCTGTAAGAATAACTTATTTCTTCGTCCATAACGCTTGGCGAGATTTTGGCGACAAAATTGGCGGAATGTCGCCAACTTGGCGACTTTTTGAAATGTTGCCAAATTAACGAAAATCTCGCCAAATGGATAAAAATGACGCTAAATCAATGAAAATGACCACTAATTGTCGAAAATTCAATATTTTAGAAAGAATATTAGTATCTACTATAAGAAAAACCTATTTTTTTTACTGTAACAGTAGTAAATTCATTACATTATATAAGGAAAGTCATGTGTTGCCCACATCAGAATTTTTTGTATTGTATTCGAATTCGTTTTCAAATTTTAAAACTTCATCGCATCTGAAGAAGTGCATTTCGATTCCATGAATAACCGCCACATCCGCCTATTACCCTTTTTTACTTTCCTTATATACATAATGTATAAGGAAAGTATTGTGACGGGGTCGAAAATTCGAATTCGAGTTTTCGACGGGAGAGCACGTTTCAAGCATCCCTGATCACGAATCAAACATTTTTGAAGTGATGTCTGTGTGCGTGTGTGTGTGTGTGTGTGTGAAAGTATGTGTGTGTGTGTGTGTGTGTGTGTGTGTGTGTGTGTGTGTGTCAGTGAGTCTGTGGAGACGATAACTGACGAACGAATGGACCGAATTGAACCAAATTTGGTACAAAAATCACAATCCGTAAACACTGGAAGCCTATTGTTTTTATACGTAATCGAATGTTCAGAACCCCCCTAAATTTTCGAATGAAATTTTGAAAAAATCGCCAAAAAATCAAAACCGCTAATAAAGTTATGCAAATAGACATTTCTTATGCAATTTTTCATTAGAAAACGATTGGCATAAATTTTAGAACGCTAACATGAACCGTTCTCGAGATATTGTGCATTTTAAAAAAAAATTATGAAAAAGTCACATAAAAAAAAAAAATCCTATTGAGATACATGTTCACTTTTCATATGTAATACCATGCGATAAATTGAGTGACATCATTCTCGTGGATCTAGCTCGTTCCATTCATGAAAAAATATACTTTGAATAATACTTTTGTATTTGAACGCCAATAGTCATTTATCTGCTGTAAGAATAACTTTTTTCTTCGTGCATAACACTTGGCAAGATTTTGACGACGAATTTGGCGGAATGTCGCCAACTTGGCGACTTTTTGAAATGTTGCCAAATTAATGAAAATCTCGCCAAATGGATAAAAATGATGCTAAATCAATGAAAATGACGACTAATTGTCGAAAATTCAATATCTTGGAAAGAATATTAGTATCTACTATAAGAAAAACCTATTAATTTTTAAACCTAAAAATTAGTAATTTCACTGCATTATATAAGGAAAGTCATATGCAGTCCACATCAGATTTTTTGGATTGCTCAGTTTCGAGTAACTCGAGAGCATAACGTACTTGAAAAAGTAAAATAGCATATAAATGAAAAGTTTTTGATTGATTTTATGGTACACAATGATACGTTAGTTTAAGTTATATAATGTAATGGGAAATTTAATTAGTAGATTTTTTTTATGTTAGATGGCAGCAATATACCCTCAAAAATATATCAGAAATATCGTCTGCTATTTTTAATACGACAGACGATTATTTCAAACCTATTTTTTTAACAAGCTAATAACATAGATTTTTCTAAGTGTACAATAATTTTTGTTTGAATGTAATATTTCTCTAGTCATTTATATGAGGGTGTCATTGGCGTGTTTTAGAAAAAAAAATCCATGCTTTAAAAACCCTAACAATTAAACAATTACGAGTTTAGTAAGGCCTTTTTGAGAAATTTAAACAGCTGTAAGTAAAAGAGAACAGTCATGCCTTTCATTTTAACTAAGGATATATTGTTTCTTGGATTTTTAGGGGTCTTAGAGCTTGAGTATCTCTTCT
Source organism: Amaurobius ferox (assembly GCA_951213105.1). Classification (NCBI taxonomy): domain Eukaryota; kingdom Metazoa; phylum Arthropoda; class Arachnida; order Araneae; family Amaurobiidae; genus Amaurobius; species Amaurobius ferox. The sequence continues at coordinate 85,880,964 of OX578138.1, forward strand.
GAAACTCATCATCATCACTCTAGATAGGTAGTGAAGTATTCATAAGATATCTAGAGAAATATTTGTCTAAAATAAAAGTTAATGTACTCTGTGAAAATGCCAAGCTCTTAGATAAACAAGAAAGATCAATCATGCATAAAGCATTGATTATGAAACACTTTCCAACTTCAATGCCATTTTATTTAAACATCTCTAAAATGCGATACATTCTTCGGTAATATTTTGAAAATTATCACAATACTACATTAATTTATTATATTTGAAAACTTAAAACGTCATTGAAAAAAATGAACTTCATTCAAATGACGGCATTGAAATATAAATTGCCTGGTTTAAACATCTCTAAAACGCGATACATTCCTCGGTAATATTTTTGAAATGATCATAATACTACAATAATTTATTATATTTGAAAAACTTAACGAAAACAAATGAAATTTATTCAAATGACGTCATCGAAATATTAGAACGGCTGGCTCTCTGTAAAAGCAGCATTTCATTCTTAAACATTTTTCCATTCATTTCATTCATCACAATACTATAATAATTTATTTTATTTAAAAAGACAATACCGTGGAGGTACAAGTAATTAAACTCTATGCTTAAAACTTCATCGAAAAAAACTATCTGCTTCGTTGTGTAAAATCAATGAATATTTCATTCATATCAACTATATTGCAGACTCCATGAGCTAAATAATTTTGTGTTAAAGAAATGCAGCAATTCTTATACAACCAATTCTATATCTTTTGGTGTTTACATTCTCCATAAGTGAAAATTAGGTTTCGTTGTAGAAATAATCAAAGTTGGATGATCATTTAAATTCAAATATATTGTAATTGCGCTGTTTCAGTATGTACGAGAAGATGCACATAATTTAAGCAAAAATATAGCGGTTTTAGGACGGATACAACACTAAATATGAATTAAAAAGAACTTTAAAAATCACGATTTTGACACAAGATGAATACCATATTTTATTTTGAAGTGGGTCACGTAATCTCATCATATAATGGTCACGGAATCTCTTCATATAAAAGGTGTAATTATTATTTTTATTTTTATTTAAAAACTATTGAATATATTTTGCTGAAATTTTTTTATATATTTTATGGGATAATTTGAATATTTTCTAAAACTTTCGAAGCAATTCGTGAATTTTAAATCCGCTTAAAAAATGTTTGAAAAATTAGGTCCTATAGGGTTCAATGTATTTCATTTTTTCAACCCGGTTTCGATCCAAAACTAATTGGATGATATTATTCATATATATTCCCATAGGACCCACAGACCGTCTGAACATCATACTAAAATTTGATTTTAACAAAGTCATTTTTACGGCAGTTATCGTGCTAACGGGCAGACAGACAGACAGACAAACAGAATGAAAGTCATAAACACTTTTCAACTATCTTGTAAAGTGTTAATAAAAAGAGTTCTATAATGATCGTCTGACATATTAAAGACAGCAGACGATATTTTTTGTATTTTTACTTTCTCATGCTATAGAATATAGTAGAAAGAAGAAAGTATTGTTTTCGCGAAAATTTTCGATTTCGAGATTTCGATGCCAATATATATTTTAGGAGCTTCTGAACACGTTTTGACCACGTTTTGTTGGATGTCCGCCAGTCCGCCCGTCTTCTTCGATCCAGACCGTCCGACTTACCAGAAAGGTATAAGTTATCTGTTTTGACGATCGGGAAGTGGCACCCAATTTAGATCGGAACCCAGTGGGGGAGGAATCAACAGCAACCGTACCTTCCTTCTCCTACCACCAACCTCTCAGAAGGACTCATATTTAACGTGATCGTACTTCGCGTGAACACGGCGGCAGCTTTGGCAGCGGCGGGAATCGAACTCGGGCCGTCCGATTGCAATTCTTGCGCGCTAACCACTGGGCTGTCGCGCCCCAGTCCGTCTGTCTGTATAATCTCTGGTCAATTTCTTGTGTACACAAATGGCTGCCACAAATATTAATGGATTTTCACAAAACCTTATATTCAGCTCTGTTTAAGAAAAATCTTGAACTAGATATAATTCTTAGAAATTCGTGATAAAACTTCGTAATTTTATATTTTTTCACGTGGTAGCCTAGGGAAAAATTTGACGCAATTATGCTTAAAATGGTTAATTTATGGCTCAATGATTACGAAACCTAATAGTTTATCATTATAGTGAAAAATAGTCGCGATGCAATTATTGTATTTGTGTCATCATTAGTTCCCCTCAGGAGGGGCCATTTACCTCCAGGGAGAAAAATTCTCAAACTTGTTATCAAACGAAAGATTTTCAATTGAAGGGTATTACGTTATAATTGTGATCATTGGGACCAACAGTAATACAGATTATTTAAATTTTTTTCTTGTAAAATTTACAAAAAGGAAAAAAAAATCATAAGCTACTTAAAAATGGATTCTGGCATGAGAACATTGAGTGGAGCCACACACCAGTTAATGGCATATGTATTAATGCCACCTAACTGAAAAAATAATTCTACCATTTTAATTTATCGGTGCATTATATGAGTTTAATGCTTGACGAGCGCAACTTTTGGATGACCCTGTAATTTAAATGTTTTTTTTTTATCTAAACATGTTCTTTCCTAGACAAAGTGGGAAATCCTTGAGAGGTGTTTTAGGATTTCTGAAGATTCCTCGAAAGATGTTTAATGATTTCTGGAGATTCCTCGAAATATATTTAATGATTTCTGAAGATTCCTCAAAAGATGGTTAATGATTTCTGGAGATTCCTCGAAAGATGTTTAATGATTTCTGGAGATTCGTCGAAAGATGTTTAATGATTTCTGGAGATTCCTCGAAATATGTTTAATGATTTCTGAAGATTCCTCGAAATATGTTTAATGATTTCTGAAGATTCCTCGAAAGATGTATAATGATATCGGGAGATTCCTCGAAAGATATTTAATGATTTCTGGAGATTTCTCGAAAAATATTTTCACCATGAGATATTTTAACCTTCTCTGAGTCGAATTAACTAGAGAAGGTGTTATAAAAATATTTCTGCTTTATGACAGATGCCGAAGTTCTTTAAGTTTACTACATGTCTTCAAAGTTTTTAGTTGTTTCATGTATTTAAAATATAATTATCTACTTTTAAAGTATGGGATATCGTAATTTTGACCATTGTCTGGTTTTATAAATAGGCAAGGACATACATTTTGGAGTCAAGTCAATGAATTTGCCAGATGACATAATTTTAGAGCAAATATGGGTAATCAGTTAAAGAACCTGAAATAGACGCTAATGAAGAATGTAAAGCAAGTGAATGAACTTTTTTCCCTACACCTATTTCTGTCCCTTTACCTCTATTAACATATTTGATTGATATAAAAGCAGCAGTTGAGAATCTAAAATGGTGTTATATTAGTCATGTAAATGCGTTAAATATGTCTATATCGTTTTAAAAGAGTTGTTTTTTTTCTCCCCATGATCAGCAATGCTTTGAAACGTTACTGGTTTCGAAGAAAATTCGTCTACCTGAATAATTTTTAAATTCTTTCTATAGTAAGTTTTGCGCTTACGGATTAACTCATCGCCTGCACTGTGCTGATGATTGGCAATGTCAGCAAAACCATGGTCAACAGGTGGTGACGGATGATGAGTTGAGCACGTTCTTGCTATTTTAGAACGTTGTATGCCAAAAGTTGCTTTAATGCAATCTTGTAACTTGTCACCTGTTTTAATTTTATCTCTGTTGTTTTACTTTCATTTTGTGTTTTGCATTTTGTTAAAAAAATTACGTATGGGTTTTACTTCCATTACACTACATCAATTCATATGTATGATATAAGATACGGTTATTTATTATATAGTTTTGAGTAAAGATGCTATTACACGGAACAATTCCTTACAGTAATCTTTCATTAAAACCATACATTTCAATGGTGGAAAATTTACCATCGTAAGCAGCAAGAAAAATTGATCAATTCTTAAGAGCGATCCAATCAGAAGACGACAAAAAATGACGTCACAAGGTTCTGCCTTCTGTTCTCGATTTCTTCTGTTCACCGTTCTGCTCTCAATTCACAGCATTTAAAACATTTCTACGTTGCACAGAAAAGACATTAAAGTATACTGTAAAGCACCACTTCATAACCCAGAAAATCATTTCCTAAGAAACTCTTATAAATGAATTTCTTTAAGCAACTAATATAATTTTAACCACTGGGAACTTTTCAAGAACTGCAAGGCCCAGCTGTTGAAATACGGTTCCTTTCAGATGCACAAAAAGCAGGATTGAATTCCAGATATGAGTGGAAAGCTCTATATACATACATGCCTATATTTGTTCGTAATTTACTTTAAATTTTAGGTGCTGTGAAAAGTAGTCCTAGCGTGCATAAAATAATAATAGAGTACCAAATTAATTTATTCAACCAAATCAGATTAAATTAAATCAAATTTGGGAGCCGCAATCATTGAGGGAAGAAAACTATCCTGTTAAATTCTTTATGTAATAAGAAAACATTCTGTAACCTACTAGGCGACTGGATTTCTGCTTCCTACCGGACAATTTGGATTTTTGCTTCTTATACGATGACTGGGTGCATATTATTTACAGTGTAACTAAATCTATATTTTTCCTCGAATTCGAAAACTATAATCAGACGTCTTATAGATTTTGTTTAACAAGCTGCTCTGTCTATTTAGGTTATTCTTGCCTCTAAAACCGAATTTAGAGTTAAAATCATTGACGAAAAAATGTTTTATTGCTATGTTTTTTTATAATGAAAAAGATATCTGTTTACTACCGGGCAGCTGAATTTCTGCACGTTTAGGGATTTATTTTTGTCTCCAAAATCGGTTGATATAATTACTTTATTTTTGTCTGCATTAAAAAGATTTTATTTCGGAGAGATATTTTAAGTGACAAAATTCTTAGACAGTAATTAATTAATTAAGTGTTACACGTTTCTAAAGGCGAAATATGCCTATCGATTTCGAATCAAGGAATTTTCGCAATGTACTTTTTGTAAAGAAAAATGTTCCCAAAACGAATACATAAAAAATGCACTTTATGAATTTGCAGACAGACACATATTTATTAAATACAGATTTTACATAAATGCATGAATTATTAATACTCTACACAGAGAAATGTCTTAATGTTTTTTTACAAATTCTGAAAAGCGCTGCAAAAAATCCAGTCCATATCTAGTTATTACCGGAACAAAATCCCGCTTATTATTCTTAAACCGTATCCATAATTTCATGCTAAAAGCATTTTTTTCCCAGAGTAATTGCAAGATGTTAAATCTCTTGAAAATTGTAATTTGAATATAGACTACAAAAACCAAGATAATCATCGCTGGTTATAAAAAATAAAGCAGCATAATTGGCTTTGAAATAAACTAAATTCTCGTCAAGTTTTAAGTGTCTGTTTTTTATTAAGAGCAAAAAAGATCACGCTTATTAGAAAGGATTATACAATTTTTTAAGACATTTTTGCAAAAAAAAAAAAATAGATTATTTGAAGCACTTCTTTAGTCAAGTGGCAAACTGAATAAATTTAGATAAGAAAATGCAAAAAAATATACAGTGACGATTACCTAAAATGTTTTTACGGTACATTTCTTTTCTTTTTTCTGATTGAGAAATGGCAGTTACAAGTAATTATTGTATGCAACTATTTGAAGGTCGAATCGCTTGTTTTTGGCAACAAATTTGATGTCCTTAAACGTAAAATTGGCGAAATATCGCCAACGGCGACTTTGAGAAACTTCTTGAATTTTGCAGTTTTTAAGCATTTTCCGAGTGATGTCGATTTGTCTAGAAATTTCCACTGAATGTATGTATATAAGCTAGTCATTGTTCAGTAGGAAGGAGTAGGCTTTATACGATTCAAATTGAATTGCGAGATGCGTCAGTGTTTTGAGAACAGTTTCGACTGTTTTGTGAATTAATTGATCATTTAATTGGTATTTCGTGAATTAATTGAGCATTTAATTGGTGTTTTGTAAATTAATTGAGCATTTAATTGGCGTTTTGTGAATTAATTGATCATTTAATTGGTGTTTTGTGAATTAATTGATCATTTAATTGGTGTTTTGTGAATTAATTCAGCATTTAATTGGTGTTTTGCGAATTAATTGAGCATTTAATTGCTGTTTTATGGAACCTGGCAATCATTTAATGACCTCATGAAATAGATAGTTATTATCTGTAAATTGTTTTTGTTTAAGTTTATTGGTACTTTAAAGAAAGTGTTACATATCCAGAAATTTGAAATTATTCTTGCACCCTGGGAGTACATTTACGATTTCAGGGGATACGTATCGTAACAATATTGCTTGAGAATTGATGGAAAACTGTTCTTGACTAATCGCCATTAATGAGTTTTTACTCGGAAAAGTTTTTCATCGAAACCAAAGGACGACAATTGATGTACATGGTTTCCATTTAATGTGGCTCCCAAATGTATTTCATGTGAATTTATAGAATTATGCAACTGTATGCATATTGTTTTAAATATATTTGCTTAACAATTTTATTTATTTGTTTAATATCATTTCAGTATAACAATTTTCTTGCTTTGGTGTGTTCACCAAAACTAGCCAGTACAACGATCATTTAGAAAAAATTAATTACAATTGAATTAATTAGCACTGTTTTAAAATTATTGAATATTTACCATTGATGACATTATTGTGACTCTTAGATACTGTGGAAATGTAATTAAACGTGTTTCAGTGAAATAGCGTAAAACTTGCTTAAATGTTCATATTAACACCCATACTTTCGTTCATATTTTGGGAACTTGTGGTTAGTTTGTAAAATTCGAAAATAATAAAATCTGATGTGAACAGCACATGAAATTCATTATATACTGCAATGAATTTACAACTTTTACAGTAAAACATATAAGTTATTCTTATAGTAGATACTTATATTCTCTCCAAGATATTGAATTTTCGTTAATTAGACGTCATTTTCATTGATTTAGAGTCATTTTTATCCATTTGGCGAGAATATAGCAGCATTTAAAAAAGTCGCCAAGTTGGCAGCATTCTGCCAAATATTTCGCCAAAATCTCGCTAAGCGTTATAGATGGAGAAATAAATTATTTTGTTAGCAGATTGCCGTTCAAATACAAAAGTATTACTCAAAGTATCTTTTCACATGAGTGGAACGAGCTAGATCCACGAGAACGATGTCACCAAATTTATCGCATGATATTACATATGAAAAGTGAACACGTTTCTCATAGTTCACATATATTTTTTAATTTATGGGATTTTTTGATAAATTTATTTGAAAAATGTGCAATATCTCGAGAACGGTTCATGTAGCGTTCTAAAGTTTATGTCAATTGTTTTCTAGGGGCAAATTACACAACAAATGTCTATTTGCGCAACTTTATTGAAGGTTTTGATTTTTTATTTATTGATGAGTTTTTCAAAATTTCACTCGAAAATTTAGGGGGGTTCTGAAAATTTTCGTTTAAAAACAATTGGTTTCCAGTACTCACGGATTGTAATTTTTGTACCAAATTTCATTTGAATCACTCCATTTATTCGTGAGATATCGTCTCCAAAGACTCACGCACACACACACACGCACAAACACACAGGCATCACCTCAAAAATATTTTAATCGTGATCAGGGATGCTTGAAACGTGCTCTACCGTCGAAAACTCGAATCCGAATTTTCGACCCCTTCTCAGTACTTTCTTTATACATTATGTATATAAGGAAAGCAATAAAACCCTCATGACCAAAAATTCTGTTGCCAATGGTAAAAATTAAAGAGTTATATATGAATTTCAAAATAATTATACATATATATATATATATACGGGGTGATTATAATTAAAGTTCCCGGTTTGAAAATGGTCTCAAAGGAAAAGCACTGGTCAGAATGATTTGAAATTTTGCGTGAACACTCGTGGAGCAATGGAATTTTGTTTGGTGAAGACAATAACAGTAGTTCAAAAAGTCGCCGCTAGGAGAATAGTTGGCACTTTACTACACTAGAATGCAATACAAAAGTAATAAATGTCCACTTACTTATTGGCTAATGACGTAATAAATACTCAATATGCTGTTCTTCGAATACTGAATTAAAAGTCGGTTCTTTCATCATATGCATCCAAGAAATGAAAAAAAAAATTCATCCATTCAAACAATGTTAAATTCTAAGCAAACGTAAGCCGTATCTTTTTTTTTACAAAAAGTGGATTTAACTTTTTTGCATAATTGCTCTTCAAATGCTGCTGCAAATTTGCATAAGACAGTGACGTTGCAATAAACGTTTGCTATAAAACAGGAAGAGCGGAACTTGTTTCTCATAACTTAATGAAAAATCTCTATTATTCTGTCGCAATGACTCTATCATTAAAAGATCGGGCTCTTCCTGTCAAATTGTTTTATGAGAACAATAGCTCTTGTTTAGTAGCTCTTAGAAATATCAGAAGGTTGACAGAGTTAAAATCTGGTCCTCTGTGTGGCAAAAGCTTGCGCAAAATGATTTTAAAATTTGAAGATACTGGCTCTTTGGACTTCAAATCTGGCAAGGGACGGAAAGCAGTCGATGTAGAGATAGTGGAAGACGTAGCTACAACGTTAAAAGAAGAGCGTAACGCTAATGCATCTACGAGTGCACGTGTAATTGCCCGATCATTAGATGCACCCTCCAGTACGGTGCAAAAAATTTTGAAAGACATTTTGAAATGTTATCCTTACAAACTGACCCATGTTCAACAGTTGCTACCTGCGGACAATGTTGCATGTGAAATGTTTGCACTTCAATTTCTGACTCGGATACAAGAGGACGATGAATGGCCCTGGAACGTTTGTGGACTGACGACTTCCATCTCCACGGTGAACTGTTAATACGCAAAATTGCAGAATCTAGGCAACCGAAAATCCACAGGAACTACGCCAGGTGCCTCGCCTCTTCATTCCCCCAAAGTCACTGTGTGGTGCAGATTTACAGCAGCGTTTGTTATCGGGCCTTCCTTTTTGGGGGAAGTGGATTCTAATGGCCCCGTCACCTGTTCTGTCAATAGCCATCGATATGAACGTCTTTTGAAAAGTCACGTTATACCCACACTGCAAGAGCGTCAGTGTATCAATAACACCATTTTGATGCAGGATGGGGCTCCACAACATATCGCAAAACCAGTGAAAAGGCTACTTCGCAGTCATTTTGGAGATGACAGAATCATCAGCCGCCATTTTCCTGTAAGATGGCCAGCACATTCCCCTGACCTCAATTCATGTGATATTTGGCTTTGGGAGCATCTGAAGAACGTGGTGTTTAATGGACACATTACCAATTTAGCGGAACTGGAAGCTAGCATCACACATCACATCCACAACATCTCTACAGAAACACTCAAATCTATTGTTGAACATGCTATTTTGCGCTTTCAGCTTGTTTCAGAATGCGAAGGACAGCATATTGAACATTTATTACGTCATTAGTCAACGTTTATTACTTTTGTATTGTATTCTAGTGTAGTAAAGCGCCAATTATTCGAGTTTTTAAACTACAGTTTTGTTCTTCACCAAACAAAATTTCATTACTCCACGAGTGTTCACGCAAAATTTAAAATCATTCTGACCAGTGCTTTTTATTTGAGACCATTTTCGAACCGGGAACTTTAATTATAATCACCCTATATATATATATATATATATATATATATATATAATTCTCATTTTTACTTTCTTTTTAACATTTCACAAGATAGTTCAAAAGTGTTTATGACTTTGTTCGTTCTGTCTGTCTGTGTGTTCGTTCGCACGATAACTGTCGTAAAAATAACTCTATCAAAATGAAACTTTAGTATGTTGTTAAGACGATTATAGGGGGATGTAGGTGAATAATATCACCCAATTGGTTTTGAATTGAACCCGAGATGAATAAATGAAGTATATTGAATCCTATGGAACCTAATTTTTCAAACATTTTATAGGCGAAATTAAAATTTACAAATTGCTTCGAAAATTTTATTAAATATTCAAATTATCCCATAAAATATACAAAACAAATTTCGGCAAAATATATTAGGTAGATTTTTAAATAAAAATTAAAAGAATAATTACACCCATATAATATGGAGAGATCACGTGCCGCACTTAAAAATAAATAACGCATCCATCCTTTCCCCCCAGTGAAAAAGTCGTGATGAAAAAGTTCTTTTAAATTTGTATTTAGTGCTGCATTCGTCATAAAATCGTTTCATCTTAGTGTATTGCCTGTATATCTATATTTTGTGCCAACGCAATTACAATATTTTTTAATTTAAATGATCATCAATCTTTGATTATTTCTACAACGAAGCCTTTAATGAATGTAGAATGTAAACAAGTGATTGTAAGATGAGTTTCATAAGAATTGGAAGTTTAGGAATGAAATATTCATTGCTTTTAACCAGAGAGCCCGACGTTTTATATTTCAATTACTTCATTTGAATGAAGTTCATTGTTATGTTTTTATGTTTTATGTTTTTCTAAAATAATAAATTATTTTAGTACTGTGATCATATAATATATATCATCACTGAATATATCGGATTTTAGAGATGTTACAGTAAAATTTTATTTCAGTTGGAAATTGTTTCATAATCTATGCTTTATGCATAGTTGATCTTTCTTGTTTATATATACTACATTAAAGTTCTGAAATCCGTTAAAAGATCTTGCTGCTGAAATTAGCTCAATCTATTAAGGATATAAATATCGTTTTGTGTTGTCAAAATCCAAACATAATTTGATTCACAGTTTTTGTTAATCTATTTAGTAAAATATGAAACGAGTTTTTGTATTGCCTTAGCTTTTCACTAAAAAAAATACATTATTATAAAGTTTAACACTTGCTAACACATTTTTAGTAACATTCAATCTTTCTTCAGCCTTTTTCAGTCTTTTCTCAAATAGAGAGGCGATACAAATTTAAATTGATTTAAGGAGTCCGGCACACAACATCTTATATTTTGTTTATTTTATATTTTGTTTATTTATTGGCATTTTGTAAAAAAAATTATTTTCCTAAAATGCGATGTCTATGCATCGATCAAACATTCGAAATATTGAAAAATTATTGAACGATTTTAAATAAAAAAATTTAAATTGTTACATTTTAAATTTTTTCATATAATTACTGAACCAATGACTCAACTTGCATAACGTTTTCCCTTTTGTGCACAGGAAAGGTTTCATGCTAATATGGGTAAGTCTGGTTAATCATTTTAGGCAAAACAGCTCCCTCATCCATTCGTTCACTTAATTTCTCTGACAATCCCTGTCACTCTGTGGAAATTTTTAATTTAATATCATTGATTAAGAAAAATGTGAGTTTCCCTGTTCGTGGGGCCGTTTCAGTTTGTTAGGAGCTTGTAAAGAACCTTGCTGCCGCAAACTGTGATCGAACCCTGGATCTCCGAACCGGCCAGCCGACGCTCTACCGTTGAGCTACTGGGACGAAATTGCAAGCTCTTATCGTCGGAGTGGACTCTGCATTCTCCACCCTCTAATTTCAGATTGTCGGGCAATTGCCAATCTGACTGATCACCTCCTGTTATTGTTACCAGAGGTTAGCCTCCTGCTACTACTATTTTTACAAATGTTAGTATGCCGCGAGGTAGTTATCTAAATTTGAAATCGGCGCTCAATCTTCCAGAGTCAACTGAATCCGCACTAGTCGTTCCAGGCTCACTTTCAGACTTCCGACATCTTTGGCAAAATCATCTTAATGATTATATTTTCACCAGGACTGGTGATCCGGCTAGAATCCTGTCTTACCTCCCTATCGTGAATCCTAATTTACAAATTTTTAATAAATACCTCATTTACTTTCTTACTGGCCATGGTCCCTTTCTTGATTACCTATACTTTTTCAAAATTAAATCCACCTCTAACTGTATTTGCAATAAATTCGGTGATGTGGAACATTATATTTTTGATTGTCCTTTTTTTAAAAATCTAAAAAACCAATTTTGTTCTCCAAAGTTCGTTCAAATCCCTCGTCAGTAGACAAAATTAAAAACTGTATTCTTGTTGCCATGGAAATTTCTAATAAAGTGACCTAAGCTTATGAATAGATTCTGCTCTCAATTAATTTTGATCAATGAATCCCTTTATTTCATTCTTATTAACTTATATGGATTTATTGTGTTCCTTCCATATTTTCTGTTTAAAAAAAAGAAGCTGTATGTTAACTGTTTTTATTTTCTCAGTCCTTTTTTCTTCTTTTGACCCTTTTTATTTGTATTTTGTCTAAATTTTCTTTTCTAAATTTTATCCTAAATTACTTAAATTTCTGTTTTTGATTTCCATGTGCCTATATTCCTTTCCTTTTCCATATATTTTCTTTTTTATATATTTTCTAAATAAATTTCACTTTTAAAATTTTATTATTTTCTTGAATTTTAATCTATTTTTCATTATGTTAATATACCTCACTCTAAATTTTATTTTTCAATGATCTTTTTATATATATTCACAATAACCCTTTCTCCATTTTTGAAAAATAGACGTACTTGTCAAGTTCAAATATAATGTAAAATTGTCTGTTTAACCACAATAATTTTCACCAATTGTTTTCTTTTTAGACATAAATAAATGTTCGTTTGGCGGGACGGTAGACCTTGGGTGCCTCCTGAGTGCAGGAGGTATCCTTTCTTGACCGTGCAGCTAGCTACTCTAAATCCACTATGTGAGTCGCAAGGTCTTCAGATTTCCGACATCTTTGCACAAACCTTGAGGTTTGATTTGTTATGGCATCATTTTAAAGGACCTTGCTACCCTAAACGGGAATCGAACTCTGGATTTCCGAATTGGCCAGCTGACGTTCTACCGTTGAGCTACTAGGACGAAATTGAAAGCTCTTATCGTCGAAGATAATGCCAGCTCGTAAAGTAATATACATCATACAGCTAAGTGAGTAAGACTGACCAAGCACTGGAATGTGCAATCTAAAATGCTGAAGGTAAGAACTTGAAATTTTGCACATACATGCAACTTAACCTATAAGTAATGAAAAAAAAATCTAAAATCTTGGAATATTGTTTGAAAGATTTATACATCGCGAAATTTTTTTTGTTCTACTATTAGTTCAGCTATAACTAGAGAACGGCTAGATACATAAAGTTTGTTTTAATACCATCATGCATAGAAAAAAAAAATTCTAAATTATCTTATTTAACTCCATTGATGCCTAATTAAGAGTTCAGATATTTTAATTTACAGTTACAGCACAAAATTTTTCTCCATCTTCGACCCAGCCCGTCCGACCTATCCGAATATGTAAGGTATTTGTTTGGACGGCCGGGACGTGCCACCCTTCGACTTCAGATATATATATACGACTCATTATATAGGTATACGCTATTGAGATTTGCATATAGCTATAGGTAAACGCTATTCAGATATAGATATACGCTATTGAGACTGGCATGGAAGAATGAACATAGGATAAACCATGTGACTACTGGTCAAACCTTCCTAGATTTGGCGTCTTATCGCCTCGCTTGGCGCTATGATATGTCTTCTACTATGAAGTGGCGTAAAAGCGCACAGTGGTGAACGTTTTTTTCGTTTGGTGATACTAATTTGCGTTTCAGTAATTTAAAATTATTTTAAATTTAATTAATTAAATATCAGTAATATTGTTTTTACCAAAAAAGCAATAATTATATTATTTGAGATTGGGGATGTTTGAAATTAATTCATCAAAATTCTATTAACAAATTACAAACTTGTAAAAAATCTGAGGTTTAAAAATTTACATTTAAGGTCTCGAATGGGTGAGCCATACCCTCCTTCCCCCACCACTAATCTCTTGAAAGGACTTACGGACCCACATATTTTATGCGCCCGTACTCCGTGTGAAGACGGGGACAGTTTGGGTAGATCCGGGAAGGGAACTCGGGTTGCCCGAGTGCAACCCCCGCGCTTTAGCTACTGGACTGTTTCACCACCCTACAGCAAGCAATTATATTTCTTCGACCCAGATCGTTCGACCTATCCGAAGGTGTAAGGCATCTGTTTGGGCGTCCGATAAGTGCCACCTAATTTAGATCGGAACCCATTGTGGACGGCTTCCAAAGATACCGTGTTCTACTACCCCTACCACTAATCTCTCGAAAGGACTTACGGATGCACATGTTTAACGTGGTCGTACTCCACATGAACACAGCGGCAGTTTGGGCAGAAGCGAGAATCGAACTCGGGTGAGTGTAATCCCCGTACTTAAAACCACTGAACTGTCGCGCTCTTCTGCAGCACACAATTCTTCTTCTTCAGTCCTTACAGTGCAGCCCGCCAAATAGACCTAACTCATCCTAATGCACAGTCGGGAAAATGTCGACACCTAACAAAACTGCGCCAACAAAAACAGATACCTCAAAGGAAATGTCCCCCTGACGTTATCGGACCAAGCAACCGAAACTAATTATCCACATCCCTCCCCCCTCTTTTTAAATACTAAATAACACCAAAAATAAATCCAAAATACAGAATTAATCCAAATACTCAGAGCAAACTAATAACCTACCAAATACTCAGAGCAAACTAATAAATACAAACCCCATTAAATCTTGATCCCACCGTCTACCAAGGACAATCATAATAACGAAAAGAATATGTTAAAACTTGAATGATCCAAAATAAAGTGCAAACTAAAACAAAAATCCAAATATTATAAACAAAACCCCGTTAAATGAATATTAAATTAAACCTCTTTTAAGCAACATTCTAGCAATTAACTTAAATTATGCATAGAAACAACTATAAGTCGACCCCAATTCATCCAAATGAAACTCGATCAACAATCCTTAGAAGATTATAATTCAACATCAGAACCAATATAACCCTATATAGTTAACGCAAGAGAAAGAAGAAGGACCAAAAACAACAATCAATAAATTTTTCTATCTATAACATAACTATTACATCAACCTATTGCATCAAATAAACTAAAAATCATTAACACTTAAAAATATATTCAGCAGAGAAGAATGTACCATCACTAGGTGAAACACATCAAATAACATAAAAATAGCTTCCTCAAATTGAACTTCTCAAATAAAATTACATTATAGAGGCGAGGAGGACAGACAGATCATCCGCAACACTTACGGGTAGTTTAACAAATACATTCATAGAGTAACAAATAATTAAAAGTATAACAAATAACAATTTAAAAATCAGCACAATGACAATCATAAATACACCAATTAAACAAATACAAATCGACAGATAATAAGAATAATAAACAAAAAACCAGACTAACTGACAACTTACAAATAAAATAGCAGAAGTCCTCCAAACCACCAATATGAAATAAAACCAGGTAGGAACAAAAACGAGGCGACCTCATCAGGACAAAGAAACAAAAAAGAGATAACAGCATTCATAATATACGTCTGAAACAAAATTAATTTCATAGAAAAAAAAAATAAATAAACAGAGTTACAGAAAGCAACCACCTCAAAAGTAAGAACTACGGAAAAAACAAAACCGCACTAAACAAACAAACAGCTCAAAGAAAATTTCCACTGACTCCAGCCCCGTTCGGTAGCCGACGTCTTTTGGGTTCGACAGCCAAACAAACTTACTCAAATATAAAAAGAAGTCAAAAATCAAGCAATCAACAAACAACCACATAAAAAAAGATCTCCGAGATAACGCATAAACCAAACCGACAGCATTTTCTAAAATATTGCATACTAAATGACACCAAAAATGAATCTAACATACAAAATTAGTCCCAACCAAATACTCAGACCAAACTAATAACGCCACACCCCAATAAGATTTTATCTCACCACCCATCAAAGAAAATCATAAAAACCAAAGAAAAATTTTAAAACATGAATGATTCTTAACAAAACGAAAATTAAAACAAAAAATCAAATATCATAATCAAAACCCAGATGAATTTATATTAAATTAAGCCTCTTCGAAACATCATACTAACAATTAACTTAAATTGTACATAGAAACGCCGATGAATTAGCCTCAATTCAAGCAAAAATGAAACTCGATCAACAGTAGAAGATTAAAATTCAACACCAAAACCAGTATAACCCTAAATAGTTGATACAAGAAAAAGAAGTAGGTTCAAAAAGAGCAATAATTTCCCCCATCTATAATATAATTATTACTTCAACCTGTAGTACAAAATCGACCAATAATCATTAACACTTAAAATTAATATTTTTAAAAATAAAATCCAAAACCACATTATAAATAATCTACCTCCTCAATTTAAAAGGAGATGCCAACAAAAGAAGATCCCAAAGAAGTATCCACCAACGCCAGAGGAAATCACATCAACTAACATGAAAAGGACTTCCTCTGGACTTCAATGATTGAGAATAAAGTACCAAAAGTAACAAATTAATAAACAACATATTTCGAAGAAACCGAAAGTAATTTTTAAGCAACATGCTTAATTAGACTAATCGAACGAATCAATCTAATTAATCAGACGAATTGTATTAAAATAATCTAAAATCACCTAAACGAAACCAGGTAATAGACTCATCTAATCTAGTAAACTATATGAGGAAGCCAAACTAAAAGACCAATAAAATATAGATTAATGCAGTTAAATAATATCTCTTACACAATAAAATCACCTAAACAAATATCGGTTGGCAAGTCCTAAAAGATCGAAAACAGCAAACTCAATATAACCTAACCAATCAAACAATAGGTCAGAACAGAATCTGAAGGACAAAAACATTAATATCGATCCAACTATGAAATGATTATTGCATCAGCCTAACAGAACATAACACTTAAATAATCAAAAACATTCAAGACATTTAAAACAAAGCCCATTACCACACTAATGGAAAAATTGTCACATACATAATTTTAAAATATACAAATATTACATACAAAATATCTATAATACACTGGAAATAAAAGTCCCCAAGTCTTACACTCCTTGAAGTATTCCTTCCGAGAGGTTGGTGATAGGGAAAGGAGGGTACTGTCCCTGTGGATGCTTCCCACATGGGGTTCCTGTCTAAATTGAGTGGCACTTCCCGGCTGTCCAAACAGTTACCTTACACCTTTCTGGTAGGTTGGACGGTCTGGGTCTCAACAACATCAACAACAACAACAATCCCTTGGAGTATGCCAACCGCTCAAGCAGCTGCTCATATCCTAAGGTGAGTCAGGCGGTCTGGGTTTTCAATCCTTGGAGTGCACTAACCCCGTGATCCACATGTCGTCTGTATTTTTCAAGTTCTTGCTTGAACTTATCACTTCGGCAAGAGTGCACAGTGTCAAATCTACAATTCTTTCTCTATTGTAGTTCGTACCATTTATACAATTAGCCCGTTGATCACAGCCGGAAGTAGCATGTTGACTAGACCATTTCAAACACTTTGCAACAAAGGTATAATTCCTACTTGTATGTATCAATCCACCACAAACCCTGCATTGCAAAATGCTCATACTTTTCCTATACCAATACTTCTTCCACCCTAAATAAGTATACCCTTGTGAGTTCAGGATCTGAGAGGTGACTGGATCGACATAAAGAAACCAGTGAAAGCCTGTTTTAACTCAAAACTTGAATTTGAAAAGAAAACTACTACTAGATTGCTTCAAGCACGAACTCTGACGTTTTAGCATGTCTATCAAGTCATCCACTTCCATCCCATCATTCACATTAAACAAAATGTTGCGATATTTTTTATTATTTCTTCAAGTCTATTATAAATTGCAATTTAAAACATATAACAACATATTTCAATGTGAAATTAAAGCCAAAAATATATTCTATATTAATACTTTTGGTAAGGAATAAATAAGATTACTGAATGCTTTCAAATTTAAGTTTTACTTTGATATACTAAATGGGTTTCATTATATCACATATGTTTTTTAAACAGATGTATATATTCGCCTAGAATATTTCTTGAAAGATCTGGAATATTTTATTTGATACCACTGGCTTTCAAAGGATTGACACAGCTTTTGTGGGTTTGAATAGGATATATTTGTCGAATCTTATTGCTGGTATGAATAGAAAATTCTTTGTTAGATTTATTTTTAGGTGTAAACATTCTGCTGAGGAACTCAAACTAGTACAAAAATAGTACAAGCCCTTTAAAAAAATGAAAAGGAATTCTACATTCTACATTATTTTAATCTAAATGTACGGGGATGTGTTTACTAAAGGGAATGAATATAATAAATAAATCGAACGTGTAAAATTTTCGCTGTTATCCCAATTTACACAGCAATGTAAAAGTAGCAATAAGCAGTGTAGTTGCAAGCAATGTAATTTGCGATGCACACTGATGTGGTATGCACTGCAGTTTATGAATATCATAATACCAAGAAATAATGAAGCTCCGGTGTCTAGAAACTGGTAAATAATACGCCAATTTTTACTCAAGGAATCCTGTCTTCGAGAAATATGGATCAGGATGGTAAAGTTTCCAGAATCAATTAAATTCCGTTGATTAAGGAGAAAGTTACTTGGCATTTATATCCTCTCAATTATGCACTGAATATTTAAAGCATCCCACTTCTAAAATCATAATCTGGATATTTGGAGAGGATAGAAAGTGTCAATAAATTTCTACGATATACGACTGTTTAAAAATATCCCGTCCAGTTAATAATATAGTGAAATCAAAAATACCAAGTTCTGTCAGAACATGGATTTTGGTGTTTGCTCTTACACAAAATAGACTGTAACTTCTTTGTAATCATAATTAGTCAGAATTGGGTTTTCCAGTTGGAAACCCATCTGGAGTTTACTCCCAAATAAGCGAAACATTCCATAGATAACATCACAATGTGGCTATTTGGAGAAGATAGTATTTGTTAATAGGGTTTCTGTGATATAAAGATGTTTAAAAGTATCCCGTTGAGTTAATGATATCGTGAAGTCAAAAATACCCAGTTCTGATTGAACATAAAATGTAGGGTTTGCTCCCACATAAAATAGACTGGAACTTCTCTGTGAGCACAATAAGGCGGAGTAAAATATTTCAGTTGGAAGTCTATCTGAAGTTTATTCCTGAATAAGGAAAACATCGCAGCGCTGATCCCTTGCTTTGGCTATTTGGAGAACAAATAAGTCGTCAATGTGATTTCTACGAGATAAAAGGGTTATTTGAAATCATTTCATGCAGCTAAGAAGATTGTAGAGTTAAAAATTTCAAGTATTAGCTAAAAATAAATCCTGGGGATTATTCGTGTACAGAATGGACTGTGACTTTTTTGTTGGAACAAGAATATGAAATTACTACAAAATGTTTTCGTGTTCTAAGCCCAGGTAACTTTTCTTCCTGAAGATAAATCATTCCTCTGCTGACAATAAAAATATGTCAAACGGAGATGACATATATCCCCAGTGGTATTTTTGTGATAAGCGATTATTGAAAAGCTTCGAATTTAGAATATCATGGATTTAAAAATATCAAAATCCGTCAGAAAATAAATTATGTGGATTATTTGTACGCCAAATAGAATGCGACTGTTTTGTACGCACAATAAAACCGAATTGTAATAAGTTTCCCAGCCGTAAATCATTATTCTCTATAATGAACAGACTTCATTGGCAGCTATTACTAAATGAGTGATTAGATTTTAATTACCACAGGCGCATTGCCGTAAGAAGCACTACAGTTCAACTGCAAGTTTTCAGCAAATGTCAAGTTTTACATAAAAGTATTTTGTACTCATTTTAAGAGAACTGTGGTCTTATATCATTATGTGGTGTTCCATAATTTATCTGAAGTTCTGAGATATAGATTTAGCATCTATCATTAGAGAAAGAACCAGTTTGGAACTTCAATACGAATTTCAGAAAAGACAATAACATTTTATGACAGCCCTCTGCAGATGAGATTTTATTAGTTGATGAAAATATCAAACAATTAAGAATTTACTTTAATGTAACAGTTTTGCAGAGGTTAGGTTTATATTGTTGCTATATCCGCTTGTCTGGAACTAGTCCAGAACAAACACATAAGACCACAGTCCATGGTGAAGGAAGAGATTGCAGCTTCTCTTGATTCAAAGATTCCAAGCAGATTGATATGTGCCTAATTACCAGCCGATCCTTCATCTCCTGACCCATCTCCTCTCGGAAGGACTTTTGAATTTACAGATTTATAGTGTTTATTTTCTGCGTAGACACACGGATAGTTCAGGGCGCCGCCGAAGACAGAACTCGAGTGCATCAACCTTAAATTGAGGCACTTTTTCAACCTTTATCGTTAAAAGTTGGTTGATTGGTGAGAAAAGAACCTTTATCTTCACATCTTGCGTTTTCAGACTGTGATACAGTTTTCTACAGTATTTTAAAGGTAATGGTTTTTAATATTAAATACCAAGGCAATAAGAAGGCGACATGAAGGCTCCAGTCTTGGTGTTATGGGCGGACAACGATTTATTCAGACAACGATTTATGACATCACGTCACATGGTGTTTGTGGACTCGAAGTGATGGAGGTGGTCGACCAATGAGGAGTCGATTATGCGGGCAAAAAGAGATTGTCCAATGGAAGCCATGACCAGCCCTCACAGATATCCTGAGATCCAATGGGCGACTATAACGAAATTGACAGAAAAACATTGTGCAAGAGATAGAATGATGATAAGAGTCGTTATAGAGATATAATATGTCAGAAATTGGTGAACTTAACATGTAGTAAAAAGATTTGAGAAATTGGCGAGTTATGAAGCGGTATCATGATGGAATACAGCAATTAAGTGTCCACGTCCCAGACCGCAAGACTCGCCTCAATGAGCAAAACAATGTGCGGCCAGAGCAGTTAAGATTGAAATCAGTACAATGGAATGGAGAGTGCGGACAGTGTTCATAAGTAATTACCAAAGCCATTAGGTACGATCCATGAGACTCCAACACCTAATAACCATTGACTAGAACCAACGTAAACCTATTTATTTTCACCTGTGTGGAAAATATGTTAAAATCTAACTTAAAAAAAACCCTGTCTCACACTAAATAACTATAAGCAGAATACTTTGTTAATTATGATAATAATCTATGATAAGTAAATGTCAAATATTAATGTGAATATTGATAATAGCGAATATTTACAATACAAGTAATAATTAAACTGCTGGCCATTAAAATTGCTGCACCATGAAGGCGGCATGCAATAAAGTCAAATCTGCATGAAAATTACTACATGCTGGGATATGCAAATGAGTAGCATTGCAGTGCATGCGCACAAAGCAGGTATGAAAAACGCCATCTATATTCTGCATAAAAGGGAAGATTGCACAGCGGATTTGTCATTCGGAAATCGCATTTGAACGTTGGTTGTTTGCACTAAGGTCGTGTTTTTCCTCGTGCAAGAAAGAGAAACTCCTACCAACACATGTGGAAATTCGACCGCGGCAGGATCGTGGTCTATCGGGACTGCGGTTTATCGTTTCGCGGCATTGCTGCTGACGTTGGTCGGGATCACATGACTTTTAGGCGAATATGGAATCGATGGGTCCAGGAGGGCCATACGAAACGCCATACAGGATCTCAGCGGCCCCGGGCCCTAACGCCCGAGAGGACAGGCATGTTGTCCTCTCGGCCTTGCGGGATCGTACAGCCACGTCACGTACCTTGAGTCAGGAACTTGGTTCGTTTGCAGAACAAGTGTCCGCACGGAGAGTGCAACGACGCCTGCAGCACCACTAACTGTCAGCACGGCGACCATTTTTGCGACTTCCCTTGACGCTGCAGCAGAGACAGTGGCGCCTACAGTGATGCGACGAACGACGACACTGGACACAGGAGTGGCACCATGTCGTCTTTTCAGACGTATCCAGGTTCTGCGTATAGCATCATGATGGACGTATCCGTGTGTGGAGGCAACGAGATGAACGAACGTTGCCAGAGTGCATTCGTCATCGTCATACGGGCCCAGCACCTGGCGTGATGGTATGGGGTGCCATTTTGTACACATACCGCATAGCCGGTAATGTGGACAGTCGCCGTTACATTTCCGACGTGTTAAGGCCTGTGACTTTGCCCTGTCTTCGAGGCCTACGTGACGCCATCTTTCAACAAGATAATGCACGACCGCATGTTTCCCGTGCTGTCCTGACCTTCCTCGGTACAGAGAGTGTTCGACTGTTGACCTGGCCAGCACGTTCTCCAGATCTGTCACCCATTGAGAACATTTGGTTATGGGTTGCTGAGAGACTGACACGCCACACATTTGCCAGCCTCTATGATTGATGAACTCTGGCATAGAGTTGAAGCCGCATAGAATGATGTACCCGTATCTATCATCCAAGCTCAATTCGATTCGATGCCCAACCGGATTGCAGCCATTGTTGCTGCCATAGTTGGCAGCTCTGTGTACTGAATTCTGCATGCTGTGTACCCCAAACCACCTGCAAATTTAATCATGCCTTCATCCCATTATACTGTATATGTACAATAAATAAGATTCTGCTATTTACTTTCCTTCCTGGTGTAGCAATTTTAATGGCCAGCAGTGTATAATAAAAGCTAAATTGGAGCAAAGATATCTCTTCCTTTTACAAAGTTAAATATTTCAATTAATGTATATTAATCAATTTGCTTTCAGATTAACACCGGACGACACAGACTGGTGAGTTTTTGCAGCTACAAGCGAGGTGCAGAGTGGTATACGACAACTTAATAAATGCAATTAATTATAATTAGTCATTAACACAAGATTTTGGTGTGTGACCACCCTAATCTTCAGTTAAACATGCGACGCAGACATATATTTAAATTTTTATCTCTTGTAACTCCATATAAATTCCGAACGGGAAAAATATTAATCCCTGATGGAGAGAAAAATATTTAAAATATTTTTACAGTTTCTAATGAGTTTCACAAAAAGGGCATTTCATATCTAATTATTGCCAAATTTAAATCCCAGCTTATTAATTTTAATTATGTCCATTATAACAAGCTAAAAGTATATATTTTTTCTAAAAGGAGTGGACAAGGCATTAAATATCTTGAGAAATAGATATGGACTAAAAAAACTAAGATAATCATCATGAACTGAAAAAATAGAAGAGCATAATTGGCTTTGAAATGAAATAAATACTTTTCGTGTTTCAAGTTCCAATTTTTTATAAGAAAATATTATCATGTTTCGAAGAGGTAAAAATGTGAACAATATTTGTTTATTTAGCCAAACGGTGGTTTAATCAGAATAAGAAAAAAAAATAATTAAAAAAATAATCGTTGAAAAAATGCATTTTTATTGAGTTAGAAGTGAAATATTTTGCCAGTGGCATTTAACGGTTATTTATTTATCTACAGTCTTTTTTAAATTCTCGCTTTATATATTTCTGTACTTTCATTATATACACAAGGAAAGCAAATATTTCAGTTTGCTTAACTGTCCCACTTGGCGACAAATTTGGTCATACATTTGGCGAACTTTGCGATAAATTTGGCACGATATCATTAAATTGGCGATTTTGTGAAAATGTCGTTAAGTTAGTAAAAATGAACTGCCTCTGGAAATGAAATATGAATTCTTTCGATAATCTCTGTTAATTTGTTTTGGATTTATTAATTTTATTTTATTGATTTAAAATATAGCCAGTTTCATTGTTCGTGAGGCAGGTACTCTTTGTTAGTTAATCATATGAAATTTGCATTTCATTAGGGGTTGGGTTTGGGGGGTCAGGAAGTAACGGAACTTTGTTAAGTGTCATGTTCTAATAAAGTTTTGTTACCGGACAGTATTAATAATACTGATCAGGAGAAGTGCATTTTCCACCTGTCCGAAAGTTTTGTACCCCAAGGCCTGTAGGCGGGTGGATGGGAGGGAATACATAACTTTAAGCACTCTGTGATATGTAACACTTAGTTTAGTTATATATCTGTTTGAGTAAGCAAATACAGTTGATGCTTCATCATTTCCTGACTATTCATTCAACTGTTCTGGAATCATCAGCCAAACTTTCAGTGGAGTACGGGCACTCTTAACGTAGATAGCCTAAAGATGGAATCTACCTATCTTTTCCAGTACTAGAAATCTGGGGGTTGACATCTCACTCTGAACTCTGACTTTGACCTCGTGGTTTTGAAGAGAACGTGCCAAAAATCTTCTCGGATTGGCTATTTTAACTGAAATTCTGCTCGTCAATTGTTAATAACTTTATGTTCACGCCTTCTTTTCGTAAACTAATGGGATTTGAACGTCGCCCCCCAGGCGGATTATAAGTGCCGATACCCTTTTTTAACAAATTCGCGGAAATAGGAGTCACCCGAAAAGGAAAGCCTACTGTTTGGACCCAACCTACCTAAGAAAAGTCTTTGTGCCGTTTTAGAAGCCCCCGGTTAACCATCTATTATATTGGAGATCTATGGCATTAAATCTATGGGACTAAAAGTCCTCTTGAGGGGTTGGCGCAGATAACCTAAAGAGTAGATGCAATGTTTAAATATTTCCCAATACTAGAAATTCGGTAGTAACATCTCACTCTGAACTCTCACTTTGACTTCGTGATTTTGTCAATGCCAAAGTGTCAAAAATCTTCTCTGATTGGCTACTTTTTTTAACATTCTGCTCGTCAGCTGTTAATCACTTTATGTTCACACCTTCTTTTCGTAAGCTAATGGGATTTGAACGTCAACCACCGGGGCGGATCGTAAGTGCCGATACCCTTTTTAACACTTTACAAAGTTGAAAAGTGTTTATGACTTTGTTCATTCTGTCTATCTGTCTGTCTGTCTGCCTGTCTGTCTGTCTGTCCGTTAGCACGATAACTGCCGTAAAAATGACTTAATCAAAATGAAATTTTAGTATGTTGTTCAGACGGTCTGTAGGACCTATGGGAATATAAATAAATAATATCACCCAATTAGTTTTGGATTGAACCCGGGTTGAAAAAATGAAATACATTGAACCCAATGGGACCAAATTCTTCAAACATTTTTTAAGCGCATTTAAATTTCACAAATTGCTTCGAAAATTTTAGGTAATGGTCAAATTGTTCCATAAAATATATAAACAAAAATTTAGCGAAATATATTCAGTAGTTTTTTAAATAAAAATTAAAATAATAATTACACCTCTTACATGAAGCGATCACGTGACCATGATAAGAAACTAAGAAATATCTTTGGAAGGGGGGGGGGGGAAGGTATGGTCCTTGTGAATGTCACCACCCTCTGGTTTCCGGTCATACCTCTTATGAGGTCTTTGATTCCGGTCTCAATATTCGTTTCATTTGGCGATTCGATGTACTTCCAAAGGCGATGCTACAGTCTAAATTGATTGGTACTCTCCCAGTCTCCCAAACAGATACCCTCTGGTAGGTCGGATGATCTGATAGAAAGAAAGGGAACTTTCATACGAAGCACATGTAATGAAGCATTTTGGATTGCTTAGGGCATATGAATAAATAAATGCCATTTAAATTTCAATAAATAAAAATAATGTTTTAAATTAAATGTACTATATAAATATTAAAAAATTCTACTTAAAATTTTGTAAAATTTTTTATAAGTCAAAATAAGTCACATAGGTTTTTTTTAAGTCAAAATGAAATTTTACTTATTTGAAAAAATCAGGGGGAATTTTATACTAAAATAATTTACGTTGTTATTTTCAAAGTCGTGCGCTGATGCGCTTGCGGTCAGTAAAATAAATAAATTTCTCAGAAAGTTTTTACTACACTGATGCTGACATTTACTTACATCACATTTCAATTGCACGGATAGACAGAACACAGACGCTTATAAACAGCCGCAACTATGTAAATAGTTGAATCGTGTTTTAACATCCACAAAATGTATAAATCTAATAAAAACTCGATATTGAATATTTCGACTGTTACAATACTTTTTCTATACATAAAAATATCTGATGTGGGTAGCACATGACTTTCATTATATAATGCAATGAATTTACGACCTTTACTGTTAAAAAAAATTTATTCTTATAGCAGATACTTATATTATTTCCAAGATATTGAATTTTCTTCAATTACTCGTCATTTTCCTTGATTTAGCGTCGTTTTTATCCATTTGGCTAGATTTTCGTCAATTTGGCAACATTTAAAAATGTCGCCAAGTTGGCGACATTCCGCTAAATTCGTCGCCAAGATCTCGCCAAGCGTTATGGACAGAAAAATAAGTTATTCTTACAGAAAATAAATGACTATTAGCGTTCATATATAAAAGTATTACTCAAAGTATCATTTCTCGTGAATGGAAGGAGTTAGATCCACGAGAATGTTGTCACCAAATTTATCCCATATTACATATAAGAAGTGAACATTCTTCTTAACAGTTAATATTTTATTTTAATTTATGGGATGTTTTGATAAATTTATTTGAAAAATGTTCAATATCTCGAGAACGGTACATGCTGGCGTTCTAAAGTTTATGGCAATTGTTTTCTAAGAAAAATTACATTCGAATAGCTCCATTTGTTCGTGAGATATCGTCTCCACAGCCTCACAGCCTCACTGACACACACACACACACACACTTTCACACACACACGGACATCACCTCAAAAATGTTCGATTCGTGATCAAGGATGTTTGAAACGTGCTCTCCCGTCGAAAACTCGAATTCGAATTTTCCACCCCAGTCACAATACTTTCCTTACACATTATGTATATAAGGAAAGTAAAAATTAAAATGTTTTAGACTTTTAGAAAAAGTAACTAGGGCTATCTGTTGATGTACAATGACATTGGACATTTAAATATAGTTTTGAACTACTCCAGCTATATTATTTCCGAGTATATTATTTATGTTA
Organism: Amaurobius ferox; assembly: GCA_951213105.1. NCBI lineage: Eukaryota > Metazoa > Arthropoda > Arachnida > Araneae > Amaurobiidae > Amaurobius > Amaurobius ferox. The sequence continues at coordinate 85,907,707 of OX578138.1, forward strand.
TTTATACCGAATATATTATTTGTATTATTCTTATTTCCATATATTATTTCCGAAGTGAGTTAGTTTAAATATACTATATAATATTATTATTCATAGCAAGCACTAAATACTTAATGTCATAACTAATAACGTAATAACAGTGGAAAAATAACATTGGACATTTAAATATAGTTTTGAACTACTCCAGCTATATTATTTCCGAGTATATTATTTATGTTATTTATACTGAATATATTATTTGTATTATTCTTATTTCCATATATTATTTCCGAAGTGAGTTAGTTTAAATATACTATATAATATTATTATTCATAGCAAGCACTAAATACTTAATGTCATAACTAATAACGTAATAACAGTGGAAAAATAACATTGGACATTTAAATATAGTTTTGAACTACTCCAGCTATATTATTTCCGAGTATATTATTTATGTTACTTATACCGAATATATTATTTGTATTATTCTTATTTCCATATATTATTTCCGAAGTGAGTTAGTTTAAATATACTATATAATATTATTATTCATAGCAAGCACTAAATACTTAATGTTATAACTAATAACGTAATAACAGTGGAAAAATAACATTGGACATTTAAATATAGTTTTGAACTACTCCAGCTATATTATTTCCGAGTATATTATTTATGTTATTTATACCGAATATATTATTTGTATTATTCTTATTTCCATATATTATTTCCGAAGTGAGTTACTTTAAATATACTATATAATATTATTATTCATAGCAAGCACTAAATACTTAATGTCATAACTAATAACGTAATAACAGTGGAAAAATAACATTGGACATTTAAATATTGTTTTGAGCTACTCCAGCTATATTATTTCCGAGTATATTATTTATGTTATTTATTCCGAATATATTATTTGTATCTATTATTCTTATTTCCATATATTATTTCCGAAGTGAGTTCGTTCAAATATACTATTTAAAATTATTCATAGCAAGCACTAAATACTTAATGTTATAACTAATAACGTAATAACAGTGGAAAAATAACATTGGACATTTAAATATAGTTTTGAACTACTCCAGCTATATTATTTCCGAGTATATTATTTATGTTATTTATACCGAATATATTATTTGTATTATTCTTATTTCCATATATTATTTCCGAAGTGAGTTAGTTTAAATATACTATATAATATTATTATTCATAGCAAGCACTAAATACTTAATGTCATAACTAATAACGTAATAACAGTGGAAAAATAACATTGGACATTTAAATATTGTTTTGAGCTACTCCAGCTATATTATTTCCGAGTATATTATTTATGTTATTTATTCCGAATATATTATTTGTATCTATTATTCTTATTTCCATATATTATTTCCGAAGTGAGTTAGTTTAAATATACTATTTAAAAATATTCATAGCAAGCACTAAATACTTAATGTCATAACTAATAACGTAATAACAGTGGAAAAATAATATTGGACATTTAAATATAGTTTTGAACTACTCCAGCTATATTATTTCCGAGTATATTATTTATGTTATTTATTCCGAATATATTATTTGTATATATTATTCTTATTTCCATATATTATTTCCGAAGTGAGTTAGTTTAAATATACTATTTAAAATTATTCATAGCAAGCACTAAATACTTAATGTCATAACTAATAACGTAATAACAGTGGAAAAATAACATTGGACATTTAAATATAGTTTTGAACTACTCCAGCTATATTATTTCCGAGTATATTATTTATGTTATTTATTCCGAATATATTATTTGTATCTATTATTCCTTTTTCCATATATTATTTCCGAAGTGAGTTAGCTTAAATATACTATTTAAAATTATTCATAGCAAGCACTAAATACTTAATGTCATAACTAATAACGTGATAACAGTGGCGTAATCATAGTTATTGGCCTTACAAGCAACATTGAGACCCCCCCCCCCCCATCCTTTCTAGCAGATATTTTTTGGATATATTTCGAAATAATTTGCAACTGATTAATTTATGGGTTGCATGCGTGAAATAACACACAATTGTATTGCATATATATATTAATAAAACATCTGAAAAAGTAATTGTTTAATTTATAAGATTTTTTTTTTTCAGCAGAAAACTTCGTAATAAGTTATGTCGCATCCATTTTTCAGGTCTCACTGTTTTCAATCGTCAAAAGGGCTAAATCACTTAAGCTCGATTGTCCAATAGAATTTTGAGGTAAAAAAACTACTTAGGCTCAGGATATGGGAAACATGCCGACGGATCGGGTAAGACGAAAAAAGGGGAAGATTGTTAAAGATGTGTTCGGCGTGTAATAGTCGGATGAGAGCGGCAGTGGTATTAAGTGTTAGTTCGACGACATATGCGTGTTATGATAGGGTGAGTCACTGGGGCGACACGCTAAAGTGAAAACTGCTTCCGAACGGCAGATAAGATAAACATTACCAAGCAATGATCAAATTTCTAAGCTTTCATTATCCTAGACGCTGCTGTCTGTGTGTGGAAATAAATGGAATTTCTATGTAAATCGCTATTTCATTTCCAATCACCCGTGTGACAAGATATATTCTACGTTGCGGGTGCCACGTGAATTTTTTTAAAGTCCTTCATAAGGTTTTATTTGCTGAATGGTCTTTGAGCACAACGTTGGCCGACAAGAGTGAGAAACAGTAAAAGTACAGACTGCATAACTAAACAATTGCTTTTCATCGATTTATATTTGTTAATTAATATTTTTACTGAAATTTGAATTATCATCTGTAGTTTTAGATTGCTATTTATCAATGTTTTAATGTGTGCAAATTGAAAGGGAAATTGTAGGGAAAGAGGAGATGGACTTTCGACTATACCGAGTTGCCCGGAGTTCAGCGAGATGAAAAGAGACAGTGCTAAAATTATTATTTTATGATGGCGGTTGGTGGATATTTAGTTTTGTTCCTTTTACTGTTTCAAGTAATCAGTGATCTGTGTTTTTTCTTAATTACAGCATTATACAAAGGGTCTCACATTTTTGCAATCCCAGAAAATAATGTTTTGTAACATTGCAAAATAAATTTTCATAAGAGTATCGGTACGTATAACCAAATTTATACGATGTTATGTACTCTGTGAAAAATAATTTGACTATAAATGCATGTCCAACCATTCTTACGTTATAACGGAAATTTTCTTGTAACCGAAATTATACGATGTTATGTACATTGTGTAAAATAATTTGAATATAAATGCATGCCCAACATAATTTAAATAAACATGCATGCCCAACCAATTTTACGTTATAATGAAAATGTTCTTATAACCGAAATTATAAGATGTTATGTACACTGTGAAATAATAATTTGAAAAAAATACTTGCCTGTTCAACCAATCTTACGTTATAATGAAAATTTTCTTATAACCGAAATTATACGAGGTTATGTACATTATGAAAAAAGAATTTGAAAAACAAAATGCATGCCCAATCAATCGAGCGTTATAACGAAAATTTTCTTATAACCGAAATTATACGATGTTCTGTACATTGTGAAATAGAAATTGAAAAAAAAAATGCATGTCCAACCAATCTTACGTTAAACGAAAATTTTTCTATAACCGATTTTTTATAGTTAAAATTGCCTATACATTTTCATAGTATAAAAAAATAATGTAATGCGAAAAAGCTTTGCATGAATCCTCCCCTCCCCCCCCCCACACACATACACCCGAAAATAAAAAGAAATCAGCAAAAAGTATAAGTTTTTAAAAAGTCTCTGTTCAACATCATAACAATTCAAGTGGATTTAACAACTAAAATAATTATTCATTCCTAAATTCCATGCAATCAAAAGGGTTTAAACAACCTTTTAGTGCATTCATTTTTAAATAGCAGATTCGTAATTCTCTTCAACAAAATTAAATGAATAAATTCTGTCTCCTGATTTATTGCACAGTCTAGTAGAGAAGAATAAAAATAAGTTTAAAGAAATTACATTCAGTCTGAGATGAAAGCTTCCATTTAAAAAGGGCAACAGATAATCTAAAATAAGAAACAAAGAGGAATCTACAATTCAAATAAGAAACATCTAAATTTTAGAGATATTTTATGTCGTCTTTTTTTAAGCAAATAGACTTGACAAATGTTGAAATAGAAACGCCGAGATTTAGAAATTGAAGTAGTTTTAGAAGCATCTGATATCTCGATGTTCATTTTAATACAACGTAATTACATTTGACAGATAGATATATTACTTTCCCTGCATACATAGTATGATGTATAAGGAAACTATTGTGACGGGGTCGAAAATTGAAACTCGAGCTTTCGAAGGAAGAACCCGTTTCAAGCATCCCTGAACTCGAAGTAAATACTTTTGAGATGTGTGTGTGTGTGTGTGTGTGTCAGTGAGTCTCACGAACGAAGTGATCCATGCTATTCCATGAACCCAGTACACTATTATTTTGCTGTGGAAGAATTATAATCATTGCATTATATAGTGAAAGTCACTCACTGGCAGTATTAAATTTTTAAGAAATAAAGACGCATTTTTTTTTTCAATTTGGTTATTATTTGCAGTTTTGTCGATTATCAGCATAGAAATTTTAAGGGTATATTATTGTCAAAGTTAGTCATGAAATATAATGTAATCCATGAAATATTAGCACAGTCGAACCTGTTTGAAACGGAACCCGTAGAAAACGGAATACTGTAATAAGCGGAAGAAACTTTTTGCCCCGTTCAAAAATATAGGAAATGTTATTTTCTCCTGAAAACGGAACCTGCACAACACGGAAACGGACGGCCAATTGGAAATATTTTGTTAGTAAAAGCACCTGTTGTAACAAATAGAGAATGGAAAAATTATCCAAATATTTCAGTCATTTATTTTCATGCGAGCCATTTTTCGGAGAACTTATTAAATTATATCGCGATTATTTTATTAAATTATATCGCGATTTTCTGAAATCAATTTCAGAACTTCAAGAGTTTTCCGGTAATTAGGGAGACTCTGAAATGGCAGAAATATTAATCAAAGCACGATTTTTAACAGAAAGTCGCATCATTGTAAGACACATGTCACTTTGGATTATTTTGAAAGTTCACCTCACATTTGTTTTAAATTTATATTTTTGTTTTATGTTAAGCAGTAATATTTTGCCTGCAAGTAAAATCATCTAAGTTTTAAGGTATGGTAATATGTTAAGAGTTAAGACATGGGGTACTATATATATTTATTGACATATACTCCTGTGATCGCAGGATGCAAAAATGTACCTATATACTTATTTAAAAAAATCTGACGTGGGCACCAGATGACTTTCCTTATATAATGCAATAAATTTACTACTTTTGCAGTAAAAAAATAGATTATTCTTATAGTAGATATTTATATTCTTTCCAAGATATTGAATTTTTGTCAATGAGTCGTCATTTTCATTGATTTAACGTCATTTTCATCCAGTTGACGAGTTTTCGTTAAATTAGCAATATTTAAAAAAGTCGTCAAGTTGGCAGCATTCCACCAAATTCGTCGCCAATATCTCGCCCAGCGTTATGGACGGAGAAATAAGTTATTCTTAAAATAACAGATAAATGACTATTGGCGTTCAAATACAAAAGTATTACTCAAAGTACCTTTTTTCATGAATGGAACGAGCTAGATCCACGAGAATGATGCCACCAAATGTATCGCATGATATTACGTATGGAAAGTCAACATGTTTCTCAATAGAAAATCTTTTTTTTTATTTTATATGATTCTTTGTCAATTTTTTTGATAAATATACAATATCTCGAGAACGGTTCATGTTAGCATTCTAAAATTTATGTCAATCGTTTTCTAATGACAAATTACATAAGAAATGTCTATTTGCATAACTTTATTAGATGTTTTGAATTTTTGATGATTTAATCAAAATTTCACCCGAAAATGTAGGAGGGTTCAGAACATTCGATTGCGTATAAAAACAATAGTCTTCCAGTATTCACAGATTGTAATTTTTGTACCAAATTGCGTTCAAATCGGTCCATTTGTTCGTCAGTTATTGTCTCCATAGGCTCACTGACACACACACACACACACACACACAGAGACAGACATGACCTCAAAAATGTTCGATTCGTGATCAGGGATGCTTGAAACGTGCTCTCCCGTCAAAAACCCGAATTCGAATTTTCGACTCCGTCACAATACTTTCCTTATACACTATTGTATATAAGAAAAGTAATAATTAAATTAGTTATTATGGTACTATATAGTATTAATCTGATTTATCTTTTACAATTTAGAATTTTTGAAGTCTTGTGTAAAGATGAGCAATTGCATATGGACTATCAGCATTTCCATCTAAGCTTTTAAACTTATGTTTTCCTGAAATGAACTACATGAAATGGAAACTTTTTCGAGAGGGAAATTATTCCGGTTCCTTGAATTCCGTTTAAGTCAGGTTCGACTGTATTAAGTCATTCGCATAGAATATATTGTGAAAAAATCTGATGTGGGCAGTACATGATTTTCTTCATATGATGGAATGAATTTACTACTTTTACAGTGAAATAAAATGGAGTATTCTTATAGCAGATATTTATATTCTTTCCAAGATATTGAATTTTGTCAATGAGTCGTCATTTTCATTCATTTTACGTCATTTTTATCCATTTGGCGATATTTTCGTTAATTTAGCAGCATTATAAAAAGTCGCCAAGTTGGCGATATTCCACCAAATTAGTCGCTAAAATCTCGCCAAGCGTTATGGACGGAGAAATAAGTTATTCTAACAGCAGATAAGTGACTATTGTCGTTCAAATACAAAAGTATTACTCAAAGTATTTTTTTTCATGAATGGAACGAGCTAGATCCACGAGAATGGTGTCACCAAATTTATTGCATGATATTCCATATGAAAAGTGAACATATTTCTGAGTAGGAAATATATTTTTTTTATTTTATATGACTTTTTGATATTTTTTTTAAAAATGTGCAATATCTCAAGAACGGATCATTTTAGCGTTCTAAAATTTAGATTAATCGTTTTCTCATGAAAAATTACATAAGAAATGTTTATTCGCGTAGTTTTATTAGAGATTTTGATTTTTGATGATTTTTTCAAAATTTTACTCGAAAATTTAGGGGGATTCGTTACGGAACATTCGATTTCGTATAAAAAAATAGGCTTCCAGTATTCACGGATTGTAATTTTGTACCAAATTTCTTTTGAATCGGTCCATTCGTTCGTCAGTTATCGTCTCCACAGGCTCACTGACACACACACACACACACAACCACACACACACACACACACACACACACACAGACACACACACACACACACACACAAACACACACAGAGATCACCTCAAAAATATTTGATTCGTGATCAGGGATGCTTGAAACGTGCTCTCCCGTCGAAAACTCGATTTCGAATTTTCGACCCCGTCACAATACTTTCCTTATACATTATTGTATACGTATAAGGAAAGTAATATTAGTTTGGAGAAATAGTAACACGGAATCATTTGTGAAACATTAATATGAAAATGCAAGAAAATTGTTAACATGGAATTATTTGTCGAATATTAATGTTTAATGTTTTAGTGAAATGTTTTATGTAATGTGTTTTAGGTGAATATTATCACGAAATTATTAGAGTAATTTGGAAAATATATAGGCACTTTGGAATATATAGTACCTTGGAAAATACATAGCATATGTATAAGGGAAGTATTGTGACGGTGTCGAAAATTCGAATTCGAGTTTTGGACGGGAAAGCACGTTTCAAGCATCCCTGATCACGAATCGAACAATTTTTAGGTGATGTCTGTGTATGTGCGTCAGTGAGTCTTGTAGACCATATATCTCTTGAATGAATGCAGCGATTCCAATGAAATTTGGTACAAAATTTACAATTCTGGAATACTGAAAGCCTATTGTTTTCAAACACAATTGAATATTCAGAACCCCCTAAATTTTCGTGTGAAATTTTGAAAAAATCATCAAAAAACCAATACCTTTAATAAAGTTACGCAAATAGATATTTCTTATGTAATTTATTAGAAAACGATTGACATAAACTTTAGATCGCTAACATGAACCGTTCTCGAGATATTGCAAATTTTTAAAATAAATTTATTAAAAAATCCCATAAATTAAATAAAATTTATTAACTTTTGAGGAACATGTTCACTTTTAATATGTAATATCTAGCGATAAATTTAGTGACATCATTCTCATGGATCTAGCTCATTCCATTTATGAGAAAAGATACTTTGAGTTATTCTTTCGTATTTGAGCACCAATAGTCATTTATCTGCTATAAGAATAACTAATTTATCCATCCATAACGCTTGGCGAGATTTTGACGACGAATTTGGCGGAATGTCGCCCACTTGGTGACTTTTTTAAATGTTGCCAAATTAACGATAATGTCGCCAAATGGATAAAAATGACGCTAAATCATTAAAAATGACGTCTACTTGACGAAAATTCAATGTCTTGGAAAGAATATAATCATCTACTATAAGAATAACCTATTTTTTTTTAAATGTAAAAATAATAAATTCATTGCATTATATAAGTAAAGTCATATACTGCCCATATCAGATTTCTATTAATACATTAAAGTTTAATAATTATGGAATATTATGGATTGTATTACTATGAACATTATATGCTAAAATAACTTATATTAATGTGAAATAATTATGGAATAACACGGATTATGTAATAATGAGGCAGTTTGTAGAATACTTCAAATTATTATGAATTATGAGTATTATATGTAGATCAAAATAATAGTTCATAATTTTGTAGCATAATAAAATATAAAATATTTATATAAATTCTGCCAATTTGGCATCACTTAAAAATGGAAAGGAATTCACATATTATCTATTCCCGCAAATCGAAAAATAAATGAATATTTTTGCAAAAATATTTCAATTCAATTATATATTTACTCAGTGGGGAAAACCCGCAGATGAGATACTACATTATTGAATTATTTTGTTACTAGAGAGCAACAAAACATTTATTCGATTCTATGTTGAAATGCAGATAGCGAAATTTAATGAGCTATTAATGTATGTATTTATTTATAAAAACCAGATTCGCAATTCTCTGCAGTAAAATTTAATTCTCTTTACTGATTTACTGTAGACTTTAAAAGCTAGGAGGGAAATGAAGAAATACAATAAACTACAAATATAAAATAATACAAATATAAATAAATATAAAAATTACATGCGAGAGATTTAAATCTCTCGCATGTAATTTTCAGACAATATGAGTAAAATAATATGAGGCAACAGACAATATGGAGTAAAATAAAAGATTAATCTGCATATCACATAAGAAACAGTCAGCATTTAGTAATACTTAACGGCAGTTTCTTTAAAGCGACAAAGTTGAGACAAGGAATTCGAGGTTTAAAAAATGAAGTTGCTCTTAAAAATGTTTAATTTTTCAAGATTTTGGATGTTTCAAATTTAAAACGTAAATTTACATGATTTATAAACAGATTTCTAAAATAGGAAGTGCGCTTCATATTTAAAGATTTTTTTAAATGATATTATCTGAACTTGAAAGTATTTCTGTTTGCGTTTTTGCTGGGTTTTGAGAAGAATTTTATTTTACCTTGCATAGAGTAAAGACTTTGTAGCTTTTGAAATAATTTGTAGTTGTATCCAAGCACGGCATTTTGCGTAAAATATTAGAATTATATTGAGGATGAGGCATTTAGACGGAAAATTTATTGAATTTATTGAATATTATTAGCGGATTATTATGGAATATTTGTATGGAATTTTTTATACCGCAGTACGAAAATTTACTGTGGTATAAAAATGTATTAAATGCTTTCATGTATCAATATCGTTTTTATAATATTTTGAGATATTAGTACAGGGCCGGATGATAACTCTTTGGGGGCCCAAGCACAGAACATTTTGGTGCCCTTGGTATAAGAGGGTATGTAATATCTCAATAGCCTGAAAAAAGTCCATCAGTTATCCATGGGCCCATATTGAAAAACAAAAGGATGTACTGTAACCCTCATTCGATTGTCAAATGTTCTTTTAGAGATCATGCCAACGCTCATGCACCATGGTATGGAGTTAGACGACCCCATATCCCCCAAAATACTCATATGTCAGGGGGCTCGAGAACAGTTCCATGACATTTAAATCATAATTATATTATACTTTGAAGCATTCGACGAAAAATTGTTTGGATCTTTATTCCCCAAATGTAAAGACGGCTATAAATCCCCTGTAAATCATAAAGACGATTGCAAAGCCCAAATCATAAAGACGGCTGTAATGCCCCTTTCTCTTGGCCGACCATAGATGAAAAAATCTGATGTGGGCAACACATGACTTTCCTTATATAATGTAATGAATTTACTACTTTTACAGTAAAAAGAATAAGTTTTTTTATAGTAGATACTAATATTCTTTCCAAGACATTAAATTTTACACAATTAGTCGTCATTTTCATTGATTTAGCATCATTTTTATGAATTTGGCGAGATTTTCGCTAATTTGGCAACATTTCAAAAAGTCGCCAAATTGGCGACATTCCGCCAAATTCGTCGACAAAATCTCGCCATGCGTTATGCATTAAGAAATAAGTTATTCTTACAGCAGATAAATGACTATTGGCATTCAAATACAAAAGTGTTACTCAGATTATCTTTTATCATGAATGGAACGAGCTAGATCCACGAGAATGATGTCACCCAACTTATCGCATGGTATTACATATGAAAAGTGAACATGTTTATCAATAGGAAATATTTTTTTTTATTTTATATGACATTTTGATATTTTTTTGTAAATGTACAATATCTCGAGAACGGCTCGTGTCAGCGTTCTAAAATTTATGTCAATCGTTTTCTAATGAAAAATTACATAAGAAATGTCTATTTGCGTAACTTTATTAGGGGTTTTGATTTTTTGACGATTTTTTCAAAATTTCATTCGAAAATTTAGGGGGGTTCTGAACATTCGATTACGTATAAAAACAATAGGCTTCCAGTGTTTACGGATTGTGATTTTTGTACCAAATTTGGTTCAAATCGGTTTATTCGTTCGTCAGTTATCGTCTCCACAGACCCACTGACACACACACACACACACACACTTTCACACACACACACACACACACACACACACACACACACACACACACACACACACACACACAGACATCACTTCAGAAATGTTTGATTCGTGATCAGGGATGCGTGAAACGTGCTCTCCCGTCGAAAACTCGAATTCGAATTTTCGACCCCGTCACAATACTTTCCTTATACATTATGTATATAAGGAAAGTAAAAATCTGATGTGGGCAACACATGACTTTCCTTATATAATGCAATAAATTTACAATTTTTACAATAAAAGAAAAGAGGTTTTTCTTATAGTAGCTAATATTCTTTCCAAGAAATTGAATTTTCGTCAATTAGTCGTCATTTGTCACTGATGTACTGTCCTTTTTATACATTTGGCGAGATTTCCGTTAATTTGGCAACATTTAAAAAATTCGCCAAGTTGGCGACATTCCGCCAAATTCTGTGCCAAAATCTCGCCAAGCGTTATGGACGGAGAAATAAGTTATTCTTATACAGATAAATAACTATTGGCGTTTAAATACAAAAGTATTACTCAAAGTATCTTTCTTATGAATGGAACGAGCTAGATCCATAAGAATGATGTTACCCAATTTATCGCATGACATTACATATGAAAAGTGAACATGTTTCTTAACAGTTAATATATTTTTTGTAATTTATGGGATTTTTTGATAAATTTATTTAAAAAATGTGCAATATCTCGAGAACGGTTCATGCTAACGTTCTAAAATTTATGTTAATCGTTTTCTAAGGAAAAATTACGTTAGAAATGTCTATTTGCGTAACTGTATTAAAGGTTTTGATATTTTGATGATTTTTTCAAAATTTCACTCGACAATTTAGGGGGCTTCTGAACCTTCAATTATGTTTAAAAAAAATCTGATGTGGGCAACACATGACTTTCCTTATATAATGTGATGAATTTACTACTTTTACAGTAACAAAATAGGTTTTTCTTATAGTAGATACTAATTCCTTCCAAGATATTAAATTTTCGACAATTAGTCGTCATTTTCATTGATTTAGCGTCATTTTTATCCATTTGGCGAGATTTTCGTTAATTTGGCAATATTTCAAAAAGTCGCCAAGTTGGCGACATTCCGCCAAATTCGTCGCCAAAATCTCGCCAAGCGTTATGCACGAAGAAAAAAGTTATTCTTACAGCAGATAAATGACTATTGGCGTTCAAATACAAAAGTATTATTCAAAGTATGTTTTTTCATGAATGGAACGAGCTAGATCCACGAGAATGATGTCACTCAATTTTTCGCATGGTATTACATATGAAAAGTGAACATGTTTCTCAATAGGAATTTTTTTTTCATTTTATATGACTTTTTAATATTTTTTTTTAAATGTGCAATATCTCGAGAACGGTCCATGTTATCGTCCTAAAATTTATGTCAATCGTTTTGTAATGAAAAATTACATAAGAAATGTCTATTTCCGTAACTTTATCAGTGGTTTTGAATTTTTAGCGATTTTTTCAAAATTTTATTCGAAAATTTAGGGAGGTTCTGTACATTCGATTACGTATAAAAACAATAGGCTTCCAGTGTTTTTTGTACCAAATTTGGTTCGAATCGGTCGATTCGTTCGTCAGTTATCGTCTCCACAGTCTCACTGACACACACACACACACACACACACACACACACACACACACACACACACACATAATTTCACACACACACACACACACAGACATCACTTCAAAAATGTTTGATTCGTAATCAGGGATGCTTGAAACGTGCTCTCCCGTCGAAAACTCGATTTCGAATTTTCGACCCCGTCACAATACTTTCCTTATACATTATGTATATAAGGAAAGTAACAACAGGCTTCCAGTATTCACAGATTGTGATTTTTGTACCAAATTTTGCTCGAATCGGTTCATTTGTTCGTCAGTTATTGTCTCCACAGTCTCACTGACACGCACACGCAAACACACTTTCAAACACACACACACACACACACACACACATACTTTCACATACACACACACACACACACAGACATCACTTCAACAATGTTTGATTCGTGATCAGAAATGCTTGAAACGTGCTCTCCCGTCGAAAACTCGAATTCGAATTTTCGACCCCGTCACAATACTTTCCTTATGTATTATGTATACATATAAGAAAAGTAAAAATCGACGGTAACTCCAGTCCAATGGATCCGACATGGGTTTGCGTGAATAGCATTTTGTAAAATAAAACTCAACTTTTGTAATATCAAAAAATAAATAAATAAAAAGGAAAGAAATCTGTCCCAAATCTGATTATATACACTTGTAAGGTTATGAAAGAACTACAGATTCTTGCTTACTGTTTATAGTTATCACTTTTAGTTTTAAGCATTCCAACGTAAAATTTTCATATTTCTTCCACTTAATAAGACGATTAGTTGAAAACTATCAAAGCATTTAAAAAAAAATCTGATGTTGGCAACACATGACTTTCCTTATATAATGCAATGAATTTACCACTTTTACAGTAAAAAAAAATAGGTTTATCTTATAGTTGATACTAATATTTTTTCCAAGATATTGAATTTTCGAGAATTAGTCGTCATTTTCATTGATTTAGCGTCATTTTCATCCATTTGGCGAGATTTTCGTTAATTTGGCAACATTTCAAAAAGTCGCCAAAATATCGCCAAGCGTTATGGATGAAGAAATAAGTTATTCTTACAGCAGATAAATGACTATTGGCGTTCAAATACAAAAGTATTATTCAAAGTACATTTTTCATGAATGGAACGAACTAGATCTACGAGAATGATGTCACCCAATGTATCGCATGGTATTACATATGAAAAGTGAACATGTGTCTCATAGGAAATATTTTTTTTTTATTTTATATGACACTTTGATAATTTTTCTAAAATGTGCAATATCTGGTTCATGTTAGCGATCTAAATTTTATGTCAATCGTTTTCTAATGAAAAATTACATAAAAATTGTTCATTTGCGTAACTTTATTAGTGGTTTTGATTTTTTGACGATTTTTTCAAAATTTCATTCGAAAATTTAGGGGGTTTCTGAACATTCGATTGCGTATAAAAACAATAGGCTTCCAGTGTTCACGGATTGTGATTTTTGCACCAAATTTGTCTCGAATCGGTCCATTCGTTCGTCAATTATCGTCTCCACACACACACACACACACACACACAGACATCACTTCAAAAATGTTTGATTCGTGATCAGGGATGCTTGAAACGTGCTCTCCCGTCGAAAACTCGAATTCGAAATTTCGACCCCGTCACAATACTTTCCTTATACATTATGTATATAAGGAAAGTAATAAAACAGGTACTAAATATGTATTAAGCACCCCTTGTTCCCTGTTCCATATATAAGGTAAGTAATTGAAAAATGATTCTCATGTTAAGAAAGCCTGGTAATAATATAAGCCTGTAACTACAACCAATAATGGAAACAATATTTATTTTTTTTTAATAAATCATATGTAATGTAGGTACTAAAGGTACTGAACCCTTGCTTTAATATGCATGATACAAGTGCATGAATAGTGTAATAGATGAAAATATTCAAACCGATAAAACAACAAATGCAGCTAGACTTTTCCTGGCTCCCAAAATTTTTTGAGTATCACACATGAGAAAGATATATACAAGAAAGATCAATCATGCTTAAAGCATTGATTATGAAACACTTTCCAACTTCGATGAAATTTTATTTAAAAAATGTCGAAAATGCAATACATTCCTCGGTAATATTTTAAAACTTATCACAATACTACATTGATTTATTATATTTGAAAACTTAGACCTTCATTGAAAAAAATGAACTTCATTCAAATGACGGCATTGAAATATAAATTGCCTGGTTTAAATATCTCTAAAATGCAATACATTCCACGGTAATATTTTAAAAACTATCATAATACTACGATAATTTATTATATTTGAAAACTTCATCGAAACCAACTGAAATTAATTCAAATGACGTCATAGAAAAAATAACACGCCTGGATCTCTCTATAAAAACAGGATTTCATTCATAACTTTCTCCCATTCATTTCATTCATCACAATACTATAATAATTTATTTTATTTAAAAATTAAGACCATGGAGCTACAAATAATTAAACTCTATGCTTAAAACTTCATCGAAAAAAATCGTCCTTCTCTTTATAAAATCAATTAATATTTCATTCATATCAGCCATGCAGACTCCATGGACTAAATTATTTTGTGTTAAAAAAATACAGGAATTTTAATACAACTCATTCTACATATATTGCTGTTTACATTTTATATAGGTGAAAAATAGGCTTAGTTGTAGAAATAATCAAATTTAGATGAGCATTTAAATTCAAATATATTGTCATTACGTTGTTTCAGTATGTAGATGCACAGAATTTAAGCAAAAATAAAGTAGTTTTAGGTCGGATACAACACTCAATATGAATTAAAAAGAACTTTAAAAAATCACGATTTTGAAACAAGATGGATGCCATATATCATTTTGAAGTGGGTCATGTGATCGTTTCATATCATGGTCACGTGATCGTTTCATATAAGAAGTGAAATTATTATTTTAATTTTTATTTAAAAAACTACTGAATATATTTCGCTGAATTTTTTTTTATATATTTTATGGAACAATTTGAATATTATCTATTCGATGCAATTTGTGAATTTTAAATCCGCTTAAAAATGTTTGAAAAATTAGGGCCCATAGGGCTCAATCTATTTCATTTTTTCAACCCGGGTTCAATCCAAAACCAATTGGGTGATATTATTCATTTATATTCCCATAGGTCCTACAGACCGTCTGAACAACATACTAAAATTTCATTTTGATTAAGTCATTTTTACGGCAGTTATCGTGCTAACGGACAGACAGACAGACAGAATGAACAAAGTCATAAACACTTTTCAACTTTGTTGTAAAGTGTTAAAAACAGTAAAAGCGAAAATTATTTCCAAAACCATGACATTCTCAAGGGCCGTACCTGATTCGGTAATACTAAAATTCTCACTGATATTAAAAGCCTCAAAGAAACAGTTCAACAATGACAAACACTTTTGACTAATAGACACTTTTGACTAAACATTATTTGAAATGTAGGAGGGGGGGACGGATGTTAAAATGCCACAAAACACATTGCACACATAAATAAGAACTTACAAGCAGACAAAAAAAAATGAAATTCAATCGGGCATATTTTCTTAGAATCTTAATAAATCATAAAAATGGTACAAATTCTATTCAGTTCCTACAAATATAACGCAATCATCGCCTAAAAAGGCAATAACGGTTCTCTCCCGATTTTACGCTGTCTGCCCAAGCATAGAATTGGAATTGCTGTAGAAATTGTTGGAATATTTCGTCTAACAATTGTTCGAAACGGCAACCAAAGGTGAAGTATATTTATGTAAAAATATGTTCAGCGTTTATGCCTCAGTGCCGCGATCAATCAGTGTAACCATTTGTTTGCAGTTTTTAATGCTATTACGAAGGATTTCAAATTCAATAAATTATCTTAACTATCTTTCACATGTGCACTATTCTTCGAAATTATTTAAAAAGCCAAATATTTTGACATTCTCAAATTTTTGAGAATGTTAAAATATTGGTTAAAATGTTGTTAAAATAACGTTAAAAAATGAATATATCGATTATTAAAAAGCAAACCAAAATTACTTAATTTAAGAATTAAAAAAGAAACAGCCCTAATTTAAAAATTAAAACGACTGTTTACGTATGTTTAGCATTTTTTTCTTCCGATTTCGAACCCAAATTTATTTTTTAAAAATATTTCGTAGAAAATTCTTGAAAAATTTCTTTTTCACATAATAGTGGATGTTTATTGATACATCTGGCTTATATGTGTTGAAATAAATTATTTTGACATCCTTAATACACATAGCACTGTTCAAATTCTTCATCATTATTGCTCAGGGAATTATTTTCTTTTCCACAGAAAATACCATGAAAATCTTAAAAAAAAACAGATTAATTTAAGTTCTAATCATGAAAATGACAAAACATATTTATCTAGTTCTAGCTTTTCATAAAATACATCAACATAAAAAAAATTCCAAAAGTAATCGATATGTATTCAGGAGGTTCTAAACGTGTTTACTGTTCAAAATCTCGAATTTAAAATTTTTCGCCTAAGCAATATTTACTCTATGGAATAGCATAAGAAAGCAAAATTAGCTCAAACTGATGCTAAAAAAAATTGCTACTAAATACCTTCGTTACTATATGATATACTGAATAAATACAGTAAGCTAAAATTTTTCAAGTGTTTAGTCATTTGATTGCACGAAGACCTTTATTTTGAAAAAA
Source organism: Amaurobius ferox (assembly GCA_951213105.1). Lineage (NCBI taxonomy): Eukaryota > Metazoa > Arthropoda > Arachnida > Araneae > Amaurobiidae > Amaurobius > Amaurobius ferox. The sequence continues at coordinate 85,925,140 of OX578138.1, forward strand.
CAATGATTATACCCAATTTAAGGAACTCGGATGTGAACTCTGCACATGATTTTCCCTACAGACTTAATTTTTTTTTTACCTTTCTTTCTTTCTTAATGTATTACTTTATGCATTATGAGTTTAATTGTACAAAATGACACAGAAACTTATTTGAAATTATACTGTCCTTAAAATTTTACTTTAATTTTTTGTTTTCATTCGGCAACTGGGCATATTTTCAAAGGCGGCGTCGCTAAGATATAAAAAAATCTGAAATACATTGAGAACGACTCATTCCGGAATAATGAGGCTAGTTTTAATGCTTTTCATCGTCAAAATTTACGTATAAAACAAGCATATAATACATTTCAGCACATTTAGTCTTTTATTTGAGATTTTGCTGATTTTTGAGAGCCATTTCGCAAAAATCTGATGTGGGCAGTACATGACTTTGTTAAAAATTACATATAAAATAAGCATTTGATATATTTGGCCATATATAGTCTTTAATTTTTAGATTTAACGATTTTTGCGGGACATTTCACAAGAAAACTCTGGTTCTTTTATATCTCGAATTATACCAAAATCTATTTAGCACCAGGGTCACCCACAAGGGACTTACTTATCAAATTTTACGAAATTCGGTCAATTAGTTTTTCAGTTAAAATGGATACAATATCTGCACAGACAGACAAGCACACACACACACGTTACTCTGAAAATAATTTTTTCGTGCTCTAGAGGTCCCAAAACGTGTAAATCCGTCGAAACCTCGAGTTGCGATTTTCGGCACAATTCCAATACTTTCCCTATACATTACCATGTATTGCAGGGAAAGTAAATATGTCTATTTTATTTTTTCCAAATAGCATCAAACTCTAATCAGTTCCAGAGTAACCTACAAGTGCCTCACCCACCAAATTTTGTGATATCTCGGGGAGTAGTCCTTGAGCTGGAATGGATACATACATTGAGCACAGCCGCACAGACAGACACACGCACAGGCGCCACGCTAAAATGGTGGATTCGCATGCGCAGATCCGTTAAAATTCCGAGTTCCGAATTTCGTCAAGACTCCAGTACTCTCCTAATATATCAAAATGTCGTGTGGGAAACGAAATAATTTTGCAGCCCTGCTCAAAATAGGACGCTACGTCACTGCCGCAATAAACCATGTTTCTATATGAAAGAACCCCGTGGCATTAATTATTGAACAGAAACATAAAGACATAAACTTCGCTGCGAACACATATTCACGACCACACTCAATGAGGTTCCATCAAAAACAGCACTGCCGTATACTTAGACCCATCAGAGACGAAAAATGGCAGCAATATCAGGTTCCCCAAGAAGACATTGCGAGAACATTACTGAAAAGTAATGGATATGGAGTCTGGTACTCCGCGACTGCGTCTCAATCACTATATGTAGAAAGGTGGGAGTGGGGGGTATTTTTTTTCTGCTAACTTTTCGGACAGTAAAAAGAGCAATTTTAGAAAAAGCTGAAAATCCACTGACTAGAAATTCACGAATAATGTTAGCAAACAAACATTTGGTATACTTCATCCTTGAGTTTGATATGATGTTTGAAATGCTGACTGATGTTTGAAACAATTTAAACAGCCTTTTGCTGTATCGTATTTAGAAAAGCACGCAATAAATTAAATACAGAACTTTGCATTGCATAATAACATAAAAAAATCTGATGTGGGCAACACATGACTTTCCTTATATAATGTAATGAATTTACTACTTTTACAGTAAAAAAATAGGTTTTTTTTATAGTAGATACTAATATTCTTTCCAAGATATTGAATTTTCGACAATTAGTCGTCATTTTCATTGATTTAGCATCATTTTTATCCATTTGGCGAGATTTTCATTAATTTGGCAACATTTCAAAAAAGTCGCCAAGTTGGCGACATTCCGCCAAATTCGTCGCCAAAATCTCGCCAAGCGTTATGGACGAAGAAAAAAGTTATTCTTACAGCAGATAAATGACTATTGGCGTTCAAATACAAAAGTATTATTCAAAGTATGTTTTTTCATGAATGGAACGAGCTAGATCCACGAGAATGATGTCACTCAATTTTTCGCATGGTATTACATATGAAAAGTGAACATGTTTCTCAATAGGAATTTTTTTTTATGTGACTTTTTCATAATTTTTTTTTAAAAATGCACAATATCTCGAGAACGGTTCATGTTAGCGTTCTAAAATTTATGCCAATCGTTTTCTAATGAAAAATTACATAAGAAATGTCTATTTGCGTAACTTTATTAGCGGTTTTGATTTTTTGACGATTTTTTCAAAATTTCATTCGAAAATTTAGGGGGGTTCTGAACATTCGATTACGTATAAAAACAATAGGCTTCCAGTGTTTACGGATTGTGATTTTTGTACCAAATTTGGTTCGAATCGGTCCATTCGTTCGTCAGTTATCGTCTCCACAGTCTCACTGACACACACACACACACACACACACACACACACACACACACATACACACACACATACTTTCACACACACACACACACACACACACACACACAGACATCACTTCAAAAATGTTTGATTCGTGATCAGGGATGCTTGAAACGTGCTCTCCCGTCGAAAACTCGAATTCGAATTTTCGACCCCGTCACAATACTTTCCTTATACATTATGTATATAAGGAAAGTAAAAATATGGATTTAGAAACTAAATTTCCTCACATATATTTTTGTAGCTTACTATATTGTATAATTTCGAAGACATTTCGAGTGGAAATATGGAAAATGAAAAAAATAAAAAGAAAACTCGTTTGAACAGAAGTACCTGTTTAAGTTTTTTTTTCGAAAAAAAATAGAACTCGATCCAAAATCCAATCTTATACATCTTTAGAGCTTCCAAATATTTACAAATTATTGCTTATTGTTCAAAGTTAGCTATTTTAGTCTTTGAGATATAAGCAGTACAGACTTGAAAAACGAAACATGTTTAATCTTCTTCAACTTGTTAGGACGATTACTCGAAAACTATAAAAGGTTTTTTTGATAATAAGTATAGATTTTAATACTAAATTTTTTAATACACATTTTTGTAGTTTACTATTTATATATATCTTTTATAATTTACTATATATTTCGAGTGGAAGTTAGAAAAATGAGAAAACAAAATACTAGGTTTACTACTTTACACTATATCTTTAAGTTTAAAAAAAAATAAGTTCAAAATATTAAAATATTGGAATTATTTTTATATATTTATAATATTGATCCTATTTTGACAATACAAGATCAATGGTATAGCTCGCATAGTATAGCTTTTGAAAAGCTTTACAATCTTTTGATATCATTCCTTAAAATATTCATATGATCCGCGAGAAACTGAAATATATTTGTTCAAATTTATGGTTTTTGAAGTGTTTGAGATGTGCGGTGGAAGTGGTTTAAAATCTTATTTCACAGTATCAACATAAAAACAGTTTCCAAAATTTTGTGTATAATACTTCCAGTTTTTCGAATTGTTTCACCTTTTTGAAACTTTCAGAAATTGCACTTGATGCTTTTGCATGAGTTTCCCAGCGTGTAGGAGATACATTTTTTAAAACACGATAGTTTCTCTAGTGGAATATAAGTATTGTACCACTAGTATCTGGGCGCAAAAAAAAAAAAAAAAAAAAAAAAAAAAAACCTGATGTGTGTAGCACATGGCTTTCCTCATATAATGCAATGAATTTACTACTTTTACTGTTAAAAAAATGGTATTCTTATAGTAGATATTTATATTCTTCCCAAGATATTGAATTTTCTTCAATTAGTCGTCATTTTCATTGATGTAGCGTCATTAATTTCGTTAATTTGGCAACATTTAAAAAAGTCGCCAAGTTGGCGACATTCCGCAAAATTCGTCGCCAAAACCTCGCCAAGCGTTATGGACGAAGAAATAAGTTATTCTTACAGAAGTTAAATGACTATTGGCGTTCAAATACAAAAGTATTACTCAAAGTATCTTTTCTCATGAATGGAGCAAGTTAGAACCACGAGAATGATATCACCAAATTAATGGCATGATATTACATATGAAAAGTGAACATGTTTCTTAAGAGTTAATATTTTTTTATTTTACTTGATTTTTTGATAAATTTATTTGAAAAATGTGCAATATCTCAAGAACGGTTAACGCTAGCATCCTACAGTTTGTGTCAATCGTTTTCTAAGGAATAATTACATAAGAAATGTCTATTTGCGTAGCTTTATTGAAGGTTTTGATTTTTTTTTGATGATTTTTTCAAAATTTCACTCGAAAATTTAGGAGGGTTCTGAATATTCGATTGTGTTCAAAAACAATAGTTTTCCAGTAATCACGGATTGTGATTTTTGTACTAAATTTCATTCGAGTCGCTCCATTCGTTCGTGAGATATCGTCTCCACAGACTCACTGACACACACACACACAGACACACACATACACACCTATACAGACATCACTTCAAAAATGTTCGATTCATGATCAGGGATGCTTGAAACTTGCTTTTCCGTCGAAAACTCAAATTTGAATTTTCAACCCCGTTACAATACTTTCCTTATACATTATGTATATAAGGAAAGTAAAAATGTGTAGAATAACTGAACATTTGGAAAAAATCATTATACTAAACAACAGTCAGTAGAACTTATACCTCCCAAATCTAGAGAGCAAGCACATAGCATAAACATTGCATATTTATTTCCTTTTAAACGTTTTAATGTACCACTTGATACCGGTTTAACATATTGGAAGCATTGCCATAAGATTAGTCTCTACACTTTTATATAATCAAGGCTGCCAATGACTTAGACATGGGCGCCCATATAACTTTTTCCAGAGGGGGCAAGCCACTCAGTAGGGCAAATTCAATGATAAGGTGTACAGCATTGACTAGCTTGACGTCTAACTTTACTTATGTTCTTGAATGTCCAGGGTAGAAGTGCTCCCTCTTGCCTTCCTTTATGGGCACCCATATCACTTGTGTAATCCAAAGTTTTATCTAAAAATGCTTTTTGTGAACAGAATCATGTTTTTACTATGCAAACGTTCTACTTCATTTTTCAAATAGTCCAATCATTTGTTCCTCAATCATTTGTTCCTCTATATGTCGTTAATATTCTACATCACCAGTAGGGAAATGCATCCACATAGCAAGGCCATTACTACATCCAGCACATTATTACTGGATGCAAAATCATCAATTGATTTAACAGTAGTTTCTCGAGCAATTATGTATTTACATTATGTTGAGTCAATTTCGTAATTCCCCACTTCCCAAAACAGTCACACATGAACAAATCCCTACCAGTATAGGCCTAGCTAAGATCTCAGAAAAGAGAGGAGGTATGACCAACATCATCAAGAGTATGACCAACAACATTGAAGGACTTAAGAGGCGTTAGTATGACCGAATGGAAGTGGGTTTACAATGCAGAATATTGCTTTCCAATATGGTTAATGCGAGCCTAAGTCCCGCCCCCCCCCCCCACCTTCCAGCCATAGGACTGACATCAAATGGAGGAAAAACCAATGTGACCATCAAATTGGATATGAAAAGTCAGATGTGATTTTTCTTTCATACACAAATTTGTTTGTCAGTATTCTGTTCTGTTGTTTTAATTCCGTAAAGTGGGTTATAATCGTTTTATATAGAAAAATTAAATGCAAAATTAATACTTATTTTAAATTAAATGGAATTTGCAGTTTTTAAATCATTTTATTTTTCATTTGGCATTTTAATCTGTTATATGGCATATACTTGCAAAATTTTACGAAATGGCAACATAATGCAAACGATTTATCGTTGCCACGTTAGGAGAATGTTTTAGTTTTATTAGAAAAAAATATATATTTAATATAAAAGTATAATAAAAAAATTACTTTAAATATGGAATTTGTATGTAATTAAACATTTTTCTTCTCCTTCATATAATATATTATCATCATATAATATTATATATTATTATTATTATATATTATATATTATTTACTAAATCATTGATTACCGTAATTATCTGCTGTAAAATAAAATAGTTGAATCTTATCTTTTGATTCATTATAAACTTAAAACCATTCTTTTAAATTGAATATATAATATTTAAAGAAACTACATCAAATTTCTGGTAACTTTCTTTCAGAATAAAAATCAGGATTTAACGAACATGAAAGGAGAAACAATAACTAATCTACAATTTAAAAAGAACAAGAAGCATCCTGATTTGGAATAACTTTTATATCTTTTTTTTAAAATAATAATAGCTACAAATGTATTTGTTCCTGAATTGAATGCAATTAGCAGGGTTTAACATTCTATCTTACTATAAATGGCTGCTAATATATTATTTTGTAAATAATTGAGTAATGTAATTCTCTGTTAAATAAAATGGTCAAATTTTATCTTTTGATTTATTGTTAACTGAATATTCAGGTTTCAAAGTAAAAAACAAATATTTAAAGAAACTGCATTAAATTTCTGGTAAGTATTATTTCAGAATAAGAATAAGTATTTAAAGAACGCGAAATGAGAAGCAATGACTATTCTACAATCCAAAAGAATAAGAAGCACCCTGATTTGGGGCATTTTTATATGTTTTTTTTAAATAATAAAAGTGACAAATGTTGAAACAAGAATGCAGAGATTTAAAAAGTGAAGTTGCTCTACAAGCGTTAAATTTTCCTAGCGGCAAACTTTTCAAATGTGCTACGTAAAACTAGTTGATTTATCGAGAGATTTTTAAATTGTAATCATCTGAGTTTTAAGGCATTTCTCTTTGCATTTGTAAGATATTTTCAGCTTAACTTTATTTTTTCTTATGCGTGTAAATTTTTTTAATCAAGAAAATATATTTTAATATATATTTTTAAGAGTGTGGAGTGTGTGTGTGTGTGTGTGTGGAGCGAGGTATATTTTGCAGTTTATAATATCAGTACAGAACTTTTAGTGGATTGTTATGGAAGATGTGTATGTGTGTAGTTCAATATTAGCATGGAATATTAGTATTAGATAATTATGAATTATGAAATTAATTGTAGTATAAAAATATTTTTAGATATTAAATTTGTTTTTGTTGTAGTATGTAATATAAGTACGTAATTAGTTGACAAACACAAATATAAAATTATTAGAAGTTTTTTTTTTTAAATTATTAGTTAAATATTAATAGGGAATTTATTTTATAATAGTTATAATTTCATTGGTATAATAGTACTGAACTTATGAACTTAATTATAACATAAAACATTGAATGTTTTTGGGGTGTTAAATTATTTTCATAACTGTATGAAATATTAATATGAAATTATTTGCAAAGCACTAGCATGCAATTATTTTCAAAATGTTTTTAAGAGAATATTAGTCAATATATTTGTGTTGAAATTTTAAATGAAATACTAATATGAATGCATTAAATTATTATGTATTATATCCCTAAGGAATTGTTGTGGTCAAAGAAGTTACATTAATTTGAACTGAAAATATATGAAAATTTATATGATAATTTAAATACTATAGTAATTCATATTATGAAAATCTTATTCTCTGTTACCATTGTTGAGTTCTGTATTTTGTTCAGGTTCTATTGTTAAAAACTTTTAATTTACAATGGCTGCGTAACTAAATCTTCTACAGTAGTAAATATTGGCACTTTGGCAAAACTGGCACTTTGACGATCCTGATCATGTACTATTTTAAGTAATCAGTGGAAGAACTCTAAATCGTCGATGATTACCCAGCACCTTCCTATGGCATCTAAACCTTGTCTTGGCTAACCAGAGATACTAGATCTTTATAATCATAGTGGTATCAATTCTAGTGTTTGCTGCACGTTCATGGACTTTTCTCCATGTTCGCTCACATGTCGACTTGACGCCTAGCTACTTCCCACTTACAACTGAACTTCAGCAGAACTATTAACCAGACACACTGTACGTGACCACTAACCAGGACTCTACTCCCTCACTCGGGATCTGAAACTTATACTATCGCTATGCAAAACCGCAGATGTTACTTGGCTCGGTGATTGGTCTACTTAAACAAAACAGTCAGAATATAATTGATTTAATGTTTTATAAAATTGATTTAATGGCGTACGGATTGTCGAGTATCAGTGGTGCCTGATAAAAAGCAGTTAATTGCAATTACTTATACTGGAAGTAAATAAAAATTGAAACGGTTGGCATCCCTGTTTATTTGTATGTAATCCTTATTTGGCCACAACAGTAAAGAAGTCGGCAGAATAATTAAGAAATATTGTTCGTTAGAATTTTAACGTATAATTATTATTTTGAAAACATTAAATTGATAATTGGAAATAGAAAGAAATTGACAGAATATCGTTTCAATAAATTAGAGAAAAACAAAAAAAACCCATTTTTTTAAAAAATAACTTCATCTATCCTAATAATTAATTAGTGGCACTCACCAAACGAAATATCTAATTTGAGTCGCCATTCGATTTTCTCACACATTCATATTCCTCATTGTTCAAGCCTACTTCTATTAAAATGAGCATCAAAATGCAAAAATTATATTTTTCATTAACTTTTCTTCTCAAATATTTATTTAAAATAATTCGTAAAAATATTTGTAAGTTGGAAACAGGTGTGTCATGCCAATGAATTTGAATCTTTGGCTGAGTTGTGTTGATGTATGCTATTATTACACCCTTTATATCCATAGCGTAATTCAAACTATCATTTTCAAGTGTTATACGATCATCATTATTGACGCCATTAAAAATCATATTTGAAAATATGTAATTAAATCATTAAATTACATCATCATTCGAATTAGAAATGAAAGAAAAAGTAGAAGGTAAGTAGTTAAGATGCAAAATAATCAGGGGATTACTCTTGTGTCAGAAGAAGTAAATAACAGCATTTAAAAACAACGGTATAAATATGAATGAAAAGAAAATCCCTTTGAATATAGAAATGAGAAAAAAAAAGAAAAGTAGAAGGTAAGTTGTTAAGATACAAAATAATCAGGGAATAACTTCTTGTGTCAGAAGAAGTAAATAACAGTATTTAAGAACAGCAGTATAAAAACGAATGAAAAGAAAATCACTTCGAATATAGAAATGAGAAAGAAAGAAAAAGTAGAAGGTAAGTCGTTAAGATACAAAATAATCAGGGGATTATTTCTTGTGTCAGAATAAGTAAATAACAGTATAAAACAACCGTATAAAATGAGAGAAGAAGTAAATAACAGTAATGAGAGAAGTAAATGAGAGAAGTAAATGAGTAACAGTAATGAGAATGTGAGAAGAAGTAAATAACAGAAGTAAACTTGTGTCAGAAGAAGTAAATAACAGTATTTAAGAACAGCAGTATAAAAACGAATGAAATGAAAATCCCTTCGAATATAGAAATGAGAAATCAAAGAACAAGTAGAATGTAAATCGTTAAGATACAGAATAATCAGGGAATAACTTCTTGTGTCAGAAGAAGTTTTTTTTTATTTATTTCCAATGGCAGGGAACAAGACAAACATTATACAAACATAGCGAACTCGAAACATATAACGTGAAAAGCCAATATCTAATAACACCGGCCAGAACCGTGAAGCCTGTTAGCCGTCACATGACGTTGCCCCTGCGCACCAGTGGGGGTCGGAAACACATCGCGCCCAACGACACAACATGCATGCCTGCAAGTGGGATTCGAACCCACAACCCGGCAACCGAACGATCGCTAGGAAACGCTTGCCTTGACTGTTCGACCACCGCGTCGGCGTGTTAGAAGAAGTAAATAACAGTATTTAAGAATAAAAGTATAAAAACGAATGAAAAGAAAATCCCTTCTAATATAGAAATGAGGAAATAAAGAAAAAGTAGAAGGTAAGTGTTAAGATACAAAATAATCAGGGGATTACTTCTTGTGTCAGAAAAAGTAAATAACAGTATTTAAGAACAACAGTATAAAAACGAAGAAAAAGAAGCTCCTTTCGAACACAGAAATGAAAAAACAAAGGACATGATAATACAAATTGTTCATAAAATGACTAGAAAAAATGTATAAAACAAAAATAAGAGATTAAAAGATTTTAAAAACTATGGAAAGAAAGCAGACAATGTACGACCTTGACAGGAGGAGCGTCCTAATTTTGTTACCTATGTTAATTTCAATAAATAGCCTTATAAACATGCACGTAAAAGTTATTTTACGCCTCTAAGAACATCCATAATATTCAAAATCAGGAATTTAGAAAGAATAAAAGAGATTTTAACCACGACAAAGAATTGCATAAAACATAATTTCTGACTCACCACGCTTGCAAGAGTAAATCAAGAACTCCAACTGTTGCCACTCACTTCTGTATAAATATATGTGTTTCCAAAACACTATGAATGTTAAAAATATCACTCGGCAGATTGCATAAGATGCGATAGGAGAATAAGAAATGTGCACTGGTAATAACTCTGATTTTAAATTTCAACAATGATGTGCATTTCAAGTGATAGTTATAAGTTATTATAATTAATTATCAATTGATGGTTAAGAAATTAAGTATTTAAAATGCATTAGAATATGTAAAATTATTTATAATACCACTTAACTAAATATACTGTGTAATTATTTGTTATTGAGTTATCGTGCCAGTCCGTCCATCCCAACATCTCCCTCCCCCCCCCCCCCCATACACATATAGATACAGATACAGACGAATATATTTACAAACCTGTTCAAAATGTGTTCAGGAGGTCTTCGAGCTGTTTAAATCTGTTGAAATGTTGTTATCTATTGAAATGTTGAATTAAACAAATTTCGTGAGAGCAATATTTTTTTATAAAAAAATTAAATATTATTCTATGCATTTGTAAATTGAAAGTTGATATTTCTTTTGATACATCAACTGTTGTCATTTCTGTTGATATTTCTTCTATTCCATAATACACTGTGAAGATTTAATACAATACATATGCTCCATTAGAACGAAAATAATATTATCTAAAAACAACATTAACATTCAAATAAATCATTCCTTCAAAATAAGAAAACAAAATAGAGAATATGAAATAAGAACAGAGTAAAGCGACTAATCTACATTTCAAATAAGATACATCTCAAATTTAGCAACATTTCTTGCCATTTTTTTAACCAAATGAAAGAGACAAATGTTGAAACAAGGATTTGAAGTTTAAAAAAGAAGACACTTTTTGTTCTGCAAGCGTTTAATTTTCTTGGCTTGAAGTTCTTTAAATTAGCTACAACGTAGCGTTTGATTTATAGAAAGATTCTTAAAATGTAATCAACTGTACATAGCTTAGTTTATGCTTTTGCGAATAAATATTTGTTTCTATTTCACAAGAAAATAGTTTCATTTTTCTAACAAAGCGCAGTATATGTAATGAGAAAGTATCTGAAAATTAAAAACACCTTTATACATCTGTATCTAAAGATTGAATAAGTTATCAACCGGCTTTCAATGCAATATTGTATTCTTAGAGGCAGAATAAATAGATCACAGACGCGTTCTTGCCATTATTGGCAGTGGTTCTCTTAGGATAGATGCTTATTTGCCTTTGATCGTACCAGAACCGTAGACAGGCAGGGGCTGAAGGGCGTTAAGCCCCCTAAAGGCCGTATCACATTCAAGAACTTTGCAGGCAATTTTTCGGACAACCAACTTTTTGAACAATTTTTACCCCGAGTTGGGAGAAAATGCGTGTGTGATAAGCGTAAAAAGTTGGGGCAACCCTGAACAACCTTTTCTGGATCGAGCAGAAAAAGTTGTTAGTTTGGGACAATTTTTCAACAACCAGCCAATCAGCGATTAGTAGCGGAGATATCACGTGTAGAGAACAGGTTGGCGCAGCTGGTTTATGGCGTGAAATCTACGAGCAACGTGGTCAAACAAGAACGTGGAAATTTCTGAATCTTTCAATATTTTCAGATGAATTTATACTATTTAAGATGGAATCATTTATATTTCTTTCCTGGAGGAAGAGTATTCAATAAGTTTGCCAACATGGTATGAAGAATTAAGCCGGTTTTGATTCGCATATCGGTGTAATATTTTATTTATCAAAAGTTTTAAAGATGAGCAATTGGAATACACTTTGAAACATATATGGTTTGTAAATTTTTCATTTACATTTTGTTGCATGATCATAAACTGACTTATGTCATGTTGATGCTATTTATATTCACAGTGTTTCTGGTATTATGTTAAACTACAGAGTTGCAGCCCTTTGATGAGAAATAAACGTGTACTGCAATATTTCAGCCGATCTGTTTATTATATCAGATATGCTATTTTATTGCTGAATCCGTTATAGAAATTGCCCTATATAGGAAACGTTTAATTTGAAATTATCATATATTATTCCTAAATTTTTCTTGTGTTTGAATAATATATTGTTTACATTTTTGTTTGTATGTGATCTTCGAAATTGCAATGTTAAAGCGTTTGGAATTTACTTGAAGTTATGCATGCAATACTGTTTATTTATAATAATAACTAAAATATGAGCATTGTCAGTATATATGAGCACTGCCATTATGTAAGAAACATAATTTATGTATGGGTACAAAGGAGTTTAATAATCAGGAATAGTTATTCATTAGCTTTAAACCTATGTATTCAACATTCAAAGTTTTGATGATTTTGAGGACAGCATTTAACATTTAAATTTTACTTCCTGTGCTAATTTTTTAGATACAAAAACTTCGAACTTAGAAAATTAACGTAATTCAAATTTCATCAGAAACATAAATTTAAGCTTTTTAAATTTTCATATCATAAATTTGAACATGACAATACATAACACTGTACTGATTAAGATACTTTCAAGATCTGAATATCGGTTGTTAAATTGTAAACAATGTTTGAAAAAAATGTTCAAGACTCTAAAATGTAAATAATTTTAAGTTAAGCATCAAAAATGCATTTTATAGTAGTTAATTGCATAACGTGAACTATGAAGAATGATAATAATTGAAAGCAAACTAATCCATAACGTAATGGTTGATATGAATTTAGCAGCTCATTCAACTTCAAAGTACTTCATAAATATTGGATAATTGCTTATTTGTTTCCAATAGATGTAATGCTTGCTATATAGAATGTGTGGAGTACTTATCAATAAAAACTAATTTGTAGCCATTCAACGAGTAAGTCAAATTACAACTAGTATATATATTATATGTTTATATAAATACCTTTACATATATATGGTTCAATATCTGCTATAAAATAATCCGAAACCCACAATTGGGCGAAAAATCAGGCCAATTTAAAATTTTATAGATTTCAATGCAAAATCGATCTATAATATCCATGTAATGTAAAGCAGACGAATAGCCAAGCTGTAAACACGCTGCCGTAACCCTAATCGCTATGTTGCAAATTACACAACTTTATATTTCTCGCCAAAAACGTGATAAAAATACAATGCTTTCATTCGCAGTTTTTCATTTTGTCAAACTTCTTCAATTGTCCGACAACCCTATCACCAACTTTTTTACCAGAGAATTGGTGGAAAAGTTGTCTGAACAAGTTGGTTGTTCCAAAAGTTCTTGAATGTGATATGGCCTTAAGAGGTATATTCAGCCCTCCTGATAAAAATATTAAATATTTAGTAGTGATATAAAATTTCATCCAACATGTCATTCAAATTTTGCATAAAAAATTTCTTTATATATATGTTTTTTATAAATTACTTTATTTTCAAGATTATTTAATTTAGATGACTTTGTGGTCACGCTAATGATCAATTTATTTACATATTTATTTAAAATTATTTAAAAATTATGACAATAATATTTGGATACTTTTGCATTATTGTGGGGTTCTTTGTTATAATACATTATAGAGTCAAAATCAACTGATAAGTATTTAAGAGTTAATATTAAGCGTTAACTTGTATTAACTTTCAGAAATTTTATTCTATTAATTAATAGCTTCACTACTAATTAATGCTTATATTAAAATAATTGTAATTATTATATATCAATATTGATGTATAGTAGCTATATGGACTTTTCTAATCAACTTAGCTTACAAATATAAATTAGCTTACAAATATTAATATACAATTATTTTTTAATAAATTTGTATCGATTATTAATATAATAGTAACTATTACGGTTATTAAATGATAATAATTAACTGTTTTTGGTGAGCCCCCTTGAATATCACTCCAGTCCCTCTTGAATTTCGTCTCTAGCTACGGCCCTTATTGGTACTTGTGTTCTGTCTTGATAAGGAAGGCATTTTATTGCCTTTCAAACCGGTTGATACCCTATTGAATCTTTATATGCTATTGTATAATGAAGTTTTTGATTTTAAAATTCCCTCTTACGGTGAAAAAAATGCTTAATACAAAAGTATTTGGGATCTAGATAGATTTATATGCTTGAGCATTGGAAAAAATTAAATTGACCATTTTCTAAGATCTTTCTTTATTTCTCGCTCCCTCTCTCTGTGTGCTCCTGTGTGTGTGTGTGCTTGTTGGCAGAAGTATATTGAACAAAAAATTCAAATAAAATTCGCACGATACCTTGTACTTATTCGAAAAGAACATTGGCTGTTGATGTGCTTTTTGGAGATGTAACATATTATTGTCATATAATTCACTATTTTACTGGTTTAAAAGGGTGTTCTAGGGTTCGCTATTTTATCAGTTATATATTTTTCACGTTTTATTGAAAAAAGAGTAATTACTGGTTTGCATATCATTTTTTATTAACACTTTCTTTTATTTTTTTCTAGCTTCCCTACAATAAAGTCTCGATCCATTTTTATGAGGATGTTACAATTTTACAATTTTTCATTTTTGTTGTCAGCTTCCTAAACAAGGAATTTTTGAAGCCTTTATATGACGACAAGTGGTTTTTCGCGCTTTCCGCTCCACGGAGTTATATCTATACTATTATGCCCACATATTTTATACAATTATAAAAATTTCAAATTAAAATACAAAAATAATAAAAAGGAATTAACTGTGTGTGCTTTTAGGATATGTATCCACTCTAGGTTTAAGTAGAGTTTAGAACACTTAGATGAACCTTTAAACTATAATCATAACAATAACTATAATGGCTAAATCTTCATTAAAACTTATATATCCATTATAAATAATTATAAATTTAATCATTTTGCGGCCAAGTGTTACAAAAAATGTCTAAATTTGGTCATAAAATGGCTAAGTTGGTAATCCTAGCTCTAAGGTTATTCGTTAAATTTTTCCTGAAATTTGGCAGCTTAATAAGTCAACGCGAATACAAATCTACAATGCAATTCTATCTCTTTTTTAAAATTTTCCTAAAATGATTGGCATTAAAAATATGGTTTAATCTATTAATAAATATTTGTTTTAAATTTCTGGTTTTTAAAATTTTTGTTACCCAATAAATTCACTACTTTTAAGCAAACATAACACCTTGTAGAGTTATTGCAGTTTTAAATTTTTTCGATATTATTTTAAATTCCAAGTCAACAAAAAATCTGATGTGGGCAGCACATGACTTTCCCTGCAGACTCAAATTCATGTTTTCTTTATTTCTTTAAGAACTCATTAAATTGAGTTTAATTGAACAAAACAACACTAAATTCGCATTTTAAATTCAATTTCTGCTTTTATTTGGTAATGGGACATTTTTCCAAAGGCGGCATAACAAAAATACGAAAAATCTCAAATAACTGGAGAACGGCTAGTCCTAGAGTAATAGAGTTGTTCTTATTATTTTCCTCGTTAAAAATTACGTATAAAACAAGCATTTAATCGATACAATTGAACATACGTAGTCTTTTTTTTATTAGATATTGGCGATTTTTGCGGGCCATCTCGTAAATAAAGGCATGTTGGTCTTTTCTGAATCGTACCAAAATCTAATTAGCACCAGAGTATCTCACAAGTGATTTATCTACCAAATTTTGTGAAATTTGGTCAATTAGTATTTCAGCTAGAGTGGATACATGAGATTTTTGAGGGCTATTTCGCAAAAAAGGTCGGGTTCTTTTTTTCCGAATCGTACCAAAAACTAATCAGCGCCAGGATCATACCCAAGAGTCTTACCAAATTTCATGAAATTATGTCCATTAGTTTTTGAGTTAGAGTGGATACATACATTGCACAGACAGACAGACACACACACAGACGTCACGCTAAAATTTTTTTTTCATATTCAAGAGGTCTCGAAACGTGTAGATCCGTCAAAAATTCGAGTTGCGATTTTCGACATGATTCCAATACTTTCAGTATACATTACATTTATTGCAGGGAAAATAATAAAAGTGGAAACCGTTTCAAGTTGAAAATACGATGCAATTTCAAATAGAAAGTCATTTCATAATTAATGATAAAATTCAAATTAATATTTTCAAAAAAATGAAGGATGAAATTAAGTTTGTGAAGAAAGTCCTGCATTATCCACGTCAGATTTTATCTTTATCATTTTCGCAAGTTTCTTAAAACTATAAATATCACGCGAACAAGGCGTGATTGGTCGTCTTCAAAGAATAAGCAGAAAATACCGGTAACTGTCTATCGTGATGCGACAATGGTGAGTGATGAAATGTACTGGAGAAATTTACTGTCTGTTGGCTATAGAAAGTCTGTTAGAGAATATCATAAACGAATGAAATATTGCGACTAAAATTCCATTGAATGTGAATGGGTTTTCTTACGCTCAGACAGCTTCTAGTCTGATGAATTCTGTACCTATTTTAAAACTTATTAGTGGATAAAAAATTGCTCTTGCCATTATTTTCTCTATATTTGAAAATCCATTATCTTTTATTTTAGACTATGTTGTATTATTGCCCATACCTTTAGCGGTCAATTTAAGAAGAGTTCGATTCAAGAGCCGTAATTTAACGTAATTGTAATTGTATTGTACTGGTGTATGTGCGGATATTTTGGAGGCTTTTTGTACTCAATGCAAACTTTATTCATTTTATTATAATATTCAAATATTTTGCGTGCATTTTCAAATCGTTACTTCACTTTAAAAAAAAACTGGCCTAAACCACTACACATTCATTTCGAAGGGAGTTTGTAAAGCTAAATCACCGTTTCAAATGTGGGCCGAGTTGGGAGGTTTCTCGTAAATAATTATAAATCTATTAAATTTTTCAAATTTCAAATGTGTTTTGCTGATGCTCAGATAATGTCCCTATTTATTAAAACGGATAATTTCTAGGCCAATAATTAGCGTTTTAAACTCGAGATATGCAACATAACGCAAAGTCTGTGCAATAAAGGTGCAACTAACCTGCCGAGTAGTCCACGTATACAGTGTTAAAATATGTACCAACAGCGACAATACACATCTGTATTCAGGGCAGAACTGCCTCACGAACAGTTTGCAGCATCACATGGGTTACACAATTACAGTCCCTGATAATGCGTTGTTTTTTTCAGTTAGCTTGATTCCAAATATCGTTTAGTATAAATTAAGCATCGCTCTATTATTTTAAAACTGGACATTTTTACCTATCTTTGTTAAGGCCCTATCACATTCAACAACTTTTCCGGCAAATTTTCGGACAACCAACTTTTCGAACAATTTTTACGCCGAGTTGGGGGAAAACTCGTGTGAAATAAGGTAAAAAAATTGGGACAACTGTATCTGACCGGTATAGAAAAAGTTGTTCATTTGGGACAATTTTTTACCAACTAGCCAATCACAGATGAGTAGCGAAGGAATCACGTGTGTAGAAAGGTTGGCGCAGATTCTATTACATTCTGGTTTGGCGTGAAATCCTCGCGCAAGTTTGAATCTGTGGAGCGCGAACAGATAGAATATAATTACAGATAGATTATATTGATATAATAACCAGGCAGCGCGAAGTATTATTTTAGTTTAGATTTAGAATTTTGTTAAGTATTTATAATATTTCTGTGTCATAAAGGTGGATGTCAATGGAAGTCGAAAAAAATGGTCATGCGAGATGGAAATGGAGTTAAATGAATCAATACGTGAAAAATCATTTTTGTGGAATCTAAAAGATCCACTGTATTTAAAAAAGAATTTGATGAAACATGCGTACGAGAAAATATCATCTTTACGAACCATCTCTTCCAAAGCGATTTTAAATACATGAAATATTATATAATAAAAATTAAGATATTATTACTAATATAATCTCTTTGGTCTCTTCTGATTCAAATTTATATTTACCAGCGGCTTGCTAGTTTACAGTATAGATGCGTTTCAGAAAATCCGCCTTTCTGTGACGCGAGTTTGCTTTGGCGATATATACATATTTCATCAGTTTTCTAAAATAAGCTAACTAAAGTGATTCCACCACAAAACACAAAGGAACCTAATTTAAATTGTTTTAGAATATTTACTACACTATGGCAATTTCCTCGTTTTAACGAATACAATTATGTTCTCTTTCTCGAATCGTTAAAACAAAACATCAGACAGAATTTAGAAAATGAATTTTCATGTATGTTCCCCATAGACTTTTTTTTATCCTTCTATTGCAATACTAAAACAACTTGAAAACTTATTCTGTTTACTCTTCAAAATAGTACTCTGAAATAACACTAAATGCATTGCGTGATATAATTTGTTAGTATATTTCAAATGTGAAGCTTTAGCTTAGGTGGTAGAGAATCAGCTCAGCAAACGACTGGACTCTGGTTCGAATCCATGCGAATTTTAAATTTTACAAGTGCTGCCATCTGTTGCTAAAATATTCAAATATAGTTTTTCTTTAATAATCAGCAGAATTTTTTTTGTTTTAAATTATTTTACGTTCTATATACAAAATAACCTTATATCAGTAAATTATTTTTAAATTTGAATGCTTATAAAAATTTATTTCGAAGTTACTTTGAAAAATATCTTGAAGTATACTTTATACTAGGTATAGATGGAATATATTCTTAAGTAAAAAAGTGCTTGTAAAATTAGCAAATATAAAATGCGCATGTAAAATTAGACAGAAATCATCGAACATCCTTATACGAGTAGTAGTTATCTTTCGACATGTAATTTTGAACATTTTAGATTAGAATAAAAACAAAAATCAAGCTACTTTGAAATTTTAATAATTTAATGCTAACATTTGAAGAATTTTTTCATTATTTTAAACGCACATAGACAATTAGAAATTTACAATACATTTGAAAATCATTTACTTTTAATAAAAAAAATAAGTTTGTATGTAAATATGAAAAGTTTACTCTTTTAAATTTGAATGCTTATAAAAATTTATTTCGAAGTTACTTTGAAAAACATCTTGAAGTATACTTTACACCAGCTATAGATGGAATGTACATTTAAATCTATTTTAAAACATAATTACTCAATAAATATAAATGTAGATAAAATAATTTTTAAAAGTTTACTTTAATGAGAAATATTTTAAACGTTACAAATGAGCAAAGAACATCTTCGGATATTTAATATCGATACGTATTTGAAAACCTTTAAAATCAAGTATAAAATGGTAATGAACTTAAATTTGTTGACATGATATTTTAATAACGGCATCCTTGAATTTAAATACTTTTTACGTTTTCTTTTTCTTTGTTTCATTTCAGTCAATATCGGCAATATCGCTTTTTAAACTAATTTTTTATCTTAAAATAGAGTGAATATTTTTCAACAAATATTTATTTGCTTTTTTATACGGATGTGTGACAAATCCAAATATTTTTTAATATTCATTCATCTGTTAAGCTTCAGATATCTGAAGTAATCCATATAAAAAAGAGCAAATCAAAAATTTACAATAGATTTTCCTAGCGTAATTATGCCAAGGCATATTTGATTTTTCCCTGCATCTGATAGCAATTTAGTCATAATTACAAAGTAATAAAGGTTACAAAAGGAAGTACTAAGTAAAAGTCTTGTTTTACTGCCGAAGTCGAAGCGAGAACGCACTGCCTGCCGAAAAGTACATGTACAAATGTATAGTTGTCGCCAAAAGGCGATAAACATACCGCCGTAGTTTTGTCATTTAGCACAACTGCTTCAAACTGTCAATAACCCTATCGCCAACTTTTTCGCCGAAAAATTGGGGGAAAAGTTGTCCGAAATAGTTGGTTGTTCCAAAAGTTCTTGAGTGTGATAGGGCCTTTAGTGAGATTCTGTATTTCGCAACTAGAGACTTCAAATTTTGTGTATGGATAGATAGTTCGAAAAGAAGAAAGTGAGAAATTTCAGTTTTCCCATATTTACTAATTTAGGGGGTTGCGCACACCAAAATGTTCAATTTTCGGAATATATGAGACACGCCTCTTTAAAATGTGAAACCCGCTTGAAATTCAATATATGAGCCAAATCATTTGATATGAACGCCAAGAAGAATAGGGTTTTATGAAAATTTCATTTAAGGGGGTGAATGCTCCAAACAAAATCATTCAAAAGCGAAATGGTTGAAAAACGTACTTCGCCCTGAGATAGAGACCTTAAATTTGATGTAATGGTAGATAGTTGGAAAAGAAGAAATTGTACAATTTCTTCTTTCCATAATTTGGTACTTTAGGGGTGCTGCATGTTAAATTGTTCGATTTGTCAAATAAATGAAGAACGAATTATTTAAGTGAGATCGAGTCTTTCTAGTTATTAAACTGACCAATCGTTCATTAAAACCCTTTGGGAAAATTGAAGTTTTAAAAAATGTTCTATATAGGGGTTGCTCTACGTCAGAACGTTTAAAATGTTAAACGATAGAAAAGCATACTTCGTGCTAAGATAGAAGCTTCAAATTTAATAGTTCGAAAGAAAGACTGCGCGCAATTTTAGGTTTACAATATTTGCTAATTTAAGGGTATGCCACACACCAAAATTTTCGATATTACGAATAAATTATAAACGCCTTCTTTTAAGTGAGACAGAAACTTTAAATTTTTACCCATGTTCACTATTCAATAAAATCCTAAAAAAACAAAAACAAAAAAAAAACAGAAGTTTTCAAAGATGTTTAGTAAAGCGGGGAGGGGGTGCTTCACCCACTTGAAATGCAAAATGATAGAAAAATACACTTCTCGATCAAATGTAGATTATAAATTGGGTGTGAGGCTAGCATTTTTTTTTTAATATATAATAATAATATAATAATATATTGTAATATAATATATATATATATTATATATTATATATTATATTATATAATATATAATATAATATATAATATATAATATATATTATATAATAATATAATATATATAATATACTATAATAAAAATAATAATATAATAATAGAATAGTAAATAATAATAAAAAAAAAGGGTTCGAAAGGAGTGTACAATTTCAGTTTTCTAGTATTTACTTCTTTAGACGTGCCGCACACAATAATGCCCTATTTGTGTAATAAATATGAAACCCCCTTTTTTAAATGAGATATTGACTTGAAACTTAATACACGGATCAATAAGATATTAATGAAAGATCAATAAGATATTATATCAAAACGTTCGAAATGTGAAATGATAGAGAAACGGACTTTGCAATGAAATAGAAACTTTAAAATTGGAGCACGGGTAGATCGCCAAATAGAAATAAAGTGTATAATTTAAGCTTTCTAATATTTGCTAATTTTAGGTAGATCACTAGACTACTGGAAAAATTGAATTATTCGAATATCCACGTTTTTCGGAGGTTGCCTATTGTGAAACCGTTGATTTTCAACTGGAATTCGGCTAGTCATTAATAGTTCTGATTTATAATAAAATTCAAAATTTTATTCGAAAATTTAGGTGTCTCTTCCGACCATGCGATTGCATTTAAAATCAGTAAGATTACAGCATTCACTGATTGTAATATATGTATCAAATTTTGTTCGTGGCTCTTCATTTAATAGTGATATATTTCACACCAGCGCACACACACCACTTCAAAACGTATATTTCGAGTTCAGGGATGCTTGAAACGTTCTCTTACATCATAAACTCGAATTCGAATTTTCGACCCATTTCTCATTACTTTATACATTATTTATTTATTTATTTAAGAAAATTGCAAGCTATAGGACAAAGTCCCAGTAACAGCATGCAAGATAAAATACAGTACAAAGTACACAAATTAAAATATTATAAAATACTTTAAAATGCAAACAGTTGACAACAAATGATTTCCGAAAGCACCTGCAGATGACTAAATACATTAAAATATACAATATTTACTACAAATGATTTTTAAAAGCAATTTCCGATAGATAAGAAACATCAAGATTATAGGAGAAGCTGTTGTATAATTTACAAAATTCACTTATCGCACAATAAAAACCAATATTTGTACTAAAATTCCTTTCAGTAAATAAACACATGCTCCCGGTCGATTACTGGGGAACATGAAACCCGATCCCACCCGAGACAGGGGAACAATCAATTCTGTTATTGAGCAGATTCCTGAAGAATGAAAATAAAATGAAATCCCTTCTGTTCTGTAAGTAAATATTAAGTAAATGTACTATGTAAGTATCTCTGTAATTATACTATGTATATAGGGAAAGTAATGCGAAGTCGGGTTTTATTTCTAACCTCCTACTAAGATTCCAACATAGGGTGGCTCAAAAGTAGCCATCTTTCCCCCGAGTCGAAGCGTCAGCTGTACATAGCGAAAATGGGGTTATTTCCCCGTACTTTCCCTTGGATTTCGGTTAATTCTAAACATTGTAGACTTATTGCTTGATTGATTGGTACATTTTTTTGACAGAAGCACAACCATTTTTCAGCTAATTTGCGCATCAAATTTCAGCCGTGTAACATGCGCGCGTCATTGAAATAGCACAGACATACGAAAACTGGCTGGAACTGTCAGAGTCAAAATGGCGGTTGTGTCGGCCTGTATATTTGGGAGCTATACACTAAAAATTGGAAAGAAGTGTGAAAGTCACTCTACAGGAGAGAAGTCATTCCTAGAAGAGTGATTATTCACTCCTAAATAGAGTATTAATCACCCCAAAAAAACTGATTATTCACTCTTTCCAAAGGGTGGAAAAATTCATTTTGATAAGAGTGTATATATTCACTCCTTGACATGGATTATTCACTCTAAGGTGGAGTCAATAAATCACTCATTCAGAGTGGGTATTTACTCCAAAGGAGTGACTATTCACGCTTACTCTTGAGTAGAAACACCACTTTTTCGCAGAGTGAAAACCCACTCTTTGGAGGGTGGCTCAATTTCAAGTATTGACTTGAGTGGCTATTCACTCTTTTTAAGGGAATTCTCACTCCTTAAAATTTAGAGTGATACCTCCTATAATAAGAAATCTATTTCTCCACGCAATAACTCTATGTTAAACACGACAAGATAAATGCGAGAGATGTCATTAACAAAGGAAATTTATCTAGCAGTTGATATTAACTATGAAGAGGTTGGCGTCAGAGAGTTTTATTGCACCACTTCGGATTGAAATACGGGTCAGATTAATTGCCTTGCCTATATATCATTGGTTCACACTCCCTATCGAAGTTTCAATTTCGTCCTTTACTCTGTCTATTTAAGGAATTGCGATTAGCTTGTGTTGAAGAGCATACGCAGTTTCAAAGACTGCCGCTGAGGCCTGTTACAGACAGAGAAACCAAGACTCTTCTATTTAAAAGAATTCAGTCATAACTTTTTTACTAATTTTTATTTTGTTTAATAATGCATAGTGTTCCTTTTAGCTTAACAAAATAATCGTCTTAATAGAAAGTTGATTCAGTTAGCTTCTGTCAGGTTCTGTCTCGTGGTTGACAGGGGAGAGGGGGGGGGGATTCAAGAAGATATGGAAAGACTTTTCAACCTACCCTCTTTTTTTACCCTCCCCGTGTA
The DNA here is from genome assembly GCA_951213105.1 of Amaurobius ferox. Classification (NCBI taxonomy): domain Eukaryota; kingdom Metazoa; phylum Arthropoda; class Arachnida; order Araneae; family Amaurobiidae; genus Amaurobius; species Amaurobius ferox. Next base: position 85,948,856 of record OX578138.1, read on the forward strand.
TAGAGTTTACGCTGACGATATAAGAGCTTGCAATTCCGTTCCAGAACCTCAACGGCAGAGCGTCAATTGGCCAGGACGAAGATCAGTGGTTCAATTCCCGGTTGGAGTAGCGGGGTTCTTTATAATGGCGCCCGAACAAATCAACAATGTAGGCTAGTGCAAGGATGTCGGAGGTGACCTCAGTACGACTATCACGCGGATTAAGTAGACTCTAGTATATTGATCGTTGATTTGAAATCGGGAGGTCAACGACTACGCAGTGGAGGAAGCTAATCTGGAGGATAAATATAGTAACAAGAGACCAACCTGATGTGAAAATAGAAAGAGGTGTCAGTCAGATTGTCAGTGGCACGCTAATCTGATATTATAGGATGGAAAATACAGAGTCCAATTTTGAGATAAGAGGTTGTGATTCCGCCACAGCAGCTCAAAGGTATTGCAGGCAAACATTCGACTCCGTTTGATTCTATCCCGTGTTCGAATTATAAGTGCGCAAGGATGTAGTCATCGCAGTCGTCAGGGAGCTTCTGAAGGATTTCCGGATTTCCATCGCTTTTCTTCGCCCACAGAGTAGGAATTGAAAATTCTGTTTCATTAGGTACTGTTTCATGTTTTATATCAGAGGTCGGCAACCGACGATTCCTGACAAATGTTTATGCGGCCAGCGATTGATTTCTTGCGGTAACATTTTATGCGGCCCGATAAAATTAAAATTGCAATTTGACAATATATTTCTTATTTTACATCACAGTTTGAAGTTTGTGAACTTTTATTTTAATACTTTTTTACCTTACGTAAAAGTGTTTCTAATGATGTTTTATCTAATTATACTATTTTATAAATGATTTCTGAACACTTGAGTAAAATGCAAGAAGATAGAGGGATTTTAAAGTCCCCCCAAGTTTTGGCAATATATCTAAAATCACTGTTGTCATTAAAATTTTTTTGGTCATTGGATGTCGTATTATAACTATCTATTTGTTCTGTTTCTAAATTGTGCTCATTTAATAATTTACTCATATATTATTAAATAAATATTGAATAAATATCGTTAAATAAATATTTAATTAATATTAAGTAAATATCATTAAATAAATACTTAAATAATATTAAACAATTATTTAACAAATTTTAATTTATTAAATAATTTACTCTAGAATTGTGGTCTTTGTAGCTAATATGCAACTTCCCTCCTGATGTACTTTACAAATGGTGGAATCTACGTCTATACTTGTTCAAATAAAATATAATTATATGACCCGAAGAACTGGCGACAATTACCATTTTTTTAATAATATGCATAAGCATTTTTGCAATGAAAATGAGGGTTTTTAAGAAAATCTCACTTACGACGCAACATTTCAGCGTACGCGGGAATATTTCAGGCGGCGAGCGACAGTGAAAAATTGCTAAAATGAAAAGTTATCAATGTCTTTTTGTTAATAAAAAATAAAGTTTTTCTTTTCAAATGGCCAGGCACATGGATGACATTGTGCCCAAAACACAAACATCCATGCCTTACGTGGGGCTCGAACCCACGACGTGGCGGTCGAGCAATTGCTACGAAAACGCTTGCCTTGACCACACGATAACCACGTCGGCATAAAAAATAAAGTAAAATTACCTTTTGGAATATGCATGTGTTACTGAGCACATATTAAAATAAAAACAGCACACAAATTTTTTGTGGATATATTGGATACCTCCCCCGTTTATTCGTGCTAATGAGACCAACTACCCCAAAACCAGCATATTTTCCATTGGCATTGTCCCTTCTAGGAAATCGCCCATGACAAATTATCAAAAAAAAAAAACCCCAAAAAACTATTACTTATTATTCCCAAGGTGTAAATAAATGTTCATAACGTGAGTTCAAATAATTTTCACATTGCTAATTGTCCATGAAAAGAATCCCCCCCCCCCCCCTGTCACTTCCTTAAATTACCTGATTATTTTGCATACGCGGACCCATTCTTTGCATTCGTGTTCCAAATGTGGTTCCCAGGTACAAACAGTTGCCAATTCCTGGTCAATAATAAATGTATTCCTGGTCTATAATATTATAAATGTGCAAGAATTTTGCCTTCTAGATACTAATTGGAAATGGGATTTAGGGAGTTTGGAAATACTTTTCCAAGATGTTTCTTTTCTCCGCTCCCGCTGGGGGCCGGGAATAGAAAATCCAGTTATAGTAGTTCTTGTCTTGTGGCCGATACTATATAAGCTTGCAAATATTCAGTTTTCTTGGTCACCAGGGGATTCTGCATGGTTTAAATAAGCACAAACATGCTAGATAATTATTATATACATTCTCTCAAAATAACGCGCGTGACAGAATACCAGCTAAGTTCCGTTCAAAAATTTAATGAATAATTTTAATGTCTCTGCTGGACACGTTTTGCACAAACCATCAACTGACTTTTAACGCCCCCCCCCCCCGCCCCCGTATCTCAGAAACCAAAAGAAGTGAAACATTAATTTTAGAATTATTTTGATAGTTATTAGCGATTAAACAAGGTTTTAATTATTTTGTTTATTTTGCTAGAGCCAAATTTTTGAATCAATGCGTCAAAATTTTGTACATTTTATTTCTCTATGAAATTTACACTTTTGATCCAAAACTCAAACGCCGACTAATAAAGTTAGAAGTTTAATATTTATCATGTTGAGTATTCCACTACTAACGAAATACACAGAAATTGCTGTTATCATATTTTACATAATCGTGATGACTATTCCAAATATTTCAAATGTCGCATGGTTCTGTTTTTTTAATAGGATGATCAATGACAATTTGAAATATCTCAAAAGTTACATAAATCGGTTTTTGCTTCAAATGGGATGTAATGACTATTCGAAATATATAAAACGTTCTACTGTCCTTTTTTTTCAAATAGGGTGTAATGACTATGCAAAATATATGAAATTTCATACTGTTCTGTTTTTTTTTTTTTCAAATAGAGTGTAACGACTACTCGAAATGTCCCAAATATGTATATAATATATTCTTCTGTTTTTGTTTCAAATAGGATGTAATGACAATTCGGAATATCTCAAATGTCGCATTGTTCTGCTGCTTTGTTTGCAAATAGGGTGTAGTGACTATTAAAAATACCTCAAATACCACTGTACTGTTTTTCCCTCAAATAGTGTTGTTGTTGTTGATACTCAGACCGTCGGACCTATTAGAAAGGTGTATGGTAACTGTTTGGATGGTCGGGAGGAGCCACCCAATTTAGACCGTACCCTTCTTCCCTACCACCAACCTCTCGGAAGGACTTACGGACCCACATGATTAACGCGATCGTACTCCGCGTGAACACGGCGGCAGTTTTAGCAGCGTAGGGAATCGAACTCTGGTCTACTGAGTGCAACTCTCGTGCGCTAACCACTGGGCTACAGCGCCCTTCCTCACATAGTGTTGTTGTTGTTGAGACCGAGACAGTCCGACCTACCAGAAAGGTGTAAGGTAACTGTTTGGACAGCCGGGATGTGCCACACAATTTAGACCGGAACCCAGTGGGGGAGGCATCCACAAGGACCGTATCCTCCTTCCCTTGCCACTAACCTCTCGGAAACACTTACGGACCCACATGTTTAACGTGATCGTACACCGCATGAACACGGCGGCAGTTGCGGCAGCGTGCAAATCCAGCGCGCAAACCACCGGGCTACCGCGCCCGAAATGTGCTAACAGCCCGCGGTGTTCCCAGGTGGTCACCCACCCAAGAACTAACCGCGGCCGATGCTGCTTGATTTCGGTGATTTAACGAGAACCTAACGAGGTGATCTAACGTTGGCATTCCTCAAATAGTGTTGAAGACCCAGACCGTCCGACTCATCCTTAGGACACGAGCAACCATTTGGACGGCCGGATCTCAAATAGTGTTGAGACCCAGACCGTCCGACCTACCAGAAAGGTGTAAGATGACCTCAAATAGTGTTAAAGGCCCAGACCACACAACCAACCCTAAGGCTTATGGTAGTTTAATGTGTGGTCGGGAACCTCAAATAGTGTTGTTGAGACTCAGACCGTCCGACCTACCAGAAAGGTGTAAGGTAACTGTTTGGACGGTCGTGAAGTGCCACCCAATTTAGACCGGAACCCAGTGGAGGAGGCATCCACAGGGACCGTACCCTCCTTCATCTACCACCAACCTCTCGGAAGGACTTTCGGACCCACATGTTTAACGTGATCGTACTCCGCATGAACACGGCGGCAGTTTTGGCAGTGGCTGGAATCGAACCCGGGCCTACCGAGTGCAACTCCAGCGCGCTAACCAATGGGTTACCGCGCCCACCGCGCCCTAGTGTGAAAGCCCCAGGCCGTCCGGCTCGTCCAGAGGACTTAGAACAACAAAATGGACGACCGGACTGCGCCCTAGTGTTGAAGACCCAGACCGTCCGGCTCGTCCTGAGGACATGAGCAGCCATTTGGACGGCCGGGACTGCGCCCTAGTGTGTAATAACTACTCGAAATATCTAAAATGTCGTATTGTTCTTTATTTTTTTTTCTTTAACTAGGAGGCTCTGCGCCCCGCTCGCTGAGCGCGCCAACCCCCGTAACTCAATTCGCGAGTCAGGAGGCTTCGCCTCCTACTGGGTCTCACTTCGCCTCCTACTGGTTCTCCTCGCTGGCTCTCACTTCGCGAACGCTTTTGTATCGCCTGCTAAGCAGGCGTAATATGCAAATGGATACCATCCTTATTAACTGACATTCGCCAGACCTAAAACTCGTGTCGCTGTCTCTCCCAATCTGGAGAGCGCGTACGACCGCCTACGTGTCCCATGATTCCCGACGCTCTCAGACTCCCGGAGCTTCGCCCTCCATTGTCTGCCGCTCGTTAAATCCGTAACACAATTCACGACTCGAGAGGCTTCGCCTACTAATCGCCGACGCTCACTGACGCTCGAAATACGTAAAATGTGGTATTGTTCGTTTATTTTCAAATAGGGTGTAATGACTATTCGTAATATCTCAAATGTCGCATTATTCTGTTGTTGTTTTTCTCAAATAGGATGTAATAACTATACGAAATATCTCAGTTGTCGCATTGTTATGTTTTTTTTTTCAAATAGTATGTAATGACAATTCGAAATATCTCAAATGGGGCATTGTTCTGTTGAGGATGTAATGACTATTTCAAATATCTCAAATGTCATACTCTTCTGCTTTTTGTTCCTCAAATAGGCTGTAATGACTATTCGAAATATCTCAAAAGTCGCATTGTGCTGTCTTTTTTTATATATTGTGTAATGACTATTCGAAATGTCTCAAATGTCATACTCATTTTGTTTTTTGTTCTTCAAATAGGATGTAATGACTATTCGAAATGTCTTAAATGTCGCATTGTTCTGGTTTCTTTTTCTCAAATAGGATGTAATGATTAATCGAAATATCTCAAATATGACATTGTTTTGTTGATTTTACAAATAGGATGTAATGACTATTCAAAATATCTCAAATGTTATACTCTTCTGTTTTCTTTTTCTCAAACAGTGTCGCAAACCCAAACCGCCCGAATCATCCTAGGACATGAGCAGTCGCTTGGACGGCCGGTTCTCAAATAGACTGTAATGACTATTCGAAATATCTCAAATGTCACACTCTTCTTTTTTTTTTTGTTTCTCAAATAGGATGTAATAACTATTCGAAGTGTCTCAAATGTCGCATTGTTCTGTTTTCTTTTCTCAAATGGGATGTAATGAAAATACGAAATATCTCAAAAGTCGCATCGTTCTGTCTTTCTTTTTAAATAGGGTGTAATGACTATTCCAAATATCTCAAATGTCGCATTGTTCTGTTTTCTTCTCAAATAGGATTTAATGTCTAATCGAAATATATCAAATGTGACATTGTTCTGTTGATTTTACAAATAGGATGTAATGACTACTCAAAATATCTTAAATGTCATATTCTTCTGTTTTGTTTTTCTCAAATAGTGTGTAATGACTATTCGAAATATCTCAAATGTCATACTCTTCTGTTTTTGTTCCTCAAATAGGATGTAATGACTATTCGAAATATCTCAAATATCATATTTATTTGTGTTTTTACCTCAAACAGGATGAAATATCTATTCGAAATATTCAAATGCCGAATTGTTCTGTTTTTTTTGTTTCATATAAGGTGGAATGACTATTCAAAATATCTCAAATGTAAATATTTTTCTGGTTTTCTTTTCTTAAATAGGATGTAATGACTATTCAAAATATCTAAAATGTCGTATTGTTTTGTTTTTTTTCTCTAAAATAAGGTGTAATGACAATTCGCAATATCTAAAATACCCCATTGTTTTGTTTTTTTCTTAATTTGATTATAAAGACTATTCGAAATATCTAATTCGTAATATCTATCTATTGTTCTGTTTTTTTTCATATAATGTTTAATGACTATTCGAAATATCTCAAATGTTGTATTGTTCTGTTGTTTTTCCTCTAATAGGGTGGCTGGAATAAAAATTCTACAGAAAATCTCTAGAAGATACACTGTTTACATTTGGTATGCTGAGTGACCTGTAACAATCAATATGGAAAAATTTATGAAATTCAAAATTTTCAAATTTTAAGCAACCTTAACGGCTATTGGAAAACCAGCAAATGTCGTTATTAAATTTTGGGTCACTCGAGTGTTCTGGGAAATAAAGTTGCAGACTGATTAGCTTTTGAGGCGACGTCAGATATCTCTGTTCAGAGTACAAACTTACCATATCCCTGTTCATCGCTAAGATCACATATAAATCTTAATATCATAAACGAGTGGCAACAGCAGTGGAATGAAAATGAGAAAGGAAGAGAAACTTTCAACTATCTTCCCAGAGTATCTCAAGAGCAACTGATTTGCAGCAGAGAATTGGTACAGTTTTTCTCGGGGCATGGTTGTTTCCCAAACCTATCTTTACAAAATCCTAAAGAAAGACACCGAAAACTGTATTTGTGGTGAAATAGGATCTCAGAAATATTTGGTATTTGATTGCGAACTTACAAAGAACTATCACCTTAAAAGGCCCAGTAGACAGCATTTGCCAATATTTGCCAAAAACCTTCTGGATAATAGCTGGGCTAAACAGAGAATAACATCTATAATTCAATTTCTAAAGGAAAACGAACATACCCTGTGAATTAATACTGGTAACCTCACCACATTCGCTCGCTGTTTATTGCATATTTATTCGTAGTACTTGTAAATTTTGTTATAAATACTGCAATCAAATTAATTTTAAATTCACATTTGTCTTAATCATTGCAAACATCATTGTATGTTTAAATATAGTATTGAAAGCCATGGTAATCTGTGATATTTATATGTATATGTTGTATATATAGTTTTGTATGTATGTTTGAGTAGTTAGTTTCGTATACATATATTTTGTGTATATATATATATATATATATATATATATATATATATATATATATATATATATATATATACGTATATATCTTTGAAAATTATTCGTGGCATTTTGCATATGTAATAACCACTTTTTGAAATATTTTTATATAAATTACTAGCAGCATACCCGTCCTTCGTACGGAGTATATAATATAAAAAAACTTATAATTCGCAATCATGTGCAAATTCTGATAAAATATTAAATTTATTGCTCATAAAGAGAAGTTTAAGAATATCTGTTCTCACTATGCAAAATTATCTTCACGGGCAAATCTGAAGAATAAAATATCCTGGCCCCTTTTGTAAACAAATTCACACACAAAAAAAAGAATTGAATCAATATATGCAACCACGTACTACTTATATTGTCGCAAATTAGAAAATATGCCAGTGTGTTAGTAGAAGCTTAAACATATTGTAATATGAGTCTTAAAAATATTTACCAAAATAAAAAAGATGACGTAATAAATTGAAAGTATCAAAAATCCCCGTAATCTTAATACCAGAAGGTCGGAATTGATTCCAATTTATGCCAATATATATAAAAATTTTGCCAATATACCTGTACTACTTATATTGTCGTAGATTAGAAGATATACCCGTGCATTTGTAGAAGATTACTTGTACAACGTACTATATATGAGTTTCAACAATTTTCGTCATAATGAAACAATGGCATAATAATTTGAAAATATCAATAATTCCTGAATCAACTGTCCCCGAAATATCAATAATAATGATGTTTAAACCTGAAGACCGTAATTGATATTATCCAGTCAAAAATGCAATGTCAATGAAATTTATTTTATATACATATTTTTATTAGATTTAATAAAAATCGTATGACACATAACACATTGGATCCGTTGCTAAGCGACATGATATCATCTGCTTCAAATAAATTGATGGAAATCATGTCGTCTGAATAATGTGATCTCCATGGAAGGTTTGGCGACACGTTCGTCTCCATGATATTTTTATGGATTTACAAATATTTTTATCAATTTAGTGATATTAAAAAAATTAGTTAAATGCGTTACTAAGTAGGATGGATGGACTGACCGACAAATGCTACAGAAACATCATTTCAGTACTCTATTCTAAAAAAACAAATTTAATTTCATTGATTTGTCATTTTTATTAATTTGGAGATATTTCCTCTAATTTGGTAAAGTTTAAGAAAAGTTACCAAGTTATTTAGAGATATTCCGCTAAATTCGTAGCTCTAAATTTGCAGATCTGAAGAATAAAATATCCATATCCCGTCTGTATATATACTAAATGAAAACACTAAAATTGTATTAGAAGATACATACATCCGTTCTACTCTTTTTCTGCTTCAACAATCGGCTAAATGAATTTATTGGGTAAACACAATATATGAGTTTATTAGCTAAACACAATATATGAGCTTTGAAACCTCTTTGCTAAAATAAATAAAAGTGTGATGTACGCAGTTCGCAATATATATAATTAAAAGAACAATCAAACCGTTCATTTATTATGAGTTTATTAACTAAACACAATATATGAGCTTGAAACCTCTTTGCTAAAATAAATAAAAGTAATGTACGCAGTCCGCAATATATATAATTAAAAGAACAATTAAACCGTTCATTTATAAAATATATTTTTACATCCATTTATTTATTATACAAATAGAAAAAATAATAATAATCATTAACAAACACATTTAATTCCATTCCTTTGCCGAGCAACATGATATAAGATAGAATCTTCCTCATAAAATGCGAAATTAAATAACCATTTTAATTTCTTTATACTTCTAATCGTTGAGTAAAAGCTTGTGAAATACATGGAGGTTAATACATGTAAAAACATGGAGGTAGATTTTTCCATTTAAATTCATGTTTCAAACAATTCATGCTTTCAGATAGTGACTATTTAATGCAAAAATCCTGCATCAAACTCAAAAATAAAGTTTTAATTCCCTTTGACGCTTTAAACAAACGATTTTTATCCTTTCCGTTTGGATAAACCACGGAGTTGGAGAGTAGAACTCCTATAAAAAAAGTTCCGTTTTTCATTAATATCTCAACAACCCCTGGTCTTAGAAACTTGAAACTTGGGCAAAATTTATGGGGGGCTATTTCAAGGCAACCCACAAAATTTCATTAAATTCGGTTCAGCCGTTCTCTCGTGATGATGAGACAAACGAAAGTTTCGTTTTTTACTAATATCTCGAGAACCACTGGTTATAGAAATTCCAACCATAGACTAAATTTTAAGTGGGGCTATTTCTAGGCTACCCACAAAATTTCATCAAATTCGGTTCAGCCGTTCTCCCGTGATGATGGGACAAACAGACAGACAGACAGACAGACAGACAGACAGATTTTCAATTTTATTTATATAGACTAGCAGCATACCCGTTCTTCGTACGGAGTATATAATATAAAGAAACTTGAAATTCATAATCATGCGCAAATTCTTATAGTATACTAAATGACATGTTTAATCAAAATATTCTGTTAAAATATTTAATATAATGCTCCTAAAAAGAAGTTTAAGAATCTCTGTTCTCGCTATATAAAATTATCTTCATGGACATATCTGAAGAATAAAACATCTTGGACCCCTTATGTAAGCAAATATAAAAAAAAATATATGGAATTGAATCAATATATGCAAAATAAAAGCGTTAAAATTGTATGGGACCCGTACTAATTATATACGCGAATATTAGAAAATATAACCTGTATTAGTAGATTACATGTATAAATTGAAAATACCAATAAACCCGTAATCTTTAATTTTTTACCGTCATTTATTCCAATATATGTCAAAATTAAAGTGCTAAAATTATATGGGGAGATATACACGTACTACTTATAATGTCCGATTATTAGTAAAAGATTACCCGTTTTGCAATATGAGTCTCAAATGTGTTTTGGTAAAATACAACAGGCGACGTAACAAATTGAATATATAATTAATCCCCTTAATCTTCATACCAGAAGACTGTACTTGATTCCAATATATAGCCAATATATGTCAAAATATATGCCAATATACCTGTACTACTTATATTCTCGTAGGTTAGAAGATATACCCGTGCATTCCTAGAAGATTACTCGTACAACGTACAATATGCGTGTGTCAGCAATTTTTGCCGCAATAAAACAATGGCGTAATAACTTAAAAATATCAATAATCACTGAATCAATAATTCCGGAAAATATCAATAATAATAATGTTTAAACCTGAAGAGTATAATTGATATTATCCAGTCCAAAATGAAATGGCAATGAAATTTATTTTATATACATATCTTCATTATTCAAATCGGAAAGGATTTAATAAAAATCGTCTGCCGCATAAACACATTGGATTTAAATCCGTTGCTAAGCGACATGATATCATTTGCTTCAAATAAATTGGTAGAAAAAATATCGTCTAAATAGTTATATTTCTATGGAACATTTGGCGACAGTTTCGTCAAATTAGCGACATTTTAAAAAATCGCCAAATTTATCGCCAAGTGGGACTGTAGAACTGACAGTTCCACTTTGCGACAAATTGACGAAATATCATCACAATACTATCCCCTAACAAAAAACAATTAATATCATTTATGTAGCGCCATTTTATCAATTTCAAGATATTTTTATAGATTTGAAAATATTTTTATCAATGTGGTGACATTTTAAAAATTCGCTAAATGTATTACTAAGTAGGATGGTTGGTCTGACAGATAAATGCTAACCAAACATCATTTCAGTGCTCTCTTCTAACAAAACAAAAAAAATTTCATTGATATGTAGAAGACCCAAGCCACACGACCTACCCGAAGGTTTATGGCAGCTGTTTGTGTGTCGTTTATATCAATTTGGCGACATTTCCGTCAATTTGGCAAAGTTTAAGAAAAGTTGTCAAATTAGCGATATCTCTCCAAATTCGTAGCTTTGAATTTGCAGATCTGAATGAAACATTCTTATCCCGTTTTAATATACTAAATGAAAACACTACAATTGTATTAGAAGTTATACCCGCTCTACTCTTTTTCTGTTTCAACAATCGGCTATATGAATTTATTGGCTAAACACAATATATGAGTTTAGCAGCTAAATACGATATAAGCTTGAAAACTCTTTGCCAAAATAAATCAAATTGATGTACGCAGTCAGCAATTAATATAATTAAAAGAAAAATCAAACCGTCCATTCATAAGATATACTTTTATATCCATTTATCCATTTATTTATTATTTAAATCGAAAAAAAATAATAAAAACATTAACAAACACATTTAATTTAATCCGTTATTCGTACGGAGTGTATAATTTAAAGAAACTAACAGTTCGCAATCATGTGCAAATTCTGTTAAAATATTAAATTTATTGCTTCTAAAGAGAAGTTTAAGAATATATGTTCTCACTATGCAAAATTATCTTCACGATCAGATCTGAAGAATAAAACATCCTGCCCCCTTTTGTAAGCAAATTTACAGAAGAAAAAATAGGAATTGAATGGATATATGCAACCCCGTACTAATTATATTGTCGCAGATCAGAAAATATGCCAATGTGTTAGTAGAAGATTACCCGTATTACAACATGCGTCTCAAAAATATTTGCCAAAATAAAAGAGATGATGTAATAAATTGAAAACATCAATAATATCCGTACTCTTTATACCAGAAGGTCGTAATTGATTCCAATATATGCCAATATATATCAAAACATATGTCAATATACCTGTACTACTTATATTCTCGTAGATTAAAAGATATACACGTGTATTTGTAGAAGATTCGTACAACATACAATATAGGAGTTTAAACAATTTTTGTCATAATAAAATAATTGCATAATAACTTGAAAATATCAGTAATCCTTGAATCAATAATCCCCGAAAATATAAATAATAATAATTTTTAAACCTGAAGACCGTAATTGATATTATCCAGTCAAAAATGCTATAAGAAAAATCAAATCGTTCTTTTCTAAAATATATTTTTATATCCATTTACTTATTATTCAAATCGAAAAAATAATTATTAAAATTAACAGACAGATTTAATTTAATTGCGTTTCTGAGTAACATTATATAAGATAGAATCTTATAACATGTTAAATATGTCATGTCTTATAACATAAACTGCGAAATTAAATAACGATTTTGATTTCACTATACTTCTCATTGTTCCGTAAAAGCTTGTTTTAAATAAACCATGAACCATGGAGATAGATTTCCCCTTTAAATCATGTTTCAAACAATACAAGTTTTCAGAAAGTGACTAATTAACGCAAACAATCTCCCATCAAACTCAGAGATTAAATTTTAATTCACTTTCAAACGATTTTCAAGCTTTTCGTTTGGATAAACCACGGAGTTAGGGAGTAGAACTCCTAGGAAAAAGTTCCGTTTTTCATTAATATCTCGACAACCCCAGGTCTTAGAAACTCGAAACTTGGACAAAATTTATGGGGGGATATTTCAAGGCTATCCACCAAATTTCATTAAATTCGGTTCAGCCGTTTTTCCGTGATGATGAGACAAACGAAAATGTCGTTTTTTACTAATATCTCGAGAACCACTGGTCGTAGAAACTCAAAACACGGATATAATTTTAAGTGGGGCTATTTCTGGGCTACCCACAAAATTTCATCAAATTCTGTTCAGCCGTTCTCCCGTGATGATGGGACAAACAGACAGACAGACAGACAGACAGACAGACAGACAGACAGACAGACAGACAGATTTTCATTTTTATTTATATAGATTGCTCCCATTTGAAACAGTTCTGCATATAAGTTTTAATGGATGTGAAATATTTGTAAAATCCTATCTGTATCTAGTATAGATGAACATATCGTATACAACATAATAGTTTTTGCTTTGGCAATATTTTTTGTCTTTATTTTTGTCTTAGCATTAAGTTTTGAATTCTGGTTGTGGCAGATATTCCTCCACCATAAGCTGTAATTATTGAAAATCTTCGGGTCGGTGACTATAAGTGGTTAATCTGTTAATCTGTCGCTATTGAAACCTACAAAATTGCACTGATTTCCGACAAAAAATTAACTTGTAAAAATACTAAAGCCAAGTTTTTTGGCTTTTTTAAAATGTGTCAGTCATAAGAACGATTGAAATGAAGAAATGTAGCAAAGTTTATCAAACTTTATGACAGAAAAGTATGAGAGAGGAAAAGTTATTTTATGTATTTCGTAATGAACTTGGCAAATTTATCTCTTTGATCCAGAGCAGTTTTTTGCTGCAAGGAACTGAATTGAAAGGTGTTGGTTGATGAAACGTGAAATGCTTATATATTGCATATATACGTTAGCATCACCATATTTTTTTTTTGGGGGGGGGAGGGATTGGTAACAAAATATCTTGTTTCCCATTTCTTCAAATATCATATCTACGAAACTCAATAGGTTCTAATGGATCCCTAAGGAAGATTGATTCCCAAATACCCGTTGGCGACAGCTATATACGAGTATAATGTCGACTGGTGACACACATATATATAATTCCTAAGGCATTATGGTATTTTCAAGCTTTTTATTCATATAAGTTTGATCTCCTTCCCTCCTGGGTTATAGAATTATGTTCCTAACTTATTTTGTTTCTTTATTTTAATTATTTAATTGTGAATATCAACAATAGGTACTATGTACTACTAGTTTGTTTTCCTTGTTTTCCTAGTATGTGTTTCAGTTTTTCTGTACATCTCTTCTATTAAGCCATTCGGGGCAACCGGTGGAAAAGTATGGCAAACGTACACACTTATGGCGATCGTCCATATGGAATACAAATACGGCAATCGTCCTTAAAGGGCTAAATAAGCTTTGCCGCAGCAATAAAGTTTCAAAATGCAGAGGTCACGTCTTCCGTAAGCAAAATTTCAAATACAATGAAATTTTATTTAGAATGTTTGATCACATTTAATCATTTCATATCCTAGTTTTTTCAGAATGTAAACAGTATAGTAGACTCAAAGTCCTCATTCGGCTGGTCAGAGATATAATGTCAATCAACTCGGTATCGGCAATAATTTGCATATTGGATAATACTGGCATTGAGCTCGAGTTTCAGAATGTTGATTCATTCAAATTAACCATTTGAATTAAATTCATCGGCTAGACCTCGATCATCCATTTCTCCATTTAGAAGATTATTTGGAGATGGAACTGAGTTGTTGATCGGATCAGTGTGATGCCGAAATGCATTTCTGCTATGAGATGGATGATTCCGTAAATTATTCGAAGGGTGTTGTATTTATAGATATGGAATAGTTTAGAGTGGAATTTGATTTTGTTTCAATTAAAGTGGAAATATTAGGCTGTTTTTACTATCTGAAGAGATAGTCAATAGGAAAAATAGAAGAATAATGAAGAGATAGTATAGGAAAAATATTGGGTCAAAATTGGAATTGGAGATTTTCAACTGATATACACATTTTTGGGCAAGCTGGAATAGGAAAAAAATATTTTTAGCATCGCATCCAAGTATGCATGTGTGCTTGTTTCTGAAAATATATGAATATTACTCAAAAAATATTACTTGTTTCTGAAAATATATGTATATTACTCAAAAAATATTGGACGATATTTATGTAATTTGAACGTTAAAGGACCTATATAACCTATGCACTAACTAACACGATGCTGATTAGATTGTGATTCAATAAATAAAAACAGAATTAACTTTTCTTTGAAATGAAGACCCAAAACTCTACCATGGCTGAATTAGAAATAAATATGTTTAAATATATTAACTAAATCCTTATATCATTTTTGATGAATAAAAAAAGCTATTTCTTCAGACAAAACATTTATCGAGATATTTACTTTTCTTCTTTAATTTTAGCGAGATGTGTACTTTTAAAAATTTCACTCTGAGTCATAATAAGGACAAATAACGTTTTAAAACTGCAAACTTGATGAAATTTAAAATTACCATTCATCTCATATGTTACTTTATGCTATAATATTTAATCTAGATCGAAAATAACAAAGAAGGAAAAAATAAGGATTTACGAAAGAAGAAAGAAATTAATTTGTGCCTGGTAGAAAAATCATTCTGCAGCCTATATCAGACTTTTTATTTTATAAATAATAAATTTTTAGAGAAGCTCGCCATTGTAGGGTTTGTTTACCCGGTTGGTACCAGTAAATGTACTCGCCAAACTCAATACGGAATCTAATGTATACATTATCTTCTAATTATATATATATATATATATATATATATATATATATATAAGTATATATATATATATATATATATAATCTTGCAAAAAGTCATAACAAAACTAAGATGAAAATAACTGATATCTCCCTTATAAGGCGTAGAGTAGCTCAACAAAGAAAATTATAATATCTAACCACAAAGGATTGAAAAAAAAGTGAAAGCAGGGTACCAAAAGATGGCCGGGGGAAGTGTGACCCCCAATCCCCGGTTAAGCAAGCTTTATGTCGCGACGACACTCCCGGTAGCCGGTACTTTGCCAGAGAAAGAACTGATACTTTACCAGATACCTTGTCAGAGTACCCGGTAGCCGGTATTTGCCTTTGGCAAATTACCAGCTACCGGGAGTGTCGTCGCGACATAAAGCTTGCTTAACCGAGGAGTGGGGGTCAGAACCCCCCCCCCGGCCATCTTTTGGTAAGTTGCTTTCACTTTCTTTTTCAATCCTTTGTGATTATATATATATATATATATATATATATATAAAATTGTAAATCCAATGTTAGAATGTAAGTAGTAACTCATAATGCACTATCCCAAAATTTTCTACAAAATACAAAGAAATAAAAGAAATTCAACCATAAAGAGGAAATTTTAAAGCGTAATGCAGGTCATAAAGACAAAGACAATCAACAAATTTCAAAAGTGAGGAATGAAAATAGGAAAACATAAAAATCAAGCAAAAAAGCCTGCATGTGGAAGAGCTTTAGGCTTAAGATAAGTTCATTTCGAAAAAATTCTTGTCAAGTCCATATATCCCTTCGAAATGAACACAAAAATGCTTGTTTCTGAAACACAAGATATATTTTATCTATAAACTTTTTTTATATGGACGACAAGCATAAAGATTGGAAAAATGAAAGGAAACATAAATACCTTAAAATACACTTCATTAGTACAACCATGACGAACAAAATATGACTAGACCAATGTTGCCACATGCAGAAATGAAAAGATGTGATTTGCTATTGCCATAGAGAATAATAAAAACAATACTGCGTAAAAGCAATAAAATGAGATATTCTACAGTTAAAGCTGAAAGATAAAAAGATGAAAATATAATAAATTCAAGAGAATGTAGAAGTACGGCTAAAGTAAGATACTAAGGAGAGATTATGAGAATTTTAGGCTTATCGAAACTTATTAACTATACCATTTACTAAATATGGATATTTATAAAATTTACTGGTAATTTTGAGGTTATTAATGTACAAAGCATGACATTTTTAATCTGATAATTTATAAATTCTAAAAAGTTGATTAAGTATAATATTTCTAAACAATTGAATCGAGTTGCAGGAATTAAAAGGAAATAATTTATTAATATTAAATTTAAAAAAATCTTTTTTATCATATAAATTAGTAACTATCCCATTAGTAGGTTCTATAATTAGATTTAAATCCAAATAATAAATATTATTACTAATAGTAGTTTCATTAGGTATTAATTCCAAATTATCCGGATAGAAATCTATATCTATGACATAGTTATCAGTAAATACAAGACAAATCAGATCATCTACATATCTGTAAATTTTATAATCTGTTGAAGTAAAGAATTTTTCATATTGATATAGGTATAAATTAGCTAACATACTGCTACTACAGCCACCTTGTGGAACACCTGAGACTTGTAAGTATAGTTTATTACCTTGAAAGATATAATTATTGAAAAGAACAAAATGGAGAAGCTTAGGAAGATTAGTAAATATAGTAAGATGAGATTGATTAGTAATATAAGCATTATATAAAGCTAAAATGACATCATATAGATCAGTGATCTTAATATTATTAAATAGATCTTTAAAATCAAAAGTTTGAAATCCGATTATTTTACCAAGTGGTTTTAATTTATATTTTAATTCTTTACTGTTATTTAGAATAATGTAGTTATCACTAGAATCTCGTAAATTAATATTTAGTACATTTAAATAATTTAGTAATAATTTACTGGCAGTAGTAGAGTATGAATTATGACCACTAGTTGCAGTTCTGAATTTAATAGGATTTTTATGAAATTTAGGTATAAGCAGAATATATGGAAAATTCATAAATTTATTATTAATATCTAAATCACTATACATATTGATAATTTTCAATTCGATACTATTAACAGAGTGTGAATCAATTTTAAATAGACTATTATTTTTTAAATAATCTAACAGATATTGAATATAGAATTTTTTACAAAAAATAGCATAATTATTAGAGGCTTTATCAACATAAGTAATAACAAAAGATCTATGTAAATAATTAACAGAGTGTTTTATATTATCCATATTATATATAGATCTAGATAAATTAATACTACAAATGGCATTTTTAATAGATCTTAAAATAGTAAATTTCCACATACTAAATGCCTCTAAACGCTGAGTATATTTAGAAGCTAATCCATAAATAAATTTATCAATGTCCAGATTGATTGACTTTAAGACTTGTTTAGAATTATTGCATAAAGGTAACCTGAATTTAGTACCAAATGACATTATAGTTCTTAAAGATTTATCTTTAACAATCGCTAAGTCTTCAGTAACTATATGCCCCAAGTGAGGATTTATAAAATTAGCATAATTATCAACACTACAAATACATTCCCCATCTACATTTGTTGAGAAATCTTTGTCGACTGAGAGAGATTTTGAAATTGCATTGTAATTAAAAATGGTTCTTCCAATAGGCTTGTTATATTTAAAAGTTTTAGTAACATTCAAATTCTTTAGAGGCAATAAATGATGAAAATGATTAAATAAATTTTTAAAGTTTATAGAATTATAAATAGGATGCTTAAAAGATATTAAACAAAAAGAATTTGTGCAGTTATTATTATGAAATTGATCAAGTTTTATTTTTAAATATTTTGATCTAGTAATGAGCAAATCATATATATATCCTTTAGTCCAAAAATTAGTACTGTTAGAAAAGTGTTAAAATTTTCAAATTCGTTTCATCTTCGATATTTTTGTCGTTTGTTGTCCGATTAGGACGAGGGGCATTCTTATAATCTATCAAAACTGCATAAATCGAAAAAATGTTATCAAAAAATTAAAAGAAAACCCCAAATTCATCGAAATATTTCCCTAGGTACCTTCTATCTATCTAATACATATCAACTTGTTCCCATTCAAAATATGCGAATGGAATGATGTTTCACATCAATCTATAACGAGTAACAGTCTTATTCGCTAATTACTTTCCTTATATACATAATGTATAAGGAAAGTATTGTGACGGGGTCGAAAATTCGAATTCGAGTTTTCGACGGGAGAGCACGTTTCAAGCATCCCTGATCACGAATCAAACGTTTTTGAAGTGATGTCTGTGTGTGTGTGTGTGTGTGTGAAAGTATGTGTGTGTGTGTGTCAGTGGGCCTGTGGAGACGATAACTGACGAACGAATGGACCGATTCGAAACAAATTTGGTACAAAAATCACAATCTGTAAACACTGGAAGCCTATTGTTTTATACGCAATCGAATGTTCAGAACCCCCCTAAATTTTCGAATGAAATTTTGAAAAAATCGTCAAAAAATCAAAACCAATATTAAAGTTGCGCAAATAGACATTTCTTATGTAATTTTTCATTAGAAAACGATTGACATAAATTTTAGAACGCTAACATGAACCGTTCTCGAGATATTGCATATTTTTCAAAAAAATTATCAAAAAGTCATATAAAATAGAAAAAAAAATATTTCCTATTGAGAAACATGTTCACTTTTCATATATAATATGCGATAAATTGGGTGACATCATTCTCGTGGATCTAGCTCGTTCCTTTCATGAAAAAAGATACTTTGAGTAATACTTTTGCATTTGAACGCCAATTTATCTGCTGTAAGAACAACTTATTTCTTCGTCCATAACGCTTGGCGAGATTTTGGCGACGAAATTGGCGGAATGTCGCCAACTTGGTGACTTTCTGAAATGTTGCCAAATTAACGAAAATCTCGCCAAATGTATAAAAATGACGCTAAATCAATGAAAATGACGATTAATTGTCGAAAATGCAATATCTTGGAAAGGATATTAGTATCTACTAGAAGAAAAACCTATTTATTTTACTCTAAAAGTAGTAAATTCTTATCATTATATAAGGAAAGTCATGTGTTGCCCACATCAGATTTTTTTTGTTGTTGTTTTTGAATCATATGCGTGTTTTAAAAATATCCGATAACCTCATTATTTTATAGGTACCTTTCTATATTTCTCTGCAATTTGCACTATGTAGCCTGTTTAAAATAATTTGTCATGGATACTGACAAATCTGTCAATAAAAATCCATGCATGCATTCGATATTTGCTTGTAGCAGTTTATTATGCCTGTCAGTCATTTGCTTGTAGAAGTTTTTTCTCAACCACGCTGAGAAAACAACTTCACCATAACATCATCAATTAGCTTAATATATGCAATGATTTAAATAAACGTCGCACTTTACTGATTTTAAGCTTGAATTTTGATGTATACATTTATTCTATTTAAATGAACTTTTATTAAAGTAATAGTTGAGTTTGTGCAGTATTGATTATACGTATCCTTATTAAGAAGATTATTTTGAAACGGACTGAGCCTTGGATCAACAAAATATGATCCTGAACGTAAATGAAGTGGTATGAAAGACAACAGAACTCAACCGGAAACACATTCAGCTCAAGAAGATTGATCACATGATCATGTCACAGATCCTGGAAAAAATGCGTTTCTTTTGAAATCCTAGGTTAAAGATGGGTAGCTAACTGTCTTACTTAAAAATTGGAATCTTTAATGATATAAAACAAAAATTTAGCCATTTACATTTCTGCAACAACGACATTTTTTTTTTGAAGAATACAAGCTCAACAGAGTCGATTGAACACTTACAGAATCAGATATTCAAGATTTCCGTTTTTTGTGGTTGACCATCCAAAATGAAATAGTGCCAAGATTTTACGAATATCTTCATGAGGAACTGTGTATTTATGCGAGGAGTAACCAAAATATTACGGAATCCCAAAACATAATTATTAGACCAATATAGTATTTTCATCTGTATCCTTCTCAAATAAATTTCCTTATGCAGAAATATACAGGCCAAAAAAATAGAAACGCGCTGTAATTCTTTACCTGTTGGAGATAAGTGGGCAACGTAAATTGCAAAAATGTTTAAAGTAAGGCAGGAAATAAGACCACGTTAATGAAATAGTCCTCCCATTAATTTTTAAAAAGTTACACTTTTTAAATTTTTATCCCCCTTAGACACATTTGGTCAATCAGATTTTTTTTATTTTTAATGCAACAAGATCATTAAAAATACCGAAATCTGTATCTTTAAAATCAACTGAATTATGACAAAGGAAAAAATCTGATTTATGCCACTTTTCCGTACCATATGAAAGGTTATTTCATCAGTGAAAATAGGGATCATAAACAAATTGACGATGGAAATTGTTTAGATCAAAAATACGTTAATATGTGTCAAAACTTTTTATCACAAATGCATCTAAATAAAGCATTACACAGACAGCATTACACATATAATATAAAGCAGTGGTACTCATTACGCGGTTGGGTATCCTATGTATTATCATCCAGCTTTATCTTTTTTGTGTTATGTCACAAATTTACATTTCTTATTTGATATATGGTCCCCATTCACAATGTCCAAATTTCAATTAAAGTCCCTCGCTTAATTTTAAAGATACAGATATGCGTTTTTTTAATGATCTTGTTGCATTAAAAATAAAAACTTTCTGATTGGCCAAATTTATCTAAGGGGGTCGTATAAAAATTAAAAATGTGTAACTTTATGAAAATTAATGGGAGGACTATTTCATTAACGTAGTCTTATTTTCTACCTTACTGCCCACATTTTTGTAATTTTTATTGGCCACTTATCTTCAACAGGTAAATAATTAAAGCGCATTTCAATCTTTTCGGGACACCCTGTATTGTAGCAGCGCATCTTCTTCAACCAGAAACAATAGTTATTTTTGGTGATAGGTTTAGGGCCCCAGCTTCTTTTATTTTGACCTTGGGAAGTCTACAAATCTACTGCTTTTCAGTTCGATCTTCATCTTGAGAAACAAGACGTCGGTCTGCACCAGATCTGGGACACAGATCCTAAGAGAGGTTCTCCATGTCTGCTATTTTTACCATATATAACATTTTACCTCTCGCTTTGTATAATCCTTTTGTATTATCCTTTGTATCATCATTTTGTATCTTCACTTTGTATCATCCTAATTTTACATCGTCATGTTATTTTGTTACATTTAAAAAAAATTTATATGATACACTTTTTATTGACTTTTACTCGCAAATTAGTTGTTTGTTTTACCAAGTATTTGGCGCACCATATCCTTTTTAGGGTTTGTGCCACAAAACCCACCCAACCAACCAACCTACTAATCTTATCTGCTATTTTCAATTGACACAAAACTGCTTTAATACATTGATGTGTGCGTAGACGAGTTATTATACTGCAAGAAGAAATACGAATTCACGAATTGTTTTCCAAAAATGAAAAAAAATTCGCCAAAGTCTATAGAAACATTTGCTACAGAGGTCATAAGAGTGGAACATATTCTATAAATGTAACTTCGTCTGGCATAATTACAATTGAATACTTTAATACTGTATAGCAGCAAGTGGATACTTTAAACTCATACATGCGAACAACCCTGAACTACATGTTGTTCGTATGTTCTAAGATTTGATTCCGAGTACTTTTGGGTATACTCTTGAACTAGAGTTTATCAAATTATGTTCCCAGAGGTACTACTAGAAGTTTTCTTTTAAAACAAAAGTCTAATAAAATAGAATCATTGACAATTTGTTATTAAATTTATGATGTATAAGTACAGTTTGGGGTTTGTTTTCACAAGCCCAAATTTCAAATACATGTTTTTATCTCGATTCTGTGACATTTTTCCTATCGTGCATTGAAATTTTTCCGTTTCAATTCAATAATAAAATGTTGAGTCGGAATATAAAAAAAATTCCTATTGGATAATTTTTAGTCTAATCCAATATCTGAAATACGGAAAGTACATCTGAAGGTCCCGAAATATCGCTAAATGTTCGATTGCAATTTCTCTACTTTTGATATTACGTATTTATACAAGGCCGGAATTTTGTATCATACGGTTATAAGGTGAGTAGGTTTTATACTGTAACCGGACATGAGAATAAAACTAAAAAAAATGTTCCTAATATTCAGTAAACATTTGCAACTTAAAAACATAAATTCCACTATATTGATATCTGAATTTTTGGTTAAGTTGATTTGTTTTATTAGTAAGTTTATTTACATTAAAACTCCAGTAATCTCTCTAATGTAATAGAAAACTTTTAAGTGAAATGTTTGTCATATCAACCTGTGTGTTTGATTTTAGTATTTTTCCCATTTAAAAATTGTTAATTTAAATTAATAGGCAATAACAGTTTATTTCGTAGATTGATGTTCGTTATAATATTAATTCCATCCGCGCTGTTACAAAAATATTGAAAAACACTGATTTACAACAAATTAAATAAACTCAATATATGGATCTTATCCCAATAGAAAATATTTCCATTAAAACTTCTGTATCCAACCAATATAAACCATACATCCATAAATGGATTAAATATTACAGTGAATATGAGAAGTAAAACTCCAAGTTTAGAGTTACCTACCTTCAGAGGATAGCGATGCATCTCTATCAATTCAACTTAATCACAGTATTAAGTTACACTTCATCCAACAGTGGTCATATATTTGAATTGCAGAGCAGCATTTGCACGACACACTTGAATTTCACTTATCGGTTGGATTAGATTTATTGAATTTCACATTTTCTCATTCAAGGGGTTCTATTCATAAGTCCAAGAATGGGCGAGATATGTATTGAACTGTCAATAAGAATTTCACAGATTAAAATATATTTAACTGTAATTAGGAAATTCATATATAGTTAGTTACACTGCGTTGGAATCATTATACTGAATTATTAAATACAGGGTTATTACCACTGATTGAAATTGAAATGGCAAGACATAGAACCGTTTGTTTGGCAGAAAATTTGGCATGCAAGAACGTCACCGTGACGTATGCAAATGATTAAAGTTCTACCGAGCAAAAACTTTTTGAAAAATACATTTTAAATAAATCTTGCTCTTGAAGGTCCATTAAGTTGTTAAAATTGCTTAGGACCCGTTTTTGCAGAGATTACAACAAGATAATGTATTTTGAGGAGACAGGACGGATAAATTAGGTTTAGGTTTTAAGTTAGACTGTGAACTAGACATAGATATCTACGGAACTACCTTTATAGGAAGCACGGGTTACCCGGGATACCACTATGGTCAAACGATGCGTCCAGAAATAGTTTAGGGAAGTCACCCATGCAGGCGAAGTTGGTATGGGAGTACATAGAATGACTAGGGCGATGGAATGTATTCATCCTCCTAGAGGGTGACTAGTCAACGTGATGATCATCTTATTAGCCGAACTACTCTCCTACAGTTATTATATCGGACGTCAAACAAGCAAGGACAATTTCAGTCAGTCGTCATATCACCCTTCGGACAATTTAAGATTGAAACAGGGGTGCACGCACGTTGTCCAATACTCTGAATACTACTAATTTTCAATCATGTTTGACAGTACATGTATTGGTGCTGTAGCCGTACTCTGACATTGATTACAAAATGGTGTCACGTCGTACTCAGCGTTTTTATTTGTAGTAAGCTGAAATATCCTTAGAAACCCTAGTACAGCAACGCCTACCTAAGACTGAACAGCTGGCTTTCTGGCCTTCAGTTCCATAGAAACAGGGATTGATGTTCGAGTATGGATGGATATATCTGTTTATGAATACATGCTCGACCGCAGTTGTACAATCTACATCGCAGGACAAAACTGAAGATATCACTTGATAGGGATATATTTAGTAGGAGGCTCTCTGCGTAGTTATTTTGGCACAAAATCCAAAATTTTCAAGGGCAACCCTATTAGTTAATACATTTTCTAATTTTATAGAAAATTTCAAGCAAATTTATAAAAAGTTTACCAGTTTTAAAGGATTTTTGATCAATTTGTAAGTATTTGAAAGTTGCTGATCC
The DNA here is from genome assembly GCA_951213105.1 of Amaurobius ferox. NCBI lineage: Eukaryota > Metazoa > Arthropoda > Arachnida > Araneae > Amaurobiidae > Amaurobius > Amaurobius ferox. The sequence continues at coordinate 85,973,555 of OX578138.1, forward strand.
TAATGTTAACTGGGTTTTCCAGATTTTAACACTTTACAACATAGTTGAAAAGTGTTTATGACTTTGTGCATTCTGCTTGTCTGTCCGTTAGCACGATAACTGCCGTAAAAATGACTTTATCAAAATGCAATTTTTGTATGTTGTTCAGACGGTCTGTGGGACCTATGGGAATATAAATTAATAATGTCACCCAATTAGTTCTGGATTGAACCCGGGTTCAAAAAATGAAATACACTGAACCCTATGGGACCTAATTTTTCAAACATTTTTTTAAGCGGATTTAAAATTCACAAATTGCCTCGAAAGTTTTAGGCAATATTCAAATTATCCCATAAAATATATAAAAAAAATTTCATCAAAATATATTTAGTAGTTTTTTAAATAGAAATAAAAATAGTAATTACGCCCTTTATATGAAGAGATCACATAAACATTATATTTAGAGATCACGTGACCAACGTCAAAATAAAATATGTCATCCATCTTGTGTCAAAATTGTAATTTTTAAAGTTCTTTTCCATTCGTATTTAGTGTTGTATCCGTCCTAAAACCGCTTTATTTTTTCTTAAATTTTGTGCATCTACATACTGAGACAACGCAATTACAATACATTTGAGTCTTAATGATCATCCGACTTTGATTATTTTTACAACGAAGCCTAATTTTCACTTATGGAGAATGTAGAATGAGTTGCAAAATATGTAGAATGAGTAACCAAAAGATGTAGAATGAGTTGCATAAAAATTGCTGCATTTCTTTAACGCAAAATTATTTAGCTCACGGAGTTTGTAATATAGCTGATATAAATGAAACATTCATTGACACAGAGACGCAAATGATTTATTTTGATAAAGTTTTAAGCATAAAGTTAAATTACTTGTACCTCCATGATTTTAAGATTTTAAATAAAATACATTATTATAGTATTGTGATGAATGAAATGAATGGAAAAACTTGAATGAAATGAAATGCTGCTTTTATATAGAGAACCAGGCGTATTATGTTTCGATGAAGTCATTTGAATGAATTTCGTTTGTTTTCGATGAAGTTTTCAAATATAATAAATTATTGTATTATTATGATAATTTTAAAAGTATTACTGGTGAATGTATCGCATTTTTGAGATATTGAAACCAGGCAATGTATATTTCAATGTCGTTATTTGAATAAAGTTCATTTTTATCGATGAAGTTTTAAGTTTTCAAATATAATAAATTAATGTAGAATTGTGATAATTTTAAAAATATTACCGAGGAAGGTATCGCATTTTAGAGATGTTTAAATAAAATTGCATTTCAGTTGGAAAGTGCTTCATAATCAATGCTGTATGCATGATTGATCTTTCTTGTTAGCATATATATTTGCAATAAATCAATTTAAAAAACAATGTTTTTGCATACTTTTCCAATAAAAAGCCCAAACAAAATTTATATGAATTTTTAATATTTAAACATATTTGAAATATCTATTATTAATTATTAAATTAATATTCATGAAAATTATGAATAAAAATAGCGGTTAATTTTGAGACCATTCGATGCAGCTGCGTTTTAAATATCGGTGTACATAATTTCACTTTTATCCGTGCGGTATCGAGTGTGCTGTTACATTTTGTTCAAAATTCGATGTGATTTCCATCCCCAAAGTGACGAAAAAATTACTCGTAAATATAAAATGGCAAATAGATAAATAAAATTGAATTATATATGGGGACGTTTTGTCAGTTTTTGTATTTTATACTGTATTTGTTATGTAGAAAACATCGATTTTTTTAAAGGACAGTCAAAATTCGATATCCAGTTTCATATTTAACGTAATCTGTGATTAATTAGACCGGGACATTTAGTTTACAATGAATTCAGAACTGCTTCAAATATCCAGCTATGCAAGGGAGGGAGGTAACCCCACTCATTCGGGGTTCGGACCCGACATCCTCGGACCGACCACCCAGTGCCTATGTGGACATTGAAACTTTTGCGATCTAGGCGATGGTTTCTTGTTTTCAGTGGCTATCTTTGTCACCTACGTTTAAAGAGCTATAATCTTCTCCATTTAGGATAAGCATGAGAGAAACTAGAGTGGGGTACGTGCCCCGGTGATGAGGGCGCCGATTTTGTAATATGGCGCCAATATATGGCACCTGGTATGGCGCCAATATATGGCACCTATGTAATATGGCACCTGGCGCCAAACTCTTGTTTTGCCACAGGTGAAAAATATCCTAACTCCGCCGCTAGGATAAGAATAATTAAATTTTAATAATTTCTTTGGAATTTCATTGTATTAAAGTTTTGTCATTTAAAAAACCTAAAATTTATATTACAAACAAACACACAGAATATTTAGACAGAAAAAAAATTACGCTTTTATAACAAACGTAATGTATATTGTATAATGCATTGATTAACGCATGGCAATTTTTTTCTTAACAAGGTATGCAAATGAATAATAACATCGTATTAAATCAAACGTAAAGCCAAGAATGAAATATCAAATTTTGAGCAAAACGTTTTACTTTTACTCTACTGATTTTTGCAGGAAACCTCGATGTTTTTTGAAAACCATCTATGATTAAAAACACGAAACAACACACCTAACTCATTGATGTTTAAATAATAATGACTATGTTGTTGTTGTTGAGACCCAGACCGTCCGACCTACCAGAAAGGTGACTATCCATGTGTAACACTGCAGCCAAACTCTCCCAAAACATAGGTTATAACGACAGAACACTACTGGCGGAATCTGTATACCAGTTCCATAATTCGCACTATTTGTTGAAGAGTTGAAGTTTTAGACCCTCCTTTAGTAGTTTTTAAGGTTTTTCTCTGTCAATTTTGGGTCTCTTTTCATTATGTTTTTTTAATCTGCGTGAAAGTTTTCGGGGAATCTAAATATGTAATAATCAATGTGGTTTTCCTTGAAGATGTAGGAGTTAATATCAAAATAACTATGAAGGTGATCTTTATGCAAATGCTAAATATTGATATTTGTAGCAGATATTAATCCTTATCAAATGGCATCTTTCGTTTCGTTCTGTGATGCAATTTGTGCAATTGTGGCTGGGTGTTTCGTTTATTTTATTCTGGCGGCTATAAATAAAAAGAAAAGTAGAACAAAAATTTATCTACTCCAATAAAATTTTAGAGCTGTATAACGCTGACAGAAGAATGCTCTATCCATAACTATTTGTTCAACAAGAGAACTTTCTTTTTCTACTAGACAGTTGGATTGTTAGTTGCTATAGGGCAGCTGAGAGTACATTTTCAAAGGTGTGGTATTGAATACTAGATATGTCTGAAGAATGTTGTGTATAGTTCAACTTCAGGTGTGAAAAATTTTAATATTGAAATTCGTAAATATTACTATTATTTATTTATTTTTTATTTAATCGTTTTAATTATTTCAATTAAGTATCATTAAAACAATACTAAATCAAAATCTAAATAAATTAAAAAAGATATTATAATGCATTGTTTTACTGATGAGGAATGAATAATTTCTTTTGAATGTACATTTATAATCTTGTAATCTCGAAGACGAATTAAAGATATATTGATGAAAGAAAAAATTACCTATGAAAGTTTTTCTATTTAACAAATTTAATGTATCCTTAAAAATGTATACTAATTAAAATGCTAGAATAGGGCCACCATCCTTTCAAATCGTATGTATGTAAAGACAAAGGGAAGTTCTCTGTGATGTTTAATTAAATCCATTCTAAATACCCATTTATTCAATGAAACAGTTGAAACTTTTAAATCTAACATTCTTTAATTGCGAAATTTCTTTATCTACCAGTATTATTTCCATAGAATTTCATTGAATATGAATCCGATTTAATTACTCCGGAAAATTAATTTACATGTTATTTAAAGATATAAAGACTGGATATTATTAAAAAATACTTAATTACTTTCTCTTTATTATTGTATGCAGAAAGTATTGCTTTTTTTTTTTTTTTTTTTTTGCTTATTTGAAAATTTTTGAAATGGAGATTTTGACGAAAAGGCACTTTTTAAGACATTAATAAAACATTTCAAACACGTTTGGAAATATGATGAACGAATATATGTACCACTGTAAAACATTTATTGTTTATTTGCAGTATACAAGATTGTTATATACAGTGAAACTAAACTCTTAAAGAATTAAAATCAAACTTCTTTTAATAATTTTATTTTGTTTTGTTATGGAGATTTGCACCAAAAGGAGCCATCTTAATCAAAAATTGGTTAAGTGATGTTCTATCTCGTCGTTGATACTATAAATGTGGAATGTTTCAGTCTTATAGATCATAAGGGGGCTCCTGGTGCATATGGAAATGCTGTTTGCCCCCCCCCCCCCCTCATTTTGTCCTACCCCATGGGAAAAATTAGAAATCGACTCAAATATATGTTATCAATACTATAACTGTTAATATGTTCATTTACTTTTAAACGTATTTATTCTTATATTACAGCTACACTCAAACGCATATTATATGAAAAGGCTAAAACAAGATTAAAATCAAATATATGAAACAATGATATGCATAAAAATTTCTTATATCTGTATACAGCAGTTAGTAGCTACAATTTATTATTTTTCTTAAATATTCTTGCATTTAAATACTTATAAAAAAGTTCTAATTCATGTATAATCATGTTTTTTTATCTTCATAATTTCAATTTTAAAGTATTACATAAAAGGAATAGCATGAGAAATAATTTAAAACTGTTAGACCTTATTAGAATCATAAATAATTTACTGTTTATTATAGGTGTAAATAATAGACGATAAAATATAATATTAAAAACATAAAATAAAAATTGATTATAATTGAAAATATATTAAATAATTGCATTTCCTTCAATATCTACTGATAATTCAAAGGGAAATATTTTACCATCTTCAAAAAATAACAAAAATAAAAAATAAATTACTAGTTTATTATATGTATAAAAATATATTATTAAATATATAAGCACATTATGCGACAAAATAATTAATCAATATTTATAATTATGCACTTTAAGGGACTTTTGTTTTATAAATTTTGGTGAACTTAATACTGAAAGCATAGGCTTCATGAATTTTCTCTTTAATTTCTCTCATTATTTGTTTTTCTTGAAAATAAGTAAGATGTTATTTGTACCCTTTAGGTTGTCATCCATTCTCTTCTTTTTCTTTTAAATAAAGAGCACATACACACATATATACATTCATCCCCTCCCCCCACCCCACCCCACCCCACTCACCTTCATTTCCCTTTTACAAAATTAGAAAACTCAATGATCAAAAAATTATTGTTACATTACTTTCTTTGCAGAAAAGCAATTTGTTAAGAGTATTACATTTTATTTTGATATCAATTAAAAAGAAAACAAAGCTTGGAAAATTTTCGAGGAAAAACGTAGCGGGAAAATTTACCGAAAATCTTCCCACCTCCGGAAAATTTTCGACGGAAAAATTTCCGACTCGCATCTCTAATTATTGTCAATCACGTTGCTGACAAGTTGGGTAATTTCCTATACAGCACGGACACACGGGTGGCCTATTAGCGTAGCAGGAGAAGACGCAGTGATTAACAGTTCACTCACAGGCAGAATGGGAGTTAAGAGTTGACATGTTACCTCCAGATTTCTAATATTATTGTTGTTGAGACCCAGACCGTCCGACCTACCAGAAAGGTGTAAGGTAACTGTTTGGACGGCCGGGAAGTGCCACACAATTTAGACCGGAACCCAGTGAGGGAGACATCCACAATCCACAGGGACCGTACCCTCCTTCCCCTACCACCAACCTCTCGGAAGGACTTACGGACCCACATGTTTAACGTGATCGTACTCCGCGTGAACACGGCGGCAGTTTTGGCAGCGGCTGGAATCGAACCCGGGCCTACCGAGTGCAACTCCAGCGCGCTAACCAATGGGATACCGCGCACAGATTTCTAATATTGTAAAAGATCTTAAGATTTCTAATATTGTAAAAGATCTTAAGATTTCTAATATTGTAAAAGATCTTATGACTCCGTCTAATTTTTAGGATATGTTATAGATATACTAGTAGAATAGATATATAACATAGGTGTGAAAAACAGTCTCAGAATGTTTTTAGGTGGGTTGGGGCTAAACAGTGGGCTTTTATTGATGCTCCCTACTTCTGTGAAGTAATTTAAAAAACGTATCGGCACTTGTAATCCGCACAGGTGTCAAGGGTCAAATCGCTTCTAAAATTCATTACAGCTCAAGTTGGGTGACCACCTGTAGAGCACGGATATGAAGGTATCCTAAAGGGTAGATGTTGTCTTCCGATCTTTCATAACACTAGAACTCCGGGGGTGACATCTGTCTCGAAACTTCACTTTGACTGCTTGGTTTTGTGGTGGTGAAGGTGTCATACATCTGCCTTTGATTGGATATTTTGGCTTAACTTTCTGCTCGTCCAGCTGTTCGTACGTCATCCATGTATTCGTGCTCTAGAGGAGGTCACCCAACTTGAGCACTAATAACTATTAGACGCGATTTGCCTATGTTACAATGTGAAGCCAGCTGCGTGGTTGGACTGCGCATTTGTCTTATTTCTAGAAAAGTTTCCACAATTTGGCAACGTTCTACAACGTTGTAATTGACATTTTCTCTCTATCTCTGAAAGTCCCCCTCCAAGAGTGTAGTGTACGAATCTTAGTTCCTTAAAGCTCTGGTCCTCCTGAACTGGGGGCAAAGCAATCTGTAGATAGGACCGGGTGCTTGCCCTTGTGGTTTTTGAAGCATGCTGTCGCTCCCAGGTGACAAGGAAGGACAGCGTCTTTGTGGCCTGTTTCCAGATCCGTCAGCAACTGGGGTCGAGTCTCGGCGCGAACCTTCTGGCATTGCCCGGTAAATGGTTTGGCCGATCCTCGCTCTTATGGCCGTGTTCTCGCAGGGTAACGGAAAACATCCTTGAACACCCCCCCCCCTTGCACTGGCGTAAACCGTAAAGGACGCCACGGGGGGATATCTTACTCTATCTCTGAAAGGGAGTAAGATGGCCCCCGTTATCAGGTAAGTGGGTCAGCCACCCAAAGTTGTCTTGTCGTGTAGCGCCATAGGGTTTTTCCATGCAGCTGCATTAAAAAAATTAGGATAACTCTCTTCGGTCTCAAGAAATTTCCCCTGATACGGACTTTCTCAGACGACGTGAATAATGTATTTTTCATTTATTTTTTAACACTTTACAACATAGTTGAAAGTGTTTATAACTTTGTTCATTCTGTCTGTCTGTCCGTTAGCACGATAACTGCCGTAAAAATGACTTAATCAAAATGAAATTTAAGTACGTTGTTCAGACGGTCTGTAGAACCTATGGAAAAATAAAAGAATAATATCACCCAATTAGTTTTGGATTGAACCCGGGTTGAAAAAATGAAATACATTGAACCCTGTGGGACATATTTTTTCAAACATTTTTAAGGGAATTTAAAATTCACAAATTGCTTCGAAAATTTTAGGAAATATTCAAATTATCCCATAAAAATATGAAAAAATTCAGCAAAATATGTATTCGGTAGTTTTTTAAATAAAAATTAAAAAAATAATTGCACCCATATTGCATGAAGAGAGTACGTGACCCACTTCAAAATAAAATATGGCATCCATCTTGTGTCAAAATCGTGATTTTTAAAGTTCCTTTTAAGTTATATTTAGTGTTGTATTCGTCCTAAAATCGCCTTATTTTTGCTTATTTTATGTGCATCTATATTCTGAAACAACGCAATTACTATATATTTGAGTTTACATGATCATCAAACTTTGATTATTTCTACAACGAAGCCTAATTTTCACTTATAGAGAAAGTAAATACATCAAGTTGTAATATGAGTTGTATAAGAATTGCTGAATTTCCTTAACGCAAACTTATTTAGCTCTGGAGTCTGCAATAGCTGATATGACTGAAACATTCATTGATTTTACATAGAGAAGCAGACGATTTTGTTGTAAAATTTTTCGATGAAGTATTAAACATAGAGTTAAATTACTTTTACCTCCATGGTTTTAAGATAAGTAAAATGAATTATTGAAGTATTGTAATGAATGAAAGCAATGGAATTAAAGTGTATGAATGAAATATTTCCTGCTTTTCCATAGAGAGCCAGGCGATTTATATTTCAATGGCGTCATTTGAATAAAGTTCATTTTTCTAAGTTTTCAAATATAATAAATTATTGTAGTATTGTGATAATTTTAATAATATTGCCTCGGAATGTATCGCATTTTAGAAATGTTTAAAGAAAATTGCATTACAGTTGGAAAGTGTTTCATAATAATTGTTTTATGCATGATTGATCTTTCTTGTTGTTATGTATGAAGAAAGTGGTAAAATATTTCCCATTGAATTATTAGTAGGTATGTAAAAAAATTCAATGTAATATTTAATGCATTTTTCAATTATAATCAGGTTTTAATTATTGTTTTAGAATATTATATTTTATAATCTACGAGTATTTTTATACCTATAATAAACAGTAAATTATTTATGATTCTGATTAGTTTTAACAATTTTAAATAATTTCTCATGCTATTCCTTTTATATGCAACGTTTTAAAATTGTAATTTTGAAGATTAAAAATCCTTATTATATATGAAATATAATTTTTGTATAAGTTTTCAGAAGCAAGTGTATTTAAGGAAAATAATAAATTGAATCTGCTAACTGCAGTATACAGATATATATAAATTATATGTGTAAAATTTTCTTATATTTCTAGATTTAAACCTTTTTTAGCTATGTTATATAATATATGTTTGTAGCTGTCACTCTGTAGCTGTAGTATAAGAATAAATACTTTTAAAAGTAAGTCACTGACCATATTATTCCAGCTGAAATGTAATATAGAGACTTTGTTTTAAATTTTCCGCTACGGACAATTTTCTTCGAAAATTTTTCTATTAAAAATTTCCGAAAATCCACAGATCTCTAACTGCAATAATCAAGCATAAGTAGCTAGCAAAATAGTCGTAAAACGATAGGTCGCCAAATGTAAACACAACGTCGCCAACTTTAAATTGTAAATAACTGGCATTATTTCCACTAAAGTAAACCGAACGTAAGATAATATTACTTTCTATACTATAAACTACTACTAAAGTGTTACAAAAATTTTAATACATTAGTTCATACTAGTTAAAAAGGAAAATATACCTTATCACTCCAAACGACATCTATGATTCAATGTCCGCCATCAAGATAAATACAAATCGCCTCATGAAAGGCCACTACAGCATATTATTAAACATCACTCATAAATACGCTTAGAAGGCACTAATCAACTTAAAATCACTTGCTACACAATTAGCACACTATTCTCTACAATATCATACTACTTCAAGTATCTAAAATGCTGAATTAACACAAGAATTACAACACTTTAAAATCCGCCCAAAGACGCACACCAACCTTCTTGTCGGCCATTTTAGGAAGAGGTGTAGGATATGTCATCCAGATGAGCGTATCATGGGGATGTATATATAATAAGCAAACCACACTTTGGGGAACTCTGTATTGTAAAGAATGCAAGTTTATTACATTTTTTTCATGACCGTGTTTTGGATGTGAATAACATTTATGGTTGGGGGTTTCCTTGTTCCAAAAAATATAAACACTTTGGAAGTTTTTTTCCCCGGAACCTAATAGATAAAAATGTAAATATATATACAGGGTGTCCAGTGCTATCGGTGCCCAATGGCTATTTCCTCAACAGTTAGTCACAGAGATGCACTTCCAATTGAAAAAAATGTTTTAAATTTTAAAATATATTATCTTAGAAACAGTTTAAATTAATAAATGCATTTCAGAAAGAAATACGAAATATAAATTTTTATACAGTCTCCCGGTCCTACCAATTATATTTAGGAATATCATCCTCATACAATTTTATGCAATATTAATAAAAAAAATCATCCTTTTACGACCAAAGTTGACCGACTTATAGCTTCTTAAAGTCGGAGCACTTTTTGTGCTGAGAAATGGTTAATACGGTCCCTGATTAGTTGGTTGCCTGACATTTTTATGCGTGGGACATTTTTATGCATGGAAAAGCGACTTAAGTTATAAAGTTTAATGCTTCATAACTTGGTGAATTTTGGTCGTAAAAGGAAGATATCTTTTATTTTTTGCATGAAATTGTATGAGGATGATTTTCCTAAATATAATTGGTAGGACTGGGGGACCGTATAAACATTTATATTTCGTATTTCTTTCAGAAATGTATTTATTGATTTAAACAGTTTCTAAGATAATAGATTTTAAAATGTAAAACATTTTTGCAATTGGAAGTATATCTCTGCGACTAACGGTTGAGGACATAGCCATTGGGCACCGATAGCACAGGACACCCTGTATATATATATTTGTCGAAAATAGGATCCAGATTGTGAGTATAGAAAATTAACTTCAATATTTTAATATTATGCTTCATATTTGTTTTTTTTTTTTAAAATCTTTTTTGATTTTTGATTTTTTTTTGAAAAATTTAAAATGTAGCTCTTCGAGCGAATATTTTATCCATTTTTCTAAATTTCACTCGAAATATATAGTAAACTATAAAAGACAGATATAAATAGTAAGTGATAATATGTGTACTAATGACATGTAATATAAAATATATATTTATTATTATTTTAACTCTTATAGTTTCTGAATGTCTTGTCAAGTTGAAGAAAACTGAAAATTTTCCGTTTCTCAAGATTTTAATGCTCATATCTTAAAACATAAAAGAGTTAGCTTTAAATCATGAGCAAGGATTTGTAGCTTTTTAAAGCTCGATAAGTGCACATAAATGAACTTTTGGTCATGTTCTAATTTTTTGAAAAAACTTTAAAAGTGTCTGTCCGAATGAATTTCTTATTTGTTATTCATTTTTCATATTTTCTCTCAAAACATCGTCGAAACCATCGTCGAAACTAGCTTTAAATCATGAGCAAGGATTTGTAGCTTTTTAAAAGCTCGATAAGTGTACATAAATGAACTTTAGATCATGTTCTAATTTTTGGAAGGAACTTTAAAAGTGTTTGCCCGAATGAATTTCTTATTTGTTATTCATTTTTCATATTTTCACTCAAAACATCGTCGAAACCACATTAAAGATAGATATAAACAGTAAGCGACAACATATGTACGAGGAAATTTAGCTTGTAAATTTATATTTATTTTAAAAGAAATATAGCTTGTAGTTTTGGAGCAATCGCCTTTCAAGTTGAAAAAGTATGAAAATTTTACGTTTTTCAAGTTTGTAATGCTTATATCTTAAAAACTTAAGATGATATTTATAAGCAATAAGCAATAATTTGTAGCTCTTTGAAATCCCTATATGTGTATATAATCAGATTTTGGATCTATTTCTTTTATTTTTTTCGATATTATAAAAGTTGAGTTTCATTTTACAAAATGTTAGTCTCACAAAACCATTTGGGCTCCATCGGATTGGAGCCACCGCCGATATTTTACTTGTCTGTTGACAAATACCTATGTTATGTAATATACTGCATTTTTCCCTTCATTTGGTTATCCTGTTGCTAATTCTTCATCAGACGAAATTGTTGAGCTTGAGAAGAATGAACAATATTTTTCCAAGAATTTATAGGTGAACTTTTATTACTAAAAATAAACAAACTATTTTCCTACGGGGTAGCAAGTCCTATATCCTATAAGGTATTGGACTCTTTTTACTAACATAGGTTAATATGTGTATAGGCCGGTTTTAATAATGCAAGTTAATAACTCCAAGTTTTTATAATGCAAAATGTAAATAAAGCGATTTTTTTTTCGAATTCTAAATCGGCTAGCGCAAAAAAAGTTGTTAAGATAATTCATTTGCGTGTAACAGACAAACGCACCATTGCAATGTACGATTTAATGCCACTTCCAATAGGCGAATAACACCCCCACCCCCTTCACGCTACTATTTACGTTTATCCCACCCCTACAGCGATCAAACTATCAAGATAAATTTGTTGAGTTTCAAAGTAAGCGAGCATTCAGCCACAAATAACTTTGGCTTCACCAGATGAAACTGTAATTTGACCAATATAGACAGAGTTTGGTTTTTGTACCAATGTGTAATGTTCTTCTTGGACAAGTCGTCTATGATACTTCGATGCCTTTTTTACTTTAAATATGGTTGCCCCCTTTCTCCCATCGAAATAAAAACCAAGGAGTGAGAAGCCTCGGTTTATATTGAGTGGTTTATATACACTGGTGAGAGAAGCCCTCTAGCATGGCCACACAAAGCTACGTGAGCGCTTGCAAAATAGAAAACCTAAAAAAAAAGGCTCCTAAGGATTACAAAGTTCCTTGAATCTAGGTAAGAAGAGTCATATGTCGCAAAATTATGGGTCAATAATTGTTTCTCATAGTCTAATAACACATATAAAGGGCATTTCGTAAATGATATTTTTATGGATTAAATGATATTTTTTGTAGCTGAAATAGTTACCTATGACTTCTGTTCGGCGCATGGAGATGTGACTTCAGGGACTTAAAATTTTACGCATGTTTGTTTCATTCCATGGACTAGCTTTTTTGAAGCTGGACGATTTCAAAATCGAAAACAATATTTTTTTTCGTGTCCGAACAAAAAGAGGAATTTTCGGCCTGGAAAAGTGCATTTTGATCTCCATGCGGCTCATGAAATTTTAACCTCAGCAAATTAAGTTTTTTTGCACATTCGTTTTGTCCCACGGGACAACTTTTTTTACCCTGGCCGATTGCGAATTACAAAAAAAAAAAAAAAAAAAAAAAAAATCCTATATTTTTCACTCCACCCTATCGCTCATATTAGTGAATTTCATGCCATTTTAAAATGCACTTCTAAGGTCTTTTTACAAGTTTAGTCCACCCATAAAGGGTAAAACAATCAAGTAAAGCAAAATAATCTGTAGAATTAAAGAATCTGTAGAATTAAAGAATCATGTAAAACAAAAGAATCGTGTAAAGTAAAAGGAACCATGTAAAATAAAAGGTTGATGCAAAATGAAAGAATCACGTAAAGTAAAAGGAACCATGATGTGGTTCTGCAATGAGATAGAAAGTAAATACCCAAATTTAATTGGTTTAGTAAGCGAATTACTGTTACATTCTCATCTTCATATTTGGTTTTACCACTGTGAGTCACCCACTGCAGAAGAAAGAAACTGACTGGATATCCCAAATGGAGAGCATTTAAGTTTGAAACTCACTAAATTGGTGTCTGAAATAAAAACATTTCCAGTTAACACCAAGCTCATGAATCTCACTAACTTGAGATAATCGAACTTGATGTACTTTTTCTTGAGCCTGATGGGCTAGTGCAGTTAGACCTACTATGTTTGATTTGATTTTACTGTATGTTTAGCGAATATTGTAAATTTTGAAGTCGTATTATTAATTAACATATTTGTTAATATATAAATTTTATTATACCCTTACAACATCATATTTGTTTTCATCTTAATTGACGGGGGTGGGGGTGGGCCATCAAAGTTTTTGAAGTATCGAGGTGGAGCATTTTGCAAAAAAAGTCAAGAACCACTAGATTACACAGACTTAAAATTGAATTTTCTAGCAGAATCACTATACACAGCCTGCGAAATCATATGAATTGTAGAGAGTTTGCAGGATTAAATTGAGTAAAATGGAATAATGTATTTGTTCCGCTAAATAACAAAATACGTTTTTAAAATCATACTTGCGGTAAAAAAACAAAAAACAAAAAAACGCTTTTGCTCAAATACTCCTTTTGTATATAAATCCACATTTATATAAAATTGCCTTGCCTATAAGCGGTAAAGTTAAAAACTTGGTTGCACACCCCTTTGAACCAGTTTTCAAAACTGCGTTATCCCCAAGGGTACCACACTTTGGTAAACACTTCTTTGGAATAACTCAAATGCGGAAAAGTACAATACATTCCAACTCAGGTATTTAATTATTTGAATTTTAACCGTTTTGCCTTTTAGGCATTTGCAGATGAATGTTTGCAGCGTTTTTTTCCTCTAATAACAACTGCAAAGAGAAAAAAAGTTACCGGTGGGAGGGAAAGTAAATATTTTTTGTTCTCGTTGGGCATTTTAATACCCCAGTACCATTAAACATTTCCTTGTGTTTTAAAATTTTTTTATGTCTTTTAGGTCTTTCTCAACGCTGTTCTTCTAATATTAAATAGAAAAGGTAACCGGAAAAAACATTTTGCGAGAAGATTAAATAAGGGCTCTTCTATTTGGATTTTTAATTATTTTGCAAGAGAAAACGTAATTCACTAAAATGTTTTTCGTCTTCAATAGGCAAAACAAACTTAAACTACATTAGAAATGCTTTACACAATGTTTTTTTCTTCCTTTACGACTAGTTAAGTATATGATATGAGTAGAAAAGCCTTCAATGGAGGACATCGCACAGGAAACACCCTACTTTGTGATAGAAAAACCACGAAAACCTAGCATATGCTGTCTACCAATATCGTCTCTGTGAGAATCAAATACTTGTTCTGTGGAATTTTAAAGGTCTGATTGTCTCAGTCGAGAATCGAACGTCGAGAATCGAACCATGAATTTTCGATCTGGTCAGGAGATGATCTAACCATTACACTACCCAAACCTTCCGACTAGCTCGAAAGTTTAGAATAATTAGACAGCTGAAAAAAATTTATTAAAATTTTGTAACATACATTTGAATATGATATTCCTTATTAAAAAAAAGCAAAAAGACAGTATAAAACCAAAAATAATTTTTAAAGTAGAACAAAAACGAAATAGAAAGAACAAAATACGAATATATATTTCGGATCTAATATATCCTCAATATGTGCCAATACATATATTTTGATCGTTGATTTGGCAAAATAGGCCCTATGTAAGCACATGGAATGCATGTGATTCCACTAATCGGCCTTTGTTTCTCAAGATAAAAGGTATATTCCTTAAAGCTAAGCTCTAGCATAATTAGAAGCTGAGATATGATTACATTAGAGATATGACTACATTAATAAAAGGGACACAAAAGTGTAATAAGGTACACTACGAATTTAAACGGCAGTTTTATAAATAAAATCTAGTATATGCATTAAATATTAAGTTTAAAAATATTTTTAAACTGAAATCTGAATAAATAATTTGCATAGTACCTCATTTTCCGATCACAATTCGGTAATTAAAATTTCTTCAAATAAGAAAGAAAAAGCTTTTTGCTCTGACAGATGTAAAGTTAAAATTTTAAATGTGGTCTTCAAAAGTTTGTGTCCGATTCAAGTGAATTTTTCGCAAAAGATTTATAATGATCTAATAATTGGACATTACAAAAATGAAATTGATATATCTAAAATTCAGAAAACTAGACTTTTTCTTTTGCATTTTAAACGGCAGGTCCTATCCTGATTTATATCTCTTTCGTCAATTGCCGTTTGTATCTCTTTTGATCGGAAAATCGTCTGTTGGAATAAATTGATTTTAAAATGGTAAATGGTAAAATTTGGATCGAATTTCGACATTTAGATTCATAACTTTTAAACTGATTCGAATAAAAAAAATCTGATGTGGGCAACACATGACTTTCCTTATATAATGCAATGAATTTACTACTTTTACAGTTAAAAATATCTGATGTGGGCAATACATGACTTTCCTTATATAATGTAATGAATTTACTACTTTTACAGTAAAAAAATAGGTTTTTCTTATAGCAGATACTAATATTCTTTCCAAGATATTGAATTTTCGACAATTAGTGGTCATTTTCATTGATTTAGCGTCATTTTTATCCATTTGGCAAGATTTTCGTTAATTTGGCAACATTTCAAAAAGTCGCCAAGTTGGCGACATTCCGCCAATTTCGTCGCCAAAATCTCGCCAAGAGTTATGGACAAAGAAATAAGTTATTCTTACAGCAGATAAATGATTATTGACGTTCAAATGCAAAAGTATTACTCAAATTATCTTTTTTCATGAATGGAACGAGCTAGATCCACGAGAATGATGTCACCCAATTTATCGCATGATATTACATATGAAAAGTGAACATGTTTCTCAATAGGATTTTTTTCTCTATTTTATATGACTTTCTGATATTTTTTTTGAAAAATGTGCAATATCTCGAGAACGGTTCATGTTAGCGTTCTAAAATTTATCTCAATCGTTTTCTAATGAAAAATTACATAAGAAATGTCTATTTGCGTAACTTTATTAGTGGTTTTGATTTTTTGACGATTTTTTCAAAATTTCATTCGAAAATTAAGGGGGGGGGGTTCTGAACATTCGATTGCGTATAAAAACAATAGACTTCCAGTATTTACGGATTGTGATTTTTGTACCAAATTTGGTTCGAATCGGTCCATTTGTTCGTCAGTTATCGTCTCCACAGACTCACTGACACACACACACGCATACTTTCTCTCTCTCTCACACACACACACACACACACACGCACAGACACACACACACATACAGACATCACTTCAAGAACGTTTGATTCGTGATCAGGGATGCTTGAAACGTGCTTTCCCGTCGAAAACTCGAATTCGAATTTTCGACCCCGTCACAATACTTTCCTTATACATTATGTATATAAGGAAAGTAAAAATTTCCAAGCGTCGTACCATCTTTGGAGTTTAGCTACTCCTATAACGAATTTCACAGCTGATCGAAGCTGCGATTTTGCAAAACAGGCGACACATACGGTCAAAAATAGAGACTGTACATCTTCCTTTATTATGTAATATATATATATAATATAATTATAATATAAAATTCCAGTGATAGAAAGGAGGGAAGTTGTAACTCATAAAACCTTAAAGTAAAAAATGCTAACAACATAAAAGGGTGTAAAAATAAAGAATCATCAATCAAGAGGAGAATAAAATGCATTTATCTAGTCATCAATCTAAATATATTCAACTTATATCAATGGTGAGAATTCGAAAATTGAAAGACAAAAAATAACCAAACATTAAAGCAATACATGGAGGATAAGCACTATGCCTAAAAATGTTCATTTTGAATACATTCGTTTTCAAGTCCAAGTATCTATTCAAAATGAACGAAAAAGCTTGTTTCTGAAGAAAGATATAGATAATATCTATAAACTCTTTCTATTTGGACAACAAGCTAAAAGATTGAAAAATGGAATAGGAATATAAAAATACCTGAGAAAATACAGCACATGTCTTAACAATACGAGCAGCGAGGAATAAATGACGAGACTAATGTTGCCATTCGCAGGAGATAATAGTGGAAATCAATTGTTGCCAAACGTGAGATACAAGTAACAGAATGCAAAAAAGTCATACAATGTGATAAATTGGCCAGTAAAGGCTACGTAATAAAGGGCGTGTAAAATAATAGAAAGCAAGAAGGCAAACATCTGAGAGGATGTAAATATTATCCGAGTAATTAATACATACAATAATAAAGTTTTAAAAATCATTTGTACCAATTTAAATAAACAATACTAAAGTATCACAATTTGTATTTATTAAGATAATGTATGCAGTTTCCATATGCAAGTGCTTGAAAGTCAACATTTTTTTTTCCGCTTATAGAAAAACAAGAAAAATCAATCATGCATAAAGCATTGATTACGAAATACATTCCAACTGAAGTGCAATTTTATTTAAACATCTCTAAAATACGAAACATTCAGCATTCATATATTTATATATATTTTTAATTATCACAGTATTACAATAATTTATTATATTTGAAAACTTAAAACTTCATGGAAAAAAAATGAACTTTATTCAAATGACGTCATCGAAATATGTATCGTCTGGCTCTCTGTGTAAAAGGAATAAATATTTCATTCATATCACTTTTATTTCAGACTCAAGAACTAAATAACTTTGAGTGAAAACAATTCAGTATTTCTTATACAACTCACCTTACAGTCACTTGATGTGCTTACATTCTACATCCATTAAAATTTGGCTTCGTGGTTGAAATAATCAAAGTTTGATAATCATTTAAACTAACAATTATTATAATTGCGTTGGCGCATAATATAAATGCACAGAAAATATGCAAAAATATAACGGTTTTAGGATGGATGCAACACTAAATATAAATTTAAAAAACTTTTAAAATCACGATTTTTAAGCTGGGAAAAAAAATATGGATGCCATCCATATCTTATTTTGAAATGGATCATGTGATCTCTTCATATAATATGTCTGTATTATTTTAATTTTTATTTAAAAAACTACCGAACTTATTTTGTTGAATATATTTTATGTATATTTTATGGGATAATTTGAATATTTATTAAAAATTTCGAAGCAATTTGTGAATTTTAATTTTGCTTAAAAAATGTTTGAAAAATTAGGTTTCAATGGGTTCAATGTATTTTAATTTTCAACAAGGGTTCCAAATCAAAACTAATTGGGTGATATTATTCTTTTACATTTCCATATGTCCCACAGCCCGTCTTAACATCAAACAAAAATTTCATTTTAATAAAGTTATTTTTACGGCAGTTTTCGTGCGACCGGACAGACAGACAGAATGAACAAAGTCATAAACTGGTTTCAACTGTGTTGGAAAGTGTTAAAAGCGAAAATTTTTCCTACATGCGAAAACGGCAATAAAGAAACCAGAAATATTTCACTCTTTTAAAAGAACACTATTTAACGTTAGCATTATTAAACGGTTTGCAAAACTGAAAGTTAATATGATTACATCTTGAAGAGTGATAACAAAAACAAAACGTTTCATGCTGAAAATATCGAGCATCAGACACTTAGAAGAAAACATATTGTCACTTTTCACAGAAAAAAACCCTCTTGTTTAAACATTTTCTTGGATATTCTCACAAAAGTAAAAAATATTGAAAATCGCTTTTCTGAAGGAAGATGTCTTCATTTGAAATTTAGATTGGTGATTTGATTTTTTCTTTGCGGTAGAAAAATCGTCAGTCAGCATTTCTATATAAAACCTATCTGGAAATGCATATAAATACCTATATTGTTAAATTATTCTTTAATTTGCATTTATTTAGAATAAAATTACATCGGTTTCTGTCTCTAGATCACCTCCATAGTTACAGTTGTAGATTATGAGAAATACATAAAAGTATCCATACTATTAAATTATTTTTTTAAATTATATTTATTTAGAATCAAATTACAGTAATTTCTGTCTGTGGAATTCTGCAAAAAAAATTTCCGATTTGAAGGTTTTGCGATTCTTCAGGTGCGTAATAAATGAATTTTATGAAAATAAAAGTATATATTTTTTACTAGAATTTCCAATATTGGATTTTTATCTATTTATTTGTGTTAAAATTCGCTATTTTAGGTAATTTATATCAAATGAAATCATCTCTATATATGAGCCGTTATGGTATGATAATAGTACCACGGTGAGTGAGCGAACAGTAACATATCTGGTCCAATTTCGTGCTTCGCTATATCAGTCCATGGTTAATTTAAGAACAAAGTCGAACCATAGATGATGCTATATGTACTAGGCGCGAGATTCTAACTTTGAGAACAGCCCTGTAGGCGAATTATGTGAGTATGAACTTATGAACTTGGCCGTTACAGTGTCATGTAAACTGAGTTTAATTTGGAAGAAATGTGAAGACGGCTATACCACTAGAAGGAATTTGTCTGTTCCCACAGAGATTTCAGCACTTCTCAATTATTAATTCTCTGTTATTACTTCTCAGTTATTACTTCCGAATTATTACTTCCTAATTAGCACTTCTCAGGTAGCACTTCTCAATTAGCACTTATCAATGCTTTGTTGTCATTGCTAATATTAGCTCTACCATGCTAACGACTGCATATTAAGCGCGAAATCTTTCCATAGATGCTGTAATCTGTTGTATGATGCACATATATTAGTTTGAAATATAGAAATTTTCAAATAAAATTAATGCGATTCTACTGAATATCTAGATATAAATCTCTAGCCTTATGTGATGACGTAAACGCGCTTTTAGGTCATATTTTACCGTATGAAAAATAAATAATATTACATTATTTCCTATCACTTAAGTTTGTGAACAACGCATGTAGAAAATCCAGTAAACAGCCAATAATACAAGATAAGTGCCACAAGGGTGTTCAGGGCAATAAAATGTAAAAGTTGTACGAAGTTTGATTAATTAATTAATCAAACTCTGTAACTCCAAAAGAAGGACAGTTATATATGAATAAAATTATGACACTGCAATAAAAAAGCAATACCCTTCAGAAA
The DNA here is from genome assembly GCA_951213105.1 of Amaurobius ferox. Lineage (NCBI taxonomy): Eukaryota > Metazoa > Arthropoda > Arachnida > Araneae > Amaurobiidae > Amaurobius > Amaurobius ferox. Next base: position 85,993,738 of record OX578138.1, read on the forward strand.
TCACGTGGTATACGGAATAATCCAATGACAGATGTTCATCAGGCGGGCAAGAAAGGCCCGAATCTCGCTAAGCCAATCCGCCAGAAGTTGTAAGTGTTGAAAACTATCTTTAGGTTAGAAGAAAGAGAGCGGAAACTGCGGAGACTTTCCTGTGTCAAAGAAGCCAATATGATTATTTTTTAGATTTAAACAATATAGATTGCTATGTAGATGTTCGCGATTGAGCATGCGTCCCATTCTTTCATGCTATCCCATTTCTTTTGAATGTTAAGTTATGAAAACTTATACTTATCATTACATTAATTCACCCTTAAAATATGTGGAATCCACTGATTATGATACTGTCTGCATTCTAACAGTCAGTAAAAGTTCTATTCAACATCTTAAAAACTGGTCAGAAACCACTCACAAGACTAGCCGGGACATCATCACCTTGTTTTAAGATATGAATAATTTTAGATACATTAGAATCCAATGGATTCCTTCTCATATTGGTGTTTATGGTAAAGAGACCGCCGACTCCTTAGGCAATGAGACTTGTCATCTGAATTCAACTTTGAACAATTTTCTCACTGCTTCTGAAATACAACCCTGGATTAGATCTAGGAATTGTAGAAACACTCCTCCATATCATTAATGGTACTCGGCTAAAAGCCCCTGGATTATTGCTCCAATATGATTGCTCTATATCCTCCATCAAGTCTGGACTGGCCAGGTTAAGGAGCAACCATGCTAATGATATGAGATTTGAACAAGGAGGCAGATCTTTTCTTCCATGTATCTGTTCTTTCTCTTCGGCTACTCCCTCTCATCTTCTTGATTGCATGAAAACTTCTTTATATCTTCCAGTAGAGGACAAGGATAGGATAACCTCATTGCTTAATGGACGGCATGATCTTTTGTCCTGTATCTAGCAAATTCTGGGACAAGTGGCTTAGCAACAGCACATTTATGTACATCTTCAAAAATATTTTTTCATATGAAATATATTTAGCATAATTTTGTACTTATCCTGATTTAAGGAATAATTCATATTAAAGTAAAGTCGTCTTAGCAGTAGAATAGAAAATGTATTTAGAGAATACTTTCCCTTGAAGACATTGGTCAGAATATTTTTTTCATTTTGTTTAAGTGATTAATTATACTTCTAATAAACTTTGAATTGAAATTTTAATAACTAATATCGTAATGAATAATGATGTAATTTCAAAATACTATTATTCATTTTACACAAATCAGGAAATTAATCATCTCACACTTGCACTTACCTGAAGGATGATTAATGAAAATTCTCCGATATTTTTGTCCAAATTCATTTTTATAATATTACTTTCTTTAATTCAGAAAAATCAAAATAAGTCATAAAAGAATATTTTCCCCATTAGTTTTCCATTACTTTTAAGATATCAAAATAATGTATAACCTTCAGGAACCTAAAATAATCCCTGAAAATATTGATCATGAACAATATTATCAGACTTTATGACATCCTTTATAAGATCTGTATTAATATAAGGAAGAGTAGTCTGTTTAATCCGCGATGCCGCGCGATATATATCGCACTTATACGTCTTAGGTTTTGCACACATCAGCACCTATACTTGAACTAATGCACTTCGAAGCCCTTTTTCCTAATTTTTAATTAATTTTTTAATTAAATGTTAAAACTTTATAAAGTGTTCAAAGCGACCATTTAACACCAACAATGGGCAAACTTTTCTTTTTCAGACGCACTTCCGTTTAACACGTGACAAAGAAAAAGTATAATGACCATTATTCTAAGATAGTTAAAAACGGGTCCAATAATCATCTTCAGCTCTCTATATATTTTTAACGTGCAACAACGCAAAATGAGATATTTGGGAGTGTTTAACTCCCATGCTTTTGACCTAATTTTTGTAACTAACTTCTTAGTTTTGCTGTACTGATGTAGTTTTTGCTATAATTCGCATAAAAGCGCATGAAGCGCCAAAGGAACAATTAGAAATGAAGCTAATAGATTTTAATGGGCCGAAGGAAATACTAATTTAAGTCTCAGCAGAGAAGAAATGCTAAACTTAGAGCTAATTAAACTGCTATTTTCAGAGTTCTATAGTTAAACATTCCATACATGTCTAAAACGCAGATGCTTTGTGACGATATTGCTATACATAATAAAAGCAGATGTCTGTCTGTGCGTTTGTGCAACCTACAGCGCGAAAGCTAAGTGCCATACGTCCATAAAATTTGGTACACAAGTATTTCAGGACCCGGGACGATGCTTTTTAACACTTTCCAAAATAGTTGAAAAGTGTTTATGACTTTGGTCATTCTGTCTGTCTGTCAATTCACACGATAACTGCCGTAAAAATGACTTTATCAAAGTGAAATTTTAGTATATTGTTCAGATGGTCGGTGGGACATATGGGAATGTAAATGAATAATGTCAGCCAATTTGTGTTGGATTGAACCCGGGTTGGAAAAGTGAAATATATTGCATCTTAATCATCAAAACAAAAGCAAAATAAATGAAATAAAGAATTTTCTAGAGAAAAAAAATATTTTTCTGTACTAAACTATAATTTGCTTCATTCTTGCATTTCAGACGTTTTATTATTCCAGATAATCTAATTGAATAAAATTCAAATTAGATTTAAATCTTTTGAAAAATGTATAGGTCATTAGATGTAAAATTTCCGGAACCTCAAATATTTTATTCTTTAAGTTGGCACCTATACGCCTGCGTAGTAGGCGACACTAAAGTGATCGCGAAGCAAACACGGTTGTTGGCGTGCAATGGATGAAAGTGTCAGAAAGAACAGGACACGTAGGGAGTTGTGAGAGCCGGCCGGATTGAAATAGCTAGCGAAGCGTCCAGGCGGTAATGTATCGCCCCAGGTAGAAATGACCATGTTTTCCTTGAGATTGACTTCATTTTTTTACCTTACTCTGCGCGCATATGATGTCAGTGAGAGGGAAAATGCGCGCATTTTTTCTAGGGATTTCACAGAACAGCACAACACAATTCAATGTCTCCGAACAAGTTGTTTACGTCTGAATATTGTATCTTCAAAATTAAAATATAATTTTTTTTAACTGTAATAATGCGAAAACTTGTGGTTTCTAAACTGTACTCAAAGTCCTCCCTGGATCGTGACCTGGAAATTTTCTGCCACTGACACTAAGCTGACTACCTTTTGATTCACTGCTGAGCTGAAGGTCCAATTTTATATCAAAGCAACTTGAGTAAAGATTTCGTTTTCATTGAGGGAGGTCGAACATCCAAGCACATGCACTGTTATGTGGCTTCATTGAATAATAATGCTAAATCTATTAAGTATAGTAATGTATATATTGTAAATATTGTAAATAAATTGTACACTCTGTTACAAAAAATATATATGCACCTATAATAAATTGAGAGTTATAGCTGCGAATGTTTCTGTTATATGCACTCTATTAAAAAAAAAAAAAAGAAAAAGAAGTACCATGAAGAAAGTGATGGTTTTCATTGTTGAAATTAAATATGCTTACAGCTCATATATAGGTAATGCAATGATTACAAAATCAAGGTCGAAGGATTCATCAATGGTTAGCAATTGCACATTGAATTTTCAAATCAGTAATTTGTAAAAAAAAAACCTTGGCGGTAATGCATCCTTGTATACTTCTAGGTAAGGAGTGATAAAGTTTACTAATGTCATCTTGCTATACATTCTGAAAGGCATTTCTCAATTGTTGCTCTAGATCTGCTACATTTCGGGATGCCCGAATCTGGCGGCCTAACATGTCCCATACATGTTCGATTGGCAAAAGGTCTGGTGACCTTGTTGACCAAAGAACAGTATCAACACACGGAGGCAATCCACAGATATGCGAGCCGCATGTGACGTGGCATTATCTTGTTGGAAAATGGCACCAGAATGACATGATATGAAGTTTACCGCAAACGACCGCAGGATTTCACCAACATATCGTTGAGCTGTTAAAGCTGTACGCAGGCTGACTAGTTGCGACCTGCTGTCGTAAGAGATAGCACCCCATACCATCACACCAGAGGGAAATAGTTGTGTGCCTGTGTAAAACAAAGGCTGATTGGGACCGTTGGCCCTGGCGCCTCCACACACGTACCCGATGGTCATCTGCTGAAAGATTAAAGGGTGATTCATCGCTGAACACTATGCGATGTTAGTCTACTGGCAGTCATGATGCTTGGCTACGACACCACTCCAAACGCCTCTGTCGATGTTGTGGGGTTATGGGCAGACGTCTTAAAGGTCGCCGTGAGCGTAACCCCACCTCAGCCAAACGCCGTGAGATGGTGGAAGGTACCACGGGCGGTATGGAAGAGTCTGTAACACGTTGGATGGCTGACAATGATGCCGTTAGGTCAGTCGCGCAATCATCAGATCTAGCCTCGCATTCGTGCACCTTGGTCTTTCAGAACCTTCATTCCGCCTTGCAGCAACCATTGTTGCCAGCACCTTTGCACAGCAGTGTCCGTTCGGTGCAGGTAGCGGCATATTACTAGGCATGATCAGCCAGCTTCACGAATCCCGACTATACAACCACGTTTGAACTCGTCTAATTGCTTATAAGGTTTTCGACAATGTCGTAACGGCATTATTGATTGTGTCTCACGGAACTGCATCGCTGATAACGAGCAAAGTTAAACCGTCCACATTTTAACCTGTTTTATAGGATGCTAGTTGCGCTGTAGAAACGCGCGTTATGACCGAAGTTAACACTCATTGGCCTTGCAAATTTAATCATTTGCATACTTGGTATAAAGGAATTTGCATGCGAAATTTCGAAATGATCGAATTATTTTTTAGGGGGCTTCGTTTTTTTTTTGCAAAAGAGTGTACATATATATATATATATATATATATATATATATATATCTTTTGAGGAGATATGTAAATGATTAGAATTTGGGAGCTAGAAAATGTTTTAATAAGAAATAGTGGCAACAAAAAAATGACATTTTATTAAATGGTAAACCCTTCCCTTAAGCTAATACAAGCCGATATTAGTGTGGTATAGAGCCAATTAAGTTTCTTATATCCCTCTGCGGAAGATTCTACAACAAATATTGCAGCTGATCAGCTAATTCAGCGGTATTCTGACTGCAACTGCAGAAAAGCATGTCCCAAACGTGTTCTATTGGTCTTTCCTAGGGATCTGGATGTCCATGGAAGAGTATTACGTTTTTGAAGATATTATAGTGAAAGTCGTATATTATGTTGTCGAGCGTTGTCTTGTTGTTAAACGGAACTCGGACGTCTTTTCAGCAAACACACAAAACAAAACCCGCTGCTTTCACAGCACGTGTGATGACCGTGTAACTCTCTACAACAAATAGGTGATCGATACGCTGGTTTGTCCTCCTTCACATGCGTATGCGGCGGTCATCAGCACTGGGAGAGAAGGGGAATTCGTCTCTAAAGACAACATGCTACCAATCGTCCACTGTCCAGGCTGACTGCTGCCTATGTCGAGGGGTCAGTGATATATGCCTTAATGGACGTCGACACCTAATCCCACCTACTGCTCGTCGTCTCCGATTACTATCTATTGATACAGGATGCATAACGGATGACAAATGTCTTTGAAAGGATGGTAGCGCCGTCACTGATGTGAATATGGATCCTCTCCTGACTGCACGATGCACTCAACCAGTTGCAGGCCTATGATGCAACCACTTTCTAAATCCGACAATTGTTTGTAGAGCTTTCGAGTACGTCTTAAAGATATCTTCGTACGTAACTTGCAGTATCAAAGCAGACAATCCAATTCCAATTTCCCGTGACGGCGAACACCGGTCGTTTCAAATTTGCACGCTGCGTCCGTCGTTCTCGGGCAACTTGCATGAACAATATAATACCATTGGTGCTGACAGTTTGGTCATTTGTGTAACTCTCAAAACGACATTTGAATGCCGAGTTTCGCGGCGGTAGCTAAATTTTTTATGGATGTTCGTCCACTGTCCAGGTTTCATACCTTTTTGCTAAAGAGTATGTTTAAAAAGCAAAATTGCAGTTCATTTTTCAACGGCGGACTTCTAGTCCTCATAGAGCGACCATGTTTAAAATTATATCGCTAAATCACTAACAGAGTGTCTTAAAGGGCAAAGTTACAAAATTAGACATATTTATTGCTGTATTTTAAGCGAGCACAGATGGGGAAGTGGAGTTACAGATAATACTAGAATCTACGAAGGAAATAATAATAATAATAATAATAATAATAATAATAATAATAATAATTATTATTATTATTATTATTACAATAAACACCCTTAGAATGCCTGAAAATAAATATTTCGAGCTTCCCGCGAATGTGAATTTGAAAGAAGCGGAAAAACGATTCAAGATCAGGAAGATCGAAATTTGAAGGAAGTCCTAAATATTCCCTTAGTAATTTGGATGTAAAAAAATAAATTACATGATAGTAATAAATTACATAATACGCAATGAAAACGAAAGCGTTAATTATTTCTTCCATTAATGTAAATTTGTTTATGGTTATCGCTTTTGCTTATTGTTTATAGGTATCACTTTCGTTTGTTGTTTATAGCTATCACTTTTAGTTTTTAAGGCCTAAGCACGACAAATTTGAAAAAAGTAAAATGTTTCTGCTTCTTGAACTTGACAGGGCGATTACTCAAAAACTATAAGAGCTTCCTTAGAACATAAATATAGATTTAGAAATTAAATTTATTCATATTTTTGTCGCTTGCTATTTATATTTATATTTCAAATTTTTAAAGATATTTCGAGTGAAAGTATTAAAAATGAAAAAAAAAAAAACTCATTCGAACAGATATGTTTTGCGTATATTCGAAAAAAATAGACCTCGATAGACCACTTATATACACTTATAGGGTTTTCAAAGAGCTATAAATTCTTACTTTATTATTCAAAGTTAGCTCTTTAGTTTTTGAGATATAGGTATTGCAAGCTTGGAAAACTGAAAATTTTCCATCCTATTCAACATGATAGGGCGGTTGTTCAAAAAATTAATACAAAATTCGACTATGTTTAGTACTGTTCAATGATCTATACGGTGCATAGATTCAACTCTCTCTCTCTCTCTCTTTCTCTCTCTAAACTTCAACGGATGAGTTGTATGAGTTGTATAACTTGCCAGATGAGTTGTATAGAAATTGCTGAATTTTTTAACGCAAAATTATTTAACTCTGGAGTTTGGAATATAAGTAATATGAATGAAATATTCATTGATTTTACATAGAGAAGAAGCCGATTTTAAAGCATTTTTAGACTTTTTTGATGAAGTTTTAAGTTTCCAAGTAAAATAAATTATTGCAGGATCATGATAATTTAAAATATATCAGCGCTGAATGTATCGCATTTTATAGATGTTGTAATAAAATTGCATTTCAATTGGAAAGTGTTTCATAATCAATGATGTATGCAAGATTAATCTTCCTTGTTTTTTATTGTGGTTACTATAAGCTGGAGTATTATTAAAATGCAGCAATTCGAACGAAATTTTGTACCAAAATTGCAATCCATGAATACTGGAAGCCTATTGGTTTTAAACGCAATCGAATGTTCAGAACCCCCCAAAATTTTTCGAGTGAAATTTTGAAAAATCACCAAAAAATCAAAACCTTCAATAAAGTTACGCAAATCATCATTTCTGATGTAATTTTTTATAAGAAAACGATTGATATAAATTTTAGAACGCTAGCATGATCCGTTCTAGAGATATTGCAAATTTTTCAAATACATTTTTCAAAAAATCACGTAACATAATAAAAAAATTCTTAACTATTGTGAAATATGTTCACTTTTCACATGTAATATAATGCAATAAATTTGTTGAAATCATTCTCATGCATCTAGCTCGTCCATTTATGAGAAAAGATACTTTGGGTAATACTTTTGTATTTGGACACCAATTGTCCTTTATCGACTATAAGAATAACATATTTCTCTGTCCATAATGTTTGGCGATATTTTGGCGACAAATTTAACGGAATGTTGCCACTTGGCGACTTTTTTAAATGTTGCAAAATTAATGAAAATTTCGCCAAATTGATAAATATGACGGGAAATCAATGAAAATGAGGACTAATTGATGAAAATTCAATATCTTTAGGGATGTCGCCAATTTGGTGACATTTTAAATGTCGCAAAATTAACTAAAATGCCGCAAATTTGATAAAAATATCGTCAAATGGATAAAAATGATTCTAAATGGGAGGTAATGTTTTGAAAATTTTTAATTACGTCATATGACGGGCATACCTTATAGTATATTCCTAATAGAAAGCGCTTCTCCCCATTTGTCTGCAACACTTGGCGATGCATTTAGCGAACTTGGCGAATAAGGTAACGAAATATCGCCAAATTATCAATATTTAGCCCCAGATTAACGAACGTATCATCAAAATTGTAAAAATGACGCCAAGTTAATGAAAATAACGCCTAAATGAAGAATTTATTATTTAATTATTTTAATATATGGACTATATTGTTTTGCATCTTGTCATCCGGAAAAGTCACAAATGTACAATTCAACGCTAAATACAGAGTGTCATGGATCTTATACATCCATTTCGGCAATAAGAGCTTGCCATCTCGTCCCCAGTAGCTCAATGGTTGAGCGTCGCCTTGCCAGTTCGTAGGTCCAGGTTCTGTTCTCGGTTGGAGCAAGGTTCCTTATAATCTTGAACATCATTTTTCACTCTGAAAGAAGTAAATTCATTACATTATATAAGGAAAGTCATGTACTGCCCACATCAGATTTTTTAATTTATTTAAATTACTTTCCTTATATATACCTTATATAATGTATGAGAAAAGTATTGTCACGGGGTCGGAAATTCGAATTCGAGTTTTCGACGGGAGAACAAGTTTCAAGCATCCCTGAACACGAATCAGATGTTTTTGAGGTGATGTCTATCTGTGTGTGTGTGTGTGTGTGTGTGTGTGTGTGTGCGTGTGTATCAGTGAGTCTGTGGAGACGAATGAATCAAACGATCCGAACAAAATTCGATACAAAAATAACTATCAGTGAATACTGGAGGCCTATTGTTTTTACACGCAATCGAATGTTCAGAACCTTCTTAAATTTTGAAATGAAATTAAAAAAAATCATCAAAAAATTAAAACATTCAATAATGTTACGTAAGTAATCACTTCTTATGTAATTTTTTCATTAGAAAACGATTGACATAAACTTTAGAACGTTAGCATGAACCGTTCTCGAGATATTGCACATTTTTCAAATAAATGTATTAAAAAACCATATAAAATTAAAAAAATATTTGCTATTGCGAAATCTCTTCACTTTCATATGTACTATTATGCGATGGATTTATTATTATAATTCTCGTAGATCTAGCTCATACCATTCACGAGAGAAGACACTTTCGGTAATAGCTTTGCAATTTGATGCCATTAGTCGTTTACAATAAGACTAACCTATTTCTCCATAAATAATGCTTGACGAAATTTTGGCTACGAAATTGACGGAATATCGCCAACTTGGCAAGTTTTTTAAATATTATCAAATTGACGAAAACATCGCCAAATTGATAAAAATGACACGAAATCAATGAAAATGAAGACTAATTGTTGAACATCTAATATCTTGGAAAGAATAAGAATCTACTATAACAGAAGATACATTAAGTAATAGTTTTGTATTTGGACGCCATTAAATCTTTATCTACTATAAGAATAACATATTTCTCTGACCATAATGCTTGAAGAAATTTTAGCGAAGAATTTAGCGGAATATAGCCAAAGTGGCGAGTTTTTAAAACGTCGCCAAATTGATTTAAAATGTTGCCAAATTGATAAAAATATCACCCAATTGATAAGAATGACGGTAAATCAATGAAACTGACAACTAATTGAATAAAATTCAATATTTTGGAAAAAATATAAGACTCAGTGTCTAACGCTTGGTAAAATTCAGGCCACGAATTTTGGAGACATATCACCAACTTTAAATATTACCAAATTGACGAAACTGTTGCAAAATTGATAAAACTGTCGTGAAATTCATAAAAATGACGCCAAATATGATGCAATATTTTGTAAATTTTTAATTCCGTCATGTAATGGACATACCTTTTATTATACAAGAAATGCTTTTCTCATTATCGCCAACTTGGCGATTTTTAACCCCACATTGACGAAATCATCGTCAAAATTGCAAAATTAGCGCCAAATTAATGAAAATGACGTGTAATTGATGAATTTATTCTAAAAACATTTACATATATGGACTATATTGCTTATTGAGGATGATATCAATATATATAATTGCTAATTTAGAGTTGCGTAAAGTATAAGTTAATTGGGTTTAAAATAGTTTTAGATGTTGTCATCCGGATCTGCAATTTACCGCACTAAATATACAATTTAAAGTTAAAATATACTGCGCCGTGGATCTTTTCATCACTTTTTCAACGTTAAAGAAGTAAATTCATTGCATTATATAAGGAAAGTCATGCGCTGCCCACATCAGATTTTTTTAAATTATAAAATATTAATAGTTTTAAATATTATATGCCTTTTCTTTAAGCCTTAATATGTTACTTTAATTTAAAAATTTTGAAAGCTTTCTTCATGTATAAAAGGGATTTCTGGACTATCATCCTGATCCCCCTACGTATTTGTTATGTGTACGCTGTGGGGCCCCGAATTAACGCCAGGCCCTGAGCTGCACTTTGGTTTGATTAGGTTATGATTGGGTACTATTCTTGCTTTCAGAATGCCTCATTAAGGAGACGATTTAAAAAATTATCAGCGTGAACCGAAATTCGTATTCCGGTGCCCTTGATAGCGCTCAAGTGTCAACTACATCGCTGGTGCTAACTCCGTCACTGTTTCCAACTGTATCACATTACCCACATAAGGTGTTCTCTTGAACTACATAGCAAAATTTTCCTCTGTAATATTTTCGTATCTGTGTATCACCTTCTTCTTCGACCCAGAGCGTCCGGCCTACTCGAAGGTATAAAGTATCTGTTTAGACAGCCGGGAAGTGCCCCCAATTTAGATCGCAACCCAGAAGGGGAGGCATCCACAAGGACCGTACCCTCCTTCCCCCATCACATGCGGACCTACATATTTAACGTGCTCTTACTCTTCGTGAGCACGGATACAGTTTGGGCAGAGTTACGAATCGAACTCGAGTCATCCTAGTGCAATCCTCTCTCGCTAACCACTGGGCTGTCCCACATCGTCTCTGGGTGTCTGAAACAATTATTCATTTCAATTCACCAGTTCTACTATTATATTAAGCAAACGTTCAACAAATTTTGTTTAAACCCGAAACTTAACGCTATGAATCAAGAAAACTTGAATGTATTTGAACATTTGAACGCAAACATTTTATTATTCGAAAGCTAACCATTTAGCCTTTTAGATATTTACAGATAAATGCTTTCTGCGTTTTTTTTCAATAACAAGTGAAACAGAAAAAATATATCGTAATTACTGGTCTGAAAGAAAGGAATTATTTCTTCAATTCTCCAGAGGGATTTTTTACAAGAATATGCGATTATTTAGCGTCATTAAACGTCTTCGAGTCTTACGGTGTTTTTATGGATTTTAAGTCTTGTAACACGTTTTTCTAATATAAAACGGAAAAATACGCAAATAACTGAAAATATTTTTCCCACTTACAAGTATATAAATTTATAAAAAAAAAACTTTGAATAATGGAAGAGAAACCTCCAGGATATCTTACATAATAAAGAAAGATGACTGTATTTCTTTATGTGTGTGCATGTGTTACTGTACACTAGTTTCTGCTGTCTGTACACTAGTTTCTGCTATCTGTACACTAGTTTCTGTCGATTTCTTATCCGTAAAATTCAAGATTTATTCTTCAACAGGCGAGAAAAAGAGTGCCTTCCCCATGCGTAAAAGATCTTCTCGGTAAGTGTGGTCACATGATTCCAACTCGCCTTTCGAGGCTCCACGAATTGAGAAGCACGAAGAAATTCGAAAAGATAAAGTTATGAAATGATAAATTTAAATATACAAAATTAACAAATAAAGTTAGAACGAAAAGAAGTATGTTTTGTAGAGATAAACATGTCACTTCACGATGACAAAATTTGAAGACTCTACCTTCAGGACTTTATTAATGACGTATTTTTAATTCTGAGTATAACGTTGCTTTGAAATTAACTAATTAGAAACGAAACGAATGGACGTTCTGTAGAAGCAAGACTGGACTCTTCAAGATGACAAATGTTGAAGACCATACCTAGAAAATGTATATTTTATTTTTATTTTAAATTCTGAGCAACACCTCGAAACACTGTAAAACACGAAATTTTCCTTGGAATACAGCGATTTTTTCAGGGAATGCTAATGATAACGCTAGAATCTTATACTTAAAGTTTTAAATTCCTATCTCTAAAACTGGATATTTCAGAAATTTGTAGTTTTAACTTCATTTCACCCCTAGTTCACTGACTGGCTTTAAGAACTCTGCGTGCCCAGGGAAAAGATAAACAAGATAGGGAAATGTTATTTTTTCGCGTTTTTTAAAAATCTGTATAAAAAATATTGAATGTATCGAAAATCCAAGCTTTAGAGGCCCTTCGAAATTTATTTGTCTATCGATAAAAAAAAAATCGAAATTCTAACCGGAATTTTTTAATAGCTCTTTCCCGTAATCCTCATTTTTTCTATGTGAAACAAAGGTTTTTTACAAATATTTAAAAATCTATGGAAATTTTTGAATACGTTGTGTCCCCTTTTCGCTTTGATACTAGATGAAAGAAATAGGCCAAGTAGGCCGAGTAGGGTTTTTTATAATTCCAGTCACATACATCCACGATTACGCTCTATTAATAAGCTAAACTCGCCATTTATTGAGATAAAAATTCATATTTTTTCATCAAAGGTTTAATAAACCTACAAAACTGAAACCATAATTATTTGTAGTATTTGATCAAGGGGGTAGCGTATTCCATCGTCTCCTCCCGCCACAGGCATTGAAGTACGTATTTAAATACGTATTTATATGAGTATTTATATGGGTAAGTTCCATTTGTGGTATATTTAACTCTTTGGTTTAAAAACCCTATTAGGCTAGTCCGTCCTTAGCTCCCCCCCCCAAAAAAAAATGTACTAGTTTTTTGAGAATAACCCGAAAAATCGGAATATCTAGAATATCTAAATTTAATATATCATTGGGGTATATTGTATTTTATCAGATTTCGAACCTTATCGGGCTGACCCGTCTTGGGCCCGCAATAGAAATTTACTCACTTTTTAAGAATAATTCGAAAATCGGAGCATCTAAAAAATGTAAATTAAGTATATCATTTCCTTCAGGATACAATTTAATTTAGATTTTGAACCTCATTGAGCTAGCCCGTCTTAGGTCCGCTTAAGAGTGCATTCGTTTTTAAAGAATAACTCGAGATCCGAAGTAGCTAAAAATCCCAAGTTTTGCATGTCGTTGGTTTTTGTGGTATATTTCAATTTCTTCAATTTTGAACTCTATCCGACAAGCCTGTCTTATGGACCCGCTTTTTGGATAATAACTGTAAAATCGGATCAACTATAAAATATAAATTTAGCATATCCTTATTTTGAGGTATAGTTTAATTCTTTCGATTTTGAACCGTATCGGACGAGCCCGTCATGGACCAGCCTTAGAAATTTATTCGTTTTTGGGGAATAACTCGAGAAACGGAGTATCTAAATTTTCCAAATTTAGAATGTCGTTGTCATTTGAAGTATATTTTAACTCATTGGATTTAAAACATTCCCGGGCTTGTCCTTCTTGGCTCCCACAAAAGTAATGCACTGGTTTTTTGCGAATAACTCCCAAAACTGCAGCACTTGAAATGTCTAAATTTAGTATATCATTGCATTTTAGGGTATATTTTATTTCTTTGGATTATGAAACTTATCATCAGGATACCCCGTCTTGGGCCCGACATAGGAATGTACTCGTTTTTCGAAAACAACTCGAAAATCGGAGCATTTAGTTATCAAAATTTAGTATATCATTTTCTTTTGGGATAAAATTTAATACATCGAATTTGAACTTTATCGGGTTAGCCCGTCTTATGCATCCCTTATGAATTCTTTCGTTTGGGGGGGATTAACTCGAGAAACGGAGTAGCGAAAAATTCCAAGTTTAGCATGTCGTTTTCTTTTGTGTTGTATTTTAACTCTTGTCATGCTATACCAAATATATCACAAGCATAATGGTTTTCGAGTTACTACCCCCAAACGAAAGGATTCTTGAGGGAGACCAAGGACGGGCTAGCCCGACATGGCTCCAAATTCGAACGTATCAAATTTTACGCCAAAAGGAATTGGTATACTAAATTTGGATTTTTTATCTGCTCCTGTTTTCGAGTTTTTCTAAAAAATGAGTATACCCGTATTAAGATCAAAATCGAAAAACTGAAATATACCACACATGATAACAATAAGCTAAACCTGGAATTTCTAGCTACTCCGGTTCTCCAGTTATTCATATAAAACGAGTGCATTCCTATGTGGGACTCAAGACGGCTATCCTAATGAGGTTCAAAAGCTAAATTAAAATAAACCTCAAAAGAAAATTATATACTAAATTTAGATTTTTTACCTGCTCCGATTTACAAGATATACTCGAAAAACAAGTACATTACTTCGTCGGGTCCAAGACGGGCTATTCTGTTAAGGTTCAAAATCCAAAGAAATAAAATACACTCTAAAAGACAATGATATAATAAATTTAGACATTCTAGCTGCTACAGATTTGGAATTATTCTCAAACGAGAATCATTCCTTTTTGTTGGGCCCAGGACGGGCTAGCCTGATAACGTTTTAAATCCAATGAGTTGAGATATACCGCAAATGACAATGACATTCTAAACTTGGAACTTTTAGAAACTCCGGTTCTGGAATTATTTCCCAAAAACGAGTAAATTTCAAATGCGGGCCAAAACGGGTTAGGCCAATATGGCTCAAAATCAAATGAATTAAAGTATTCCCCAATAGATAAGGATATACTAAATTTATATTTTCTAGATGATCTGATTTCCCAGTTATTCTAAAACAACAGGTCCATTCCTATGTCGGGTCCAAGACGGGCTAGCCTAATAAAGTTCAAAATCGAAGAAACTGAAATATACTGCAAAAGCCAACGACATGCTAAACTTGAAATTTTTAAAGAATAACTCGAGATCCAAAGTCTCTAAACACGAATGCACTCATAAGCGAACCCAAGACGGGCTGCTAGCACGATGAGGTTCAAAATTTAAATTAAAATGTATCTGAAAGGGAATGATATACTAAATTTACATTTTTTAGCTGCTCCGATTTTCGAATTATTCTTAAAAAGCGAGTAAATTTCTATGGCGGGCCCAAGACGGGCTAGCCCGATTAGGTTTGAAATCCGATGAAATACAATATATCCCAAAAGACAATAATATATTCAATTTAAACATTCTAGATGTTCCGATTTTTCTGGTTATTCTAAACAAAAACGAATACATCCTTTTTGCTGGGTTCAGGACGGGTTAACCTGATAAGATTTTAAATCCAAAGAGTTAAAATATACCACAAATTATAAGGATATGCTAAACTTGGAATTTTTAGATACACCTGTTCTCGAGTTATTTCTCAAAACGTGTGAATTTCTTAGGAGAGCCCAAGACGCGCTAGCCCGATATGATTCAAAATCGAAAAAAACAAAATATACCCCAAAAGAAAAGGGTATATTAAATTCAGATATCCTACTTGCTCTGATTTTCGAGTTATCCTTTAAAACCGGGTACAGTTCTATGGCGGGTCCAGGAAGGGCTAACTCGATAAACTTCAAAATCGAAAGAACTGAAATGTACCACAAAAGAAAACATCATACCGAATTGTATATTTCTGTGATGAATGAACCTGATTATTTTGGACCTCAAATTGAGCGAACACCAGATCAAGTTAAATAAAATTTTAAAAATACAAATATATCCTTAGCTCAATCTCTCTGAAAATCAAATGACATTTTATGTATACCACTTGCAATAATCACACAAAATTTCACACAAATTCTTTAGTTATTTCCAAAGATCATTTCATTTGCATTAAATTCCCATTAGTTTTAATGTTAACGCCTTGGCTTTTGATATCTTATTCGAGACCAGCGCTCTCTGGCGGTGGCGGTATTTAGGAGAATAGCTCAAAGCATTGGTAGGGATAAGCGGCCGGCACACTATTACTTCTAGGCACTGTAACCGTGGGCAGTTACGCCCAATGTATCTCCGGCCAGTAAAAGTTTTGGTCGTAAATATTACAATTGAATTAAGATACGATCAAAATACAGTGAGAATTCAGTCTGACCGAGCGGAGAATGCTCGGCATGTCATGCAGGTGAGGAGACGTGAAATGAGGAAATGCTTGCGTTGGCAAGATAGGAGAGTCCGGAGAAACTAATGGTGAAAGTGTTGACAGATGCTGTGTCCAAAAAGTGACATTGAGAGTAAACCAATTGAAATATAATTAAATAAATATTGTCCCATGGACTATCGTCCATGAATACAGTCATGGACGATGGGTCGATAATCCATGAGGATAGTCATGGACGGATAATCATGAGGATAGTCATGGACGGATAGTCATGAGGATAGTCATGAGGATAGTCATGGTCGATAGTCCATGAGGATAGTTATGAACGTGATTGTCCATGAGGACAATAGATTTCAATTATTAATTGGACTCTGAAGTCGATCAAAAATTCCGTCTGTCATCACAACATGCCACAAAATTTGTTTGGAAAACATTAGAATTGATAAGTATGAAGTGTAAATTGTAAATGGAAATTTGAGTAATTATTTCAATATTGCCAACTAATAACATTAATACTTTTTTAAGTTGAGAAAGAGAGTCTCAGCATTTTAGAGTTGTGGGATTTGACGTTTATCCTTTAAGAATTATATTACTTACATGTTGATGCCGGACTGTTCATTTGTCGGGTTTTTTTCGAACACAGACAATGTACGGAGGTATACTATACGAACGAGCATACATAATTTAAAATCAATAAATTTTATCTTTTAACCTACAGATTTAAGTAATGACTCATTACTTTAAAATCCTTTTTTATTATCTGTTTAACCACATTACATATAAAGAGCAGAACTCTGGATCTTTACGTACCCTATGAAAATCAGACACTGAAAAAGAGACCATATAATAACTTAATAAAATGTTATCTTCTTGTTGCCCCGTTTCTTAATAAAATGTTTCCCGGCCTACTCCTTCCCACCCACCTCATAACCTACTAGAATTGCTCTCATTTATGGTTGTATGAATAAAAAATAATCAGGGTGTTTTCCTGATTAACTTTCGAAGGACAATCTATATATAAGTATTCCTTCTTATAATTATAAAGAAAGCATTGTACTTTACTTTTGTATAGGAGCACTGACAAGAGTTTCAGTGGCCCCGTCTTTTATAGAAATTTAAATAAATTTGAAAATCCTGACTGTAATGTTCAATTATAGAAAATAAACATTGGTTTGAAATGATCTACATAATTGAATCGTAAATAGCCGGAACATGTATAAATTGAGGGTGCGGCCAAGTCCACATTGGTACTAATATTTTTAGCATTCGGAGTTTCATTGGGGCATTAAAAAGTGTTTAACTTACCTAATAAAGTAAGATGTATGTTTGTGTGTGTGTGTGTCTGTAGCGCAAAATTTAAGCGCCATATTATCAAGAAATTTATTACACACGTACTTCTCGACGTAAGCAGGTGCACATCTTATTTATTAATTTATTTATGAATAAATTTTTAGTTATTTTATGTTTTAGGGCGATATTTGGTTATATTCACAAATATAAATTCCTTGGTGATCTAAAATATTACCACAAAATTTTCGTCTTGACACTATTAGAAAGATCGAACAACCTTCTTTCAGATAAACTTTAAAAAGAGCCTATACGATGAATAGACACATTTTAATGAATTTTTAAAAAATATATACTTTCGTATGTTTTAAACCTCTCCGATTTTTATGTTACGCTATACTGAAACTAATGCGCCCTCCAATGTTCTTTTTTTTTAGCAGATACTAAATGTATCATAGAATACGTCAGAAAAAAAAAATTCATAAACCCATCCATTGATTAGTTATAAATTTTTAAGCCAACGATGTCCTTTAAGCAACTTTTATGCCAATTTATGCAGTCTTCTTAGCGGGTATACAATGATTTGCAGACTCTCAGACTTTCGTTTTCTAACGACATCTATTGGCGTTATAGTGCGTTTTCCCGAAATTTTCTGATTTTGCAAATTTAAAAGACGTTGTCTTAATATTTTTAATGTGGTGTTTCATTATCATGAGTATTGCGCTAAAATTTGACCAAAATCAGATGAAAATTCGTTGAGATTTACATTAAATTTCGGTTTGAGGGAACTCTTTTTGTGATTGCAAGTATACGTGTTTTCATATATTTGTATCGCGAAAATTATTCCGTCCTCAGATTTTAACATAGAATGTAGAGTATCGCAAGGGATGGGTTTCGATTTTGCGATTTTTGGAAAGGGGATCGTCTCACACCCGTTGCGACGGTGTACACGCATTCTTATTTTGTTATTATATACTATAAACCTGCTTTAACTCTCGGGCAACGTTGAGTGCACTTTTTAGTTTGAAATAAATATGAAAGAGAGGGGGGTATATTTTCATGAAGATGGTCTCATTCCAAATCAATATGTTTCCTGATGAAATAAATGATCAAGGATAGATAAGGAAATTAAAATAATTTCTCAATGGGAATTCATTTTGGTACTAATTCCGCCATTTCAAGTGTTATTGTTGAGACCCAGACCGTCCGACCGACCACAAAGGTGTAAGGCAATCAGAAAGGCCATTTCAAGTGTAAATTTCATTATTTTCTTTTATTTTATTTACAGCTAGACAGGTCTACAGAAGTAAATTTTTTGGACTGCAGCCATTTGGACAACCCTTAACTAAGCTCATATAGATGGCTTAATTCCGTCAAAAGTATGAGATGATGAAATATTAAAAGTGAAATATTTTTGCATATCGTCTATATGTACCAATAATATATCAAAAGTAAAATTTATATAAAATTGGATTTCGTTTAATCAACGGTTCCAGAACTTGAAGCTTGATTCCAGAAAGCTGCGCTGAATAAAGCAGCAGCTAATTGAAATAAACAAATGTCTTTCGTTATATAATGCAATGAATTTACTACTTTTACGGTAAAAAAAACAGGTTATTCTTATAGTAGATACTTATATTCTTTACAAGATATTAAATTTCCGTCAATTAGTCGTCATTGTCATTGATTTATCGTCATTTTTATTCATTCAACGAGATTTTCTTTAATTTGGCAACTTTTAAAAAGTCGCAAAGTTGGCGACATTCCGCCAAATTCATCACCAAAATCTCGCCAAGTGTTATGGATGGAGAAATAAGTTATTCTTATAGCAGATAAGTGACTATTGGCGTTCAAATACAGAAGTATTGCTTAAAGTATCTTTCCTCATGGATGGCACGAGCTAGATCCACGACAATTATTTCACCAAATTTACCGCATAATATTACATATGAAAAGTTTTTTTCTCAACAGTTAATATTTTGTTTAATGTATGGTATTATTTGATAAATTTATTTGAAAATGTGCAATATCTCAAGAACGGTTCATGCTAGCGTTCTACAGTTTATGTCAATTGTTTTCTAAGAAAAAATTCCATAAGAAACGTCCATCTAGGTAACTTTATGAAAGGTTTTGATTTTTTGATGATTTTTTAAAATTTCACTCGAAAATTTAGGGGATTCTGAATATTCGATTGTGTTTAAAAACAATAGACTTCCAGTATTCACGTATTGCACACATACATTAACACACAACACAAACACACACACACGCAGACATCACCTCAAAAATGATCGGGATGCTTGAAACGTTCTCTCACGCCGAAAACTCGAATTCGAATTTTCGACCCCGTCACAATACTTTCCTTATACAGTATTCTATGTATATAAAGAAATAAATGATAACTAAGTGCTACCGTCTTCAGCTAACAGTGGCTGTGTATAAGGAAACGCGTTAATCTTGGTATGACGCTGCATAAAAATCTACTGTGTAGGCTTGTTTAAAATTTTTATTTAAATCTAGAATTGCTTAAAATTAAATTCGATTTGATTTGAATAAAGAGGATTCTTATACTTATGACATGCTTTATACATAAATTAATTTCTTATAGATAATTATACCCACAGCTGTGTCTCATAACACGGCCACGAGCAGCTAATAAGGATTATATCGGAAATACCCGTTCATTTTAATTAAGTGAATGATTTATCGTACCTTTACGTTTCAACGTTTGTAAACAATTGTTGTAGTTGAAACCCCTCTATGGAATGGGATATACTGATCATTGCAGTAATATTCCAAAGCTCCGAACTATTATTATCGCTAGTAAACAGCCGTTTTGCATCTTGCATGTTATATATAACTAGAAAATGTACTCCGTGTTGGCCAGAAGTTAAAGCCCGAATTAATTTAATTCAGTCATTGAAGTTTTCGAAAAGCGACCAGGCAAAGGAAAGAAATTCATTTCTTTCAGTTAAATATTCACACATATCAATTCCTTGGTGATCTAAAATATTACCACAAAGTTTCCGTCTTGACACTATTAGAAAGATCGAACACCTTTCTTTCAAATCAACGTTAAACAGAGTCCAAACGATGAATAGACACATTTTAATGAATTTTTAAAAAATATATACTTTCGTATGTTTTAAACCTCTTCAATTTTTATGTTTCGATATACTGAAACTAATGCGCTCTCCAATGTTCTTTTTTTTTTTTTTGGCAGATACTAAATATATCATAGAATACTCCAGAAAAAAATAAATTCGTAAACCCATCCATTGATTAGTTATAAATTTTTAAGCCAACGATGTCATGTAAGCAACTTTTATGCCAATTTATGTAGAGGTCCATTGTAGAGGCACAGTCCCCCATTCAGGTCCTACGAAAATAAAAATAACATGGGCGGGGCTGGGGAAATGGCCTCCCCACCCACCCACCTCGAATTATAAGTTCAGATTAGGTTCCATCGTTAGTGCACGTATGCATTTCGTTAGTGCACCGCCCACCCCCTATGTAATACAAAAAGAACGTGTGCGTGGCTGGGGGAACGGCCCCACCAGCCCACCTCTAATTTCCAAACTATCCGAATTTCGAAACCTACGTACGTCCCAGATGTGCACCCCCAATTAATACAAAAATAACGTGTTCGTGGCTGAGGAAATGGGGGGGGGGGGATGGGGAAAATTTAACTTAACTGGTTACTCATTTTTTACAACGTAACTGTAGCGTTATCAAAATTAACCAACTTCCCCAAGTCTGATTTACTTTACATTTCCCGATTTTTATAAAAAATTATTTGTCGACTATTAGGCCTTTGAACGTCTTAAAAGAAATTTTGTACTAAATTGTAGAACCAGAAATATAATTTAAGGAATTTAAAAAAAAAAAATACACTTTATGAAATGCTCCAGAATTTACAATAAGCATTCGTAGCATTATAAATGATGATATAAACTGCAATGTATATCATCAAAAAACTTATATCATTCCAAAATAAAAACAAAAGCATGAGAGGCTGTCATAACACAATTAATGTAATATATTATTCTTGAAATGAATATAAACGCCTACTTAAGAATACTATCATTTCGGATATGTAAAACATGAATCGTTTTTATTCTGTGTATACCAAAATTTGGCATTTTTGAACTTCAGTATTTGTCCTTACGAGTTAGATGGAATTGGAGAGATCATCAACCTTCTCCCACACATTGTTATGCAGAAGAAAGCAATAGGCGATGTAATGACCGATCGCATTGGGCGTTTTTGCTGACGGAGCCAGAAAACTAATTACACATCTCAATTGGTATTTCTTACTACCTAGATTCAATATATGTGGGACTGATGATAATGGTATGTTGATATCCAAGTTGAAATGTGACGGATGCTCATTGCTCACGTAACAATTCGAAAAAATATGAGACTTAAAATTATAATGTATTTCAGTAATTCCTACACAAATGTTGCATTTCATGTTTGGATTTAACACACTGTGTAACGCATCTTGAAAATAATCCATGTTGTTGTTATGTAAAGAAAAAATTATGACAATTTTAGCAAAGTTATTGGTAGCATTACAACCAAAACATTCCAACGTACCGTGCTGAAAACACCGGTTCTCGTTAGATCACCGAAATCAAGCAGCATCAGGCGCGGTTAGTACTTGGGCGGGTGACCACTTGGGAACACCGCGTGCAGTTGGCACATTGGTGCGGTAGACTGGTGGTTTGCGCGCTGGATTTGCACGCTGCCACAACTGCCGCCGTGTTCATGCGGAGTACGATCACGTTAAACATGTGGGTCCGAAAGTCCTTCCGAGAGGTTGGTGGTAGGGGAAGGAGGGTACGGTCCCTGTGGATGCCTCCCTCACTGGGTTCCGGTCTAAATTGAGTGGTACCTCCAGGCCGTCCGAATTGTTACCTTACACATTTCTGGTAGGTCGGACGGTCTGGGTCTCAAACAAACAAACTAAAACATTCCACTATTTCGGTAGCACTTTAAAAATCTTTAAATAATGTCCTTAAGAATTATTTTGCAGTTGTGGCTGCGTTTACATAAATGAGATCCGCATTTTCTTAAAATGGTTCTCCTTTAAAATGTTTAAGTATGATAGCAGCCCGTTTTCTATATGTTTGAACTGTGATACCATCACGCACCCCACTACGAATTAATTCAAAAAGTAATTCTTTTGAATAGTTATCTACAAACTCCAAATATTTTTCACTATCTGCATAGGCTGCGAATAATATTTGAATAATGGAATCAAATGCACAGGTATTGCTGAACGTGTGATGCTTTCCATCAATATTAATCGACTTCAAACCCAACTAATGACAAGAATTTTGTTTTTAGCTTTACTGCTTCTGTTACATGTCAATACAGATGCATCGGAGTCTAAGTCTTCGCTTCCGTTTCTTTGCTGTAGCTAAACCGCGCCAATTCCCTAAAGAATAGTTTTTCTTAATTTCTTCTTGTTCCGGTGGATGCGGGGGACTGCTATGCTCATGCCTCTTAGGGTCTGGAGAAAGATGATGACTGCTATCGCATCCCTGTTCTATTGATGAAAGACAATCATTTCTGTTTTTATGTTCCTTCTTTAGTATAAAAATAATCAATAATTCATCTTTGTCATCGCCTGTTTTGTCGTTTCTGTATGTTTCTTTAGAACCAATCAATTTTATAGCTCCATGAATGGAATCTATATGTTCAAGAATAAATTTATCAACACGTATTGGCAAATTTACGTGATGAAAGACATGATTTTTCAAGTCGTTGAACATGCTTTCCGATGAACAACTTGATTCGGTTGCTTGGTCATAATTGAAAATATTATTCATTACGACACCCATATTGGTAGAAGACGCAAATATCTAACAATTTGTTTGCTATCGTGGAGGTATAATGGAGATTGTCTTTATCTCCTGTACAGCACTGTGCTTCCTCCTTACAATTTTCATACATTTTCACTTTTTGTATTACTTGAGGGGTGGGGGTGCACTAACAAAATGCATACGAACACTAACGATGCACTAACGATTGAGCATAATCTGAACTTATAATTCGAGGTGGGTGGGTGGGGAGGCCATTTCCCCAGCCCCGCGCATGTTATTTTTATTTTCGTAGCACCTGAAGGGGGACTGTACACTAACGAAAGGCAGGCGTGCACTAACGTGCACAAACGATGCACTAACGATTGAGCCTAATCAGAACTTATAATTCGAGGTGGGTGGGTGGGGAGGCCATTTCCCCAGCACCGCGCATGTTATTTTTATTTTCGTAGCACCTGAAGGGGGGACTGAGCACTAACGAAATGCATACGTGACTAGCGATTGAGCCTAATATGAACTTATAATTCGAGGTGAGTGGGTGGGGAGAGCCATTTCCCCTGCCCCGCCCATATTATTTCTATTTTCCTAGAACCTGAAGGGGGACTGTGCACTAACAAAATGCATACGTGCACAAACGATGCACTAACGATTGAGCCTAATCTGAACATATAATTCGAAGTGGGTGGGTGGGGCGGCCATTTCCCCAGCCCCGCCCATGTAATTTTTATTTTTTGTAATACCTGAAGGGGGGACTGTGCACTAACGAAATGCATTCGTGCACTAACGTGCACTAACGATGCACTAACGATTGAGCCTAATTTGAACTTTAAACTCGAGATGGGCGGGGCTGGCGAAATGGACCCTTTATGTAGTCTTCGTAGCGGTATACAATGATTTGCAGACTCTTAGACTTTCATCTTCTAACGACATCTATTGGCGTTATAGTGCGATTTCCCGAAGTTTTCTAACTTTGCAAATTTAAAAGACGTTGTCTTAATATTTTTAATGTGGTGTTTCATTATCATGAGTATTGTGCTAAAATTTTACTAAAATCGGATGAAAATTCGATGAGATAGCATTAAATTTCGGTTTTGAGGGAACTCTTTGTGATTTCAAGTACGTATTTTCAATTATTTGTATCGCGAGAATGATTTCGTCCTCAGATTTTAACATGGAATTTAGAGTATCTGCAAGTGATGGGTTTTGATTTTGTGATTTTTGGAAAAGGGATTGTCTCACACCCGTTGCGATGGTGTACACGCATTTTTATTTTGTTATTTTATACTATAAACCTGCTTTAACTCTCGGGCAACGCCGATTACATTTTCTAGTTTGCAATAAATATAAAAGAGAGGGGGTATATTTTCATGAAGATGGTCCCATTCCAACTCAATATGTTTCCTAATGAAATAAATGCTCAAGGATAGATAAGGAAATTAAAATAACTAATTCCGCCATTTCAAGTGTTATTGTTGAGACCCTGACCGTCCGACCGACCACAAAAGTGTAAATTAATCAGAAAGGCCATTTCAAGTGTGAATTTAATTATTTTATTTTATTTTATTTACAGCTAGACAGGTTTACAGAAGTAAATTTCTTGGACTGCAGTCATTTGGACAACCCTTAACTAAGCTCATATAGATGGCTTAATTCCGTCAAAAGTATGAGATGATGAAAAATTAAAAGTGAAATATTTTTGCATACCGTCAATATATACCAGTAATATACCAAAAGTAAAATTTATATAAAATTGGATTTCGTTTAATCAACGGTTGCAGAACTTGAAGCTTGATTCCAGAAAGCTGCGCTGAATAAAGCAGCAGCTAATTGAAATAAACAAATGTCTTTCGTTATATAATGCAATGAATTTACTACTTTTACGGTAAAAAAAACAGGTTTTTCTTATAGTAGATACTTATATTCTTTACAAGATATTAAACTTCCGTCAATTAGTCGTCATTGGCATTGATTTATCGTCATTTTTATTCATTCAACGAGATTTTCGTTAATTTGGCAACTTTTAAAAAGTCGCAAAGTTAGCGACATTCCGCCAAATTCATCGCCAAAATCTCGCCAAGTGTTATGGATGGAGAAATACGTTATTCTTATAGCAGATAAGTGACTATTGGCGTTCAAATACAGAAGTATTGCTTAAAGTATCTTTCCTCATGGATGGCACGTGTATAATAATACTATAATAATAATATAATATATAAATAATATAACTATAATAACAATATCCACGACAATTATTTCACCAAATTTATCGCATAATATTACATATGAAAAGTTTGTTTCTCAACAGTTAATATTTTGTTTAATGTATGTTATTTTTTGATAAATTTATTTGAAAATGTGCAATATCTCAAGAACGGTTCATGCTAGCGTTCTAAAGTTTATGTCAATTGTTTTCTAAGGAAAAATTCCATAAGAAACGTCCATCTAGGTAACTTTATGAAAGTTTTTGATTTTTTGATGATTTTTTTAAAATTTCACTCGAAAATTTAGGGGATTCTGAATATTCGATTGTTTTTAAAAACAATAGACTTCCAGTACTCACGGATTGCACACATACTTTCACACACAACACAAACACACACACAGACATCACCTTAAAAATGTGCGTTTCGTGATCAGGATGCTTGAAACGTTCTCTCACGTCGAAAACTTGAATTCGAATTTTCGACCCCGTCACAGTACTTTCCTTATACTTTATACTATGTATATAAAGAAAGAAATGATAACTAATTGCTACCGTTTTCAGCTAACAGTGGCTGTGTATAAGGAAACGCGTAAACCTTGGTATGACGCTCCATAAAAATCTACTGTGTAGGCTTGTTTAAAATTTTTGCTTTAAATCAAGAATTGCTTTAAATTAAATTCGATTTGATTTGAATAAAGATGATTCTTACACTTCTGACATGCTTTATACATAAATTAATTTCTTATAGATAATTATACCCACATCTGTGTCTCATAACATGGCCACGAGCAGCTAGTAAGGATTATATCGGAAATACCCGTTCATCTTAATTAAGGGAATGATTTATCGTACTTATTACGTTTCAACGTTTGTAAATAATTGTTGCAGTCGAAACCGCTCTATGGAATGGGATATGCTGATCATTGCGGTAATATTCCAAAGCCCCAAAGTATTATTATTGCTAGTAAACAGCCGTTTTGCATCTGGCGTGTTATAAATAACTAGAAAATGCACCCCGTGTTGGCCAGAAATTAAAGCCCGAAATAATTTAATTTAGTCTTTGAAGTTTTTGAGAAACGACCAGAAACGGAAAGAAATTCATTTCTTTCAGTTTAGCAAAGTGCAATATAAAGAAGGGCGCCACTAATCCAATTGGCCGAATTTCGATGATGTCTTTTCGTAGTTTCTTAATTTGAGATGCATCATGTGTTAAAATCATTGAATATTTTGACAAGGCAACAATGTGTGAATACATAACAGACAATTTATTACCACCGAATTCGCATATTGTTGCCTTTCTTGCCAAATTCACATATTGTTGCCTTTCTTGCCAAATTCACATATTGTTGCATTACAGTTACCTTACACCTTTCTGGTAGGTCGGACGGTCTGGGTCTCAACAACAACAACAACATATTGTTGCATCATCAAATTCACATATTGCTGCCTTGTCTAAATACCCGGTTGTTGCTTCCCGATGTTTTGATTTTCTGGTAGTAGGCTGACCTGCTCCATTCCTTTTTTTTGTTATGGAACCTAACCTTTTTATACTAACTAACTACACATTTTTTTACTACATTTGACTCTTTCCACAATTTTCTAATTGACTTTTTCCCCTCTATCTGCAAAATCGGCCAATATGGGCCGTGAGGTATATAGATCATGAGATATTGGCCTGAGGAAGGACATTTGTTGTAAGCCAGTGTTTAGAAATCCAAGTTAATAAAGAAATTGAAAGTTAGATAAATAGCTCGAAGTTTATTTTGTTTAACAATGAAATATTAATTTTGTCCATCAATAAATAACAAACATTTAGCAGACATTTTTCGTCTAAATTCTGCTCAAACAGTTGCGAAATATTTTCTGAACGATAAAATGCATAGCTTAGATTATATTAAAACTAAATTTAATACCCAATAAAACATACAATATTTTTTTTTATTATAATTCAAAATATATTTGGTGCTGCCATCTGTTGTCTTTATTTAATTCATACCGACTATTTTTATTTTTTAATGAACATTTTTAAATGTCTATTCCTTCTAATACTCTAATACGCTATTAAATACAACAGATCGTATATAATAATGCCACAATCAAGGAAACGTAATTGAACTTGGACTTCAGTCCTCAGTGATGTACATTTGGATCCCCTTATCAAATTTATAGAAAGAGAAATTACCTTTCTGTGATTGTGGCATTATTATATATGATCTGTTGTTGTATTTAATACTGTATTAGAAGGAATAGATATTTAAAAATGTTCATTAAAAATAAAAAATAATCGGTATGAATTAAATTACAACAGATGGCAGAACCAAAAATATTTTGGATTAAAATAAAAAATATATTCTATGTTTTATTGGGTATTAAATTTAGTTTTAATATAATCTCAGCATTGCATTTTATCTTTCAGAAAATATTTCGCAACTGTTTGAGCAGAATTTCGGTGAAAAATGTGTGCCGCGAAAGTTAACAAAGCGCGGATAGGGCAGAAGATTTACTGACGCTCACTCTTCAAGTGTTTCCTATTAATTTCCTTGGGTTCAACAGACGTTACTTTCCATTTTTTCATAGCTTCATCTCACAATCGTTTTTGCAACTTCCGTACATTTCGTCTTTTTGACTTTTGTTTGTTGGTCCATGTTGCACTGGAAAGGAATAAAACGTATTCTCGAAACAGCTGTCTCTTTGTAAACCCAGACCGTCCGACCTACCCGAAAGTGTAAGATATCTGTTTAGATATGGTATAGTGCTGTTCCATTTAGATCGAAACCCAGTGGGGGCGATATCAACAGGGACCATACCCTCGTTTCCCTGCCACCAGCCTCCTTGTAAAACTTTCGGAGCAACAGATTTAACGTGTCTGTACACAGCGTAAAATCGGGGTATTTTGGGTAGAGTCGGGAATCGAACTCGGGTCCTCCAATCCCTGTGTCTTAAACACTTTACTATCCAGTCCCTACTTGAACAGTTGTATGCTGCTTTGTTTTATCAATTTATTCTTAATTACGATGTTTGAGTTTTTCCTTTTTCCTCAATGAGTTGTTTCTTTTCGGGTGCCGAGGTACACCTGTAACAAATTTCATAACTGTTCGCTTAGATCTTTTCCACTATAGATGACACAATTGCACAAAGACCCACACATCACGTTAAACATGTGGGTCCGAAAGTCCTTCCGAGAGGTTGGTGGTAGGGGAAGGAGGGTACGGTCCCTGTGGATGCCTCCCCCACTGGATTCCGGTCAGAATTGGGTGGCACTTCCCGAACGTCCAAACAGTTACCTTACACCTTTCTGGTAGGTCGGACGGTTCAACAACAACACCTTTCATTATCCTGACTAAATTTACCTTCCTAAATTCGTATTTTCAATTAAAAATTTTCATATTACGTACAGTTCTCACGATTGTACAGATTAAATGTATAAAAAATGTAAATTTTATTTTATTTTAAGCCTTACAAATCCCACACAGTTTGAAATTTTCTTCAGATAAAGTGAAAAAATTCTCAATGCAGGTCTTCAAGTTAATACAAATATATACTCACTGGCGAATGCTAACAGCTGTTAGATGGCGTAGTAGCATGTGACTACGCTGGTAAATTTCTTTTCACTTCGAGATAATTTAAAAGAATATTTCTCACTTAAATGTGTTTTTAGTTAAGGTGTGTCTGAATTAAAAAAATCTGATGTGGGCAGCACATGATTTTCCCTGCAGACTTATATCCACGTTCTCTTTATTTTAATTAAATTTAATTCATTTTTAATTCAATTTTCGTTCTCATTTGATAACTGGACTTATTTTCAAAGGTGGGGTAGAGAAAATACGAAAAAACTAAAATGTCTCGAGAACGGCTAGTTCTAGTGTAATGGGGTTGGTCTTATTCTTTTCAGCGTTAAAAATTACGTATTAAACCAGCATTTAATGGATATATTTGAGCAAACGTAGTTTTTTATTTTAGATTTTGGCGATTCTTGCGGCCAATTTGCAAAAATAGGCAGGTTATTTTCTTCCAAATTATACCAAAATCTAATCAGCACCAGAGAGAGCCATAAGTGACTACTCTACTGAATTTTGTGAAATTTGGTCCATTAGTTTTTCAGCTAGAGTGGATAAAAGCTTTTGCGGGCCATTTTTCCAAATAAAAGGCGGGTTCTTTTATACCGAATCGTACCCAAAACTAATCAGCAGCAGATTCGTCTACAAGTGACTTACCTATCAAATTTTATGAAATTCGATCCATTAGTTTTTTAGTTACAGGGGATACAAAGTCTGCACAGACAGACAGACAGACAGACAGACACACAGACAGACACACAGACAGACATACACAGACGTTACGCTAAAAATATTTTTTTCGTATTCTAGAGGTCTCGAAACATGTAGATCCGTCGAAAACTCGAGTTGCGATTTTCGGCATGATTCCAATACGTTCCCTATACATTACCGTGTATTGCAGGGAAAGTAAAAACACTACTACATGAATAAAAAAATTCGATGTGGGCAGCACATGACTTTCTATATATAATGCAATGAAGTTACATCTTTAACAATGAAAGAAAGCTAATCTGTTAGGCATATGACTTTACCTATAATCTGATATTCACTTTCTCCTTATTTTTTCAACAATTCATTAAATTGAGTTTAATTGCACAAAATAACAGTTATAATTATTTTAAAATACACTGAATTTGCACTTTTGATTGAATTTTCGTTTTCATTTGGTATAGTGAATATATTTTACAATATTTAATATATATATTTTTGTATTTTATGTGATTTTTTTGCTAGATTTATTTGAAAATGTGTAACATCTCGATTACGGTTTATTCTAGCGTTCTAAAATAAATAATTCTAGCGTTCTAAAATAATCAATAGTTTTCTATTGAAAATATACGTAAGAAATGATTATTTAAGTAGCATTATTGACGGTTCTGATTTTTTGATAATTTTTTTCAAAAACACTTTTGGAAATTAGGGAGTCTTTCGAACATTTAATTAAGTTTAAAATCAATAGGCTTCCAGTCTTCACGGATTGTAATTTTTGTACAAAACTCCATTCGAAACGCAAAATTCGTTCTTGTGATATCGTTTCTACAGAGTCGCGGACATACGCACAGACAGACACACACTCATATGCATACAGATACCAGCTCAGAAACGTTCGATTCGAGTTCATCTTGCTTGGAGTGCTTGTGAAACTTACCCTTCCGTCGAAAACTCAAATTCGAAGATATGACCCTGCCACAATAATTTCCCTAAGTATTTTATTATGTATTACTTTCCTTATATACATAGTATAATGCATAAGGAAAGTATTGTGACGGGGTCGAAAATTCGAATTCGAGTTTTCAACGGGAGAGCATGTTTCAAGCATCCCTGATCACGAATCGAACATATTTGGGGTGATGCGTGCGTGTGTGTGTGTATATATGTCAGTGGCCTGTGGAGACGATATTTCACGAATGAATGGAGCAATGCGAATGAAATTTAGTACAAAAATTACGATCCATGAATACTGGAAGCCTATTGTTTTTAAACACAATCGAGTGTTCAGAACCCTCCTAAATTTTGGAGTGAAATTTTGAAAAAATCATCAAGGAATCAAAATTTTGAAAAAGTTATCCAAATAGACATTTCTTATGTAATTTTTCCTTAGAAAACGATTGACATAAACTTTAGAATGCCAGCATGAACCGTTCTCGAGATATTGCACATTTTTCAAATAAATTTATCAAAAAATTCCATAAATTAAAAAAAATATTAACTGTTGAGAATCATGTTCACTTTTCATATGTAATATCATGCTATAAATTTGGTGACATCATTCTCGTGGATCTAGTTCGTACCATTCATGAGAAAATATACTTTAAATAATACATTTGTATTTCAACGTCAATAGTCGTTTATCGGCTATAAGAAAAACGTATTTCTCCGTGTATACCGTTTGACGAGATTTTGGCGACGAATTTGGTGGAATCTCGCCAACTTGGCAACTTTTTTAAATGTTGCTAAATTAACGAAAATCTCGTCAAATGGATAAAAATGACGCTAAATCAATGAAAATGACAACTTATTGAAGAAAATTTAATATCTTTGAAAGAATATAAGTATCTACACTCTATAAAATAACCTATTTATCTTTTACTGTAAGAGTAGTAAATCCATTGCATTATATAAGGAAAGTCATGTGCTGTCCACATCAGATTTTTTTATTATGTTGGAAAGTAAGAATGACGCAACTTAATTATTTTCCCTTATGTACATAGTGTAATGTATAAGGAAAGTTAAATGGCATATTTGATAAAAAATTTGGCGACAAATTTGGCGGAATGTCGCTAAGTTGGCGATATTTTTTAAATATTGCTAAATTGACGAAAGTGTAGCCAAATTAATAAAAATGATTCTAAATCGTAGATTAATGTATTGCAAATTTTTAATTCCGTCATACAACAAGCATACCGTCTAGTATATAAAAAATGTTCTTCTCTCCGTTTGTTTGTAACACTGGGCGATACATTCGGGCACTTATAGAATAATCTAGCAAAATATCGCCCACTTGATGATATTTAGCGCTAGATTGACGAAAATGTCATCAAAATTGCAAAAGTGAAGCCAAATTAATGAAAATGACTCCAAATTGATGAATTTATTTTAAAAATATTTTAATATATGGACTATATTGCTTAGTGCGGATGCTATCAATATTTATAATTGTCTATTTAGAGTGCGTGAAATATAAGTTAATTGGATACTTTGAAATAGTTTTATATGTTGTCATCCGGAAAAGCGCCAAATGTGCAATTCAACGTTAAACACAGTACCGTGGATCTTATATATCGTTTTTTCATGGTGAAAGAAGTAAATTCATTGTATTATATAAGAAAAGTCATATGAAAGTCTTCATTTTAGGGTGTTTGTTTCTTTGCCTTTGACAAGCTTAAATACTATTTGCATATGAATCACAAACGGATAATACGAATTTTTTTGTTAGTTTGTTTAATAGAATATTTCGCTTAATAGAACATGGTTTAGTTTAAAATAGATACTACATTAAGCAGGTTCAATTATCTTCCCTATGTTCACTCTCTCATAACAATACTGTGATCTAATACCAGGTCATGTCTCTGGAATTTCCATCCATCTTCATTAAGGTGATTTATTGCAACGGAAATGAACCATGTTCTGATACAACACATGTACCTATAATCGACCTCAATATGCTTCAATGTTCATAAATAATGACTGGAAATTATTACAATTGAACTCACTTAATGGAATACCTGTTGTGGGAGGAACAAACATGGTAAAATTCGGCGATTCCCAAACTTTTTGCCAGTGGAGCACATGCTGAAATGCCATGGAACATTTTACCTACATCTTCGATTTGTGTTCAAATGATCAACTTAATAAAATTATTTTATAAAAAAAACAGTCTTTATTTCTTATATAAGTAGTAATTTAACCCCCCGCAACCCACGTTCAAAATGGCTGGTAGTCATCAAATGTAACACTTACACACTTAATAAAATCTGTTGATAAATTTTCAGAATATCAAAAACTCTTTCAGATATTAAGCACATGGCGTAACTTTATAAATCAGTTAACTTATTCCATCAAAATCATTTAATTGTTTAGTTCTTCTTATTTCCAGCGAAAGGATATTAAACCATGTTTTTATTAGTTTTAAGGGGCAAAGTGGTTGTTGTTGTTGTTGAGACCCAGACCGTCCGACCTACCAGAAAGGTGTAAGGTAACTGTTTGGACGGGCGGGAAGTGCCACCCAATTTAGACCGGAACTCAGTGGGGGAGGCATCCACACGGACCGCACCCTCCTTCCCCTACCACCAACCTCTCGGAAGGACTTACGGACCCACATGTTTAACGTGATCGTACTCCGCATGAACACGGCGGCAGTTGTGGCAGCGTGCAAATCCAGCGCGCAAACCACCGGGCTACAGCGCCCGAAATGTGCCAACAGCACGCGGTGTTCCCAGGTGGTCACCCACCCAAGTACTAACCGCGCCCGATGCTGCTTGACTTCGGTAATCTAACGAGAACCGGTGTTTTCAGCACGGTACGGCCGTTGGCATAGGGGCAAAGTGGTAGTTCTGAGACTGACCATTCTCAAGATAATCAGTCGTCAAACGAAAACGAAAAATTGAATTAAAACTTCAAGTTCTGTGGCATTTCAAGTAATCATGCATGTCATTTTCTGCAGTTAAACTCAATTTAATGAATTAGAAAAGAAATAAAGAGAAAATGAATTTGAGCTTATAGAGAAAGTTATGTGCTGTCCACGACAGATGGTTCATGTTTAATATAATGCGCATTGCATTTCATCAAACGGATGTGATTTAACAAAATTGTATGGACCCATTTTTTACTGTCCTTATATACGTAATGTATAAGGAAAGTATTGCGACGGGATCGAAAATTCGAATTCGAGTTTTCGACGGGAGAGCACGTTTTAAGCATCCCTGATCACGAATCGAACATTTTTGAAGTGATGTCTCTGTGTGTGTGTGTGTGCGTCAGTGCGACTGTGGAGACGATATCTCACGAACGAATGGAGCGATTCGAATGAAATTTGATACAAAAATCACAATCTATGAATACTGGAAGCCTATCGTTTTAAAACACAATCGAATGTTCAGAACCCTACTAAATTTTTGAGTAAAATTTTGAAAAAATCAACGAAAAATCAAAACCTTTAATAAAGTTACGCAAATAGACATTCCTTGTGTAATTTTTCCTTAGAAAACGATTGACATAAATTTTAGAACGCTACCATCAACCGTTCTTGATATATTGCACATTTTTCAAATAAATTTATTTAAAAGTCCTATAAATTAAAAAAAATATTAACTGTTAAGAAACATGTTCACTTTTCATATGTAATATCATGCGATACACTTGGTGACATCGTTCTCGTGGATCTAACTCGTTCTATTCACCGGAAAAGATACTTTGAGTTATACTTGTGTATTTCAACGCCAATAGTTATTTATCAGCTATAAGAATAACTTATTTCCCCGTCCATAACGCTTGGAGAGATTTTGGCGACAAATTTAGCGGAATGTGGCTAACTTGGCGACATTTTTAAATGTTGTCAAATTAACGAAAATCTCGCCAAATGGATAAAAATGACACTAAATCAATGAAAATGACGACTAATTAAAGAAAATTCAATATCTTTGAAAGAATATTAGTATCTATTATAAGAATAACATTTGTTTTAACTGTAAAAGTAGTAAATTCATTATATAAGGATTATATAAGGAATATATAAGGCATTATATAAGGAAAGTCATGTGTTGCCCACATCAGATTTTTTGCTCTTCTTTATCAGAAAGTCTTCAGAAGAAAGCACTTCAAACAGTACTACAGCACTCCGAGCACTTCAAACAGTGCTACAGCACTTCGAGTACTTTAAACAGCACTTCGAACATTTCAAACAGTACTACAACACTTCGAGCACTTCGAGCACTTTAAACTGTACTACAGCACTTCGAGCAGTTTAAACAGTACTACAGCACTTCGAGCACTTTAAACAGTACTACAGCACTTCGAGCACTTCAAACAGTACTACAACACTTCGAGCACTTCGGGCACTTTAAACAGTACTACAGCACTTCGAGCACTTTAAACAGTACTACAACACTTAGAGCACTCTTCGAGCACTTTAAACAGTACTACAGCACTTTGAGCACTTCAAACAGTACTACAACACTTCGAGCACTTTAAACAGTACTACAGCACTTCGAGCACTTTAAACAGTACTACAGCACTTCGAGCACTTTAAACAGTACTACAGCACTTCGAGCACTTTAAACAGTACTACAGCACTTCGAGCACTTTAAACAGTACTACAGCACTTCGATCACTTTAAACAGTACTACAGCACTTCGAGCACTTTAAACAGTACTACAGCACTCTTCGAGCACTTTAAACAGTACTACATCACTTAGAGCACTGTAAAAAGTACTACACAACTTCGAGCACTTTAAATAGTACTACAGCACTTCGAGCACTTTAAGCACTACTACAGCACTTCGAGCACTTTAAACACTACTACAGCACTTCGAGCACTTTAAACAGTACTACAGCACTTCGAGCACTTCAAACAGTACTACAGCACTTCGGGCACTTCAAACATGAAAATAACATTTTTAATGAGTCGTTTTTGTGTCTGTGTATGTGCGTGTATGTATCCATTGTACTTTTAAAATATTGGACGAAATTTCGCAAAATGTGGTAGTTAAGTGATAATTGTGTTACCATGGTACTAATTAGTTTTTGCTACGATTTTGAAAGAAATAACCTGCCTTTTTTTAGCAAATGATCCGCAAAACATCGTATGTATCCACTCTAGGTAAAAATCCTAATTGACCAAACTTCACAGAAATTGTTAAATAACTCATTTAATGGTTTCCCTGGTACTGAAGAAATTTTGTACAATTTGAAAAAAAAAATAACCTGCCTTTTTTGCGAAAGGGTCTGGAAAAATTGTCAAAATCTAAAATAAAATACTACGTATACCCAAATATATCAATTAAATGATACATTTATACGTAATGTATCAATTATATGATAATTAAATGATAATTAAAACGATTTATACGTATGATAGATTTATACGTATTACTATTTATACGATAGATTTATACGTACGTTGATTATGAAAAGAATAAGACTAACCCTATAGCTCTAAAACTGGCCATTTTCTATATATTTTAGTTATTTAAGCATTTTGACACAACGCCTTTGAAAACATGCCCCCGCCGTTAAATTAAATGGAAATTGAATTCAAACGGCACATTCAATGTCATTTCAAGTAATTATACGTGTTATTTTGTGAAATTTATTCAATTTAATAAAATAAATAAAGAGCAAATGAATTTGCGTCTGTCGTGAAAGTCATGTACTGCCCAGATCGGATATTTCATATTTAGTATAATGCGTATTGCATTATACTAAACATGAGAATTTGAAGCATGAAAGTTCTTTAAACATGAAAGTTTGATTTTATCAAACAGATGGGTTTCAACGAAATTGTCTAGACTATTTATTTTCTTTTTATCAGAAAGTCTCATATGTCGATATCTTATCGTTGAGGGCCTTAATAGCTCGTTTCGGAAACGACACAGAAAACATATATTTAAAAGCTTCGAATAGGTAATAGAAGTAATATTTCAGCCTATACTCAAGGCTCTGGTCTCTATTATTTTCAGAGAACAAAGGACTAAAAGTGCATTTTTAGACTGGATTTCAGATATTCGTTTCGATAAAGACCTATATCGCTGTAAAGGAGTTTTAAATAGTTGCTTTCTATATTCATAAAACAAGCCAATAGAAAATAAAGCAGTTACAAAAAGTATATTACGTTCCCTACAATGCATGTTAATGTACAGGAGAAGTATATGAATCGTCGAAAAGCGTAACTAAGGTTTTCGAACTGCACGCGTGGAAGAGAAAATAAAATATCAAACAGGGGAATAGCATTTTTAACGTGATATTTGTGTGTATATGTATCCACTCTACCTTAAAAATATTTGACAAAATTTTGAAAATGTGGTAGGTAAGTCACTCGTGTGTTACCCTGGTTCTGATTAGATTTTGGTACGACTCCGTAAATAATAACCTGCCGTTCTTGCCAAAAGGCCCGCAAAAAATCGAATGCATTCACTCTATCTAAAATAAAATTAATTGACCACATTTCACAGAATTTGTGAGATAAGTCAATTGTGGGTTTCCCTGGCGCTGCTGAGATTTTGGAGCAATTCGAAAAAAAATTTAACCTGCCTTTTGTGCGAAAGTGCCTGGAAAAGTCGTCAAAATCTAAAATTAGAGACTATGTATACCCATATGGATCAATCAAATGCTAGTTTCATACGTAATTTTTGATGGTGAAAATAATACAGCCAACCTCATAGACTGTAAGAATAGGAAATTTATTGGGAAATTTTATTGGGAAATTTTATTCGTTTTCGCATTTGGCCACATCACTTTTGAAAACACGCCCAGTTGTCAAATGAAAAAGAAAATTGAATTAAATCTGCAAATTCAGTTTCATTTCATGCGCGTTATTTTATGCAATTCAACTCAATATAACGAATTACGAAAGAAATGAAAAAAATATATATTTGACTTTGTAGAGGAGGTCATGCGTTGCCCATATCAGATTGGTTTAAATATGGACCAGTGTTTTTTTTTTCTGATGAAGCAAAGTGCACACACAGTCAAATGAAAACGAAAATTGAAATAAAACTGCAAATTCAGCGTAATTTCAAGTAATTATGCTTTCTATTTTGTGAAATTAAACTCAATTTAATGCATTATTAAAGAAATGAGAAAATTAGTTTGAGACCGTAGCGAAAGTCATGTGCTGCTCAGATCAGATCTTTACTTTCCTTATATACATAATGTATAAGGAAAGTACTGTGACAGGGTCGAAAATTCGAATTCGAGTTTTTGACGGGAGAGTACGTTTCAAGCATCCCTGATCACGAATCAAACATTTTTGAGGTGATGTCTGTGTGTGTGTGTGAGACTGTGGAGACGATATCTCACGAACGAATGGAGCGATTCGAATGAAATTTGGTACAAATATCCACAATCCGTGAATACTGGAAGCCTATTGTTTTTAACGTAATCGAATGTTCAGAACCTACCTGAATTTTCGAGTGAAACTTTGAAAAAATCATAAAAAAATCAAAACCTTTAATACAGGTACAAAAATAGGCATTTATTATGTAATTTTTCCTTAGAAAACGATTGACATAAACTTTAGAACGCTAGTATGAACCGTTCTCGAGATATTGCACATTTTTCAAACAAATTTATCAAAAAATTCCATAAATTAAAAAAAATATTAACTGTTGAGAAACATGTTCACTTTTCATATGTAATATCATGCGATAAATGGGGTGACATCATTCTGGTGGATCTAGTTCGTTCCATTCATGAGAAAAGATACTTTGAGTAATACTTTTGTATTTGAACGCCAATAGTCATTTATGTGCTATAAGAATAACATATTTCTCCGTCCATAACGCTTGGCGAGATGTTGGCGACGTATTTGGCGGAATGTCGCCAACTTGGCGACTTTTTTAAATGTTGCCAAATTAACGAGAATCCCGTCAAATGGATAAAAATGACGCTAAATCAATGAAAATGACGACTAATTGTCGAAAATTCAACATCTTGGAAAGAATATAAGTATCTACTATAAGGAAAATCTATTTTTTTACTGTAAAAGTAGCAAATTCATTGCATTATATAAGGAAAGTCATGTGTAGCCCACATCATATGTTTCATATTTAGTATAGTGCGCATTGCATTATGCTGATCATGAACATTTGAACCATACCTTTTAAATATATGAAAGTTTGATTTCATCAAATAGATGGGTTTCAACAAAATTGTCTGGACCCTTTTATTTTCTTTTTTATCGGAAAGTCTCATACGTCTATATCTATCGTTGAGAGCCTGAATAGCTCTTTTCGGAAATGACATCGAAAACAAATATTTATAAGCCTTCAGTAGGTAATAGAAGCAATACTTCACCCCCATATTTAAGTCTCTGTGTTCTCTGTTATTTTCAGAGAACAATGGACTAAAAGTACACTTTTAGACTGCATTTCGGATATTCATTTCGATGAAGACCAATAGCACTTTAAAGAAATTTTAAACAGTTGTTTTTTATAGTCATAAAACAAGCCGTTAGACGATTAAGCCGTTTTAAAAAGTTTATTACTTTCTCTGCAATACATGGTAATGTACAGGAAAAGTATAGGAATCGTGTCGAAAAGCGTAACTAGGGTTTTCGACAGATTTGCACGTTTTAAGTACTCTAGAACGCGACAACAGCTTGACGTTTGTGTATTTAATGTGACGTTTGTTTATTTAGCTTGACGTTTGTGTATTGAGTTTGACGTTTGCGTATTTAGCTTGACGTTTGTGTATTTAGCTTGATATTTGTATGTTTAGCTTGACGTTTGTGTGTTTAGCTTGACGTTTGAGTGTTTAGCTTGACGTTTGTGTGTTTATCTATGAGTATCTTTGTCTGTGAAATGTATGCATCCATTCTACCGAGCCAGGCAGAAATGACCATGTTTTCCTTGAGATTGACTTCATTTTTTTTACCTTAGTCTGCGCATATGATGTCAGTGGGAAAGAAAACGCGCTCATTTTCTTTAGGGATTTCACACAACAGCACAACACAATTCAATATCTCTGAGCAAGTTGTTTACGTATGAATATTGTCTCTTCAAAATTAAAAGATAATTTTTTTTTAACTGTAATAATGCGAAAACTTGTGGTTTCTAAACTGCACTCAAAGTCCTCCCTGGATCGTGACCTGGAAATTTTCTGCCACTGACATTAAGCTGACTACTTTTTGATTCACTGCTGAGCTGAAGGCCCAATTTTATATCAAAGAAACTTGAGTAAAGATTTCGTTTTCATTGAGGGAGGTCGAACATCCAAGCACATGCACTGTGATGTGGCTTCATTGAATAATAATGCTAAATCTGTTAAGTATAGTAATGTATATATTGTAAATATTGTAAATAAATTGTACACTCTG
Source organism: Amaurobius ferox (assembly GCA_951213105.1). Lineage (NCBI taxonomy): Eukaryota > Metazoa > Arthropoda > Arachnida > Araneae > Amaurobiidae > Amaurobius > Amaurobius ferox. The sequence goes on from OX578138.1 coordinate 86,033,973, forward strand.
TTACAAAAAATATATATGCACCTATAATAAATTGAGAGTTATAGCTGCAAATGTTTCTGTTATATGCACTCTATTAAAAAAAAAAAAAAAAAAAAAACGAAGTACCATGAAGAAAGTGATGGTTTTCATTGTTGAAATTAAATATGCGTACAGCTCATATACAGGTAATGCAATGATTACAAAATCAAGGTCGAAGGATTCATCAATGATTAGCAATTGCACATTGAATTTTCAAATCAGTAATTGGTAAAAAAAACCTTGGCGGTAATGCATCCATGTATACTTCTAGGTAAGGAGTGATAAAGTATCCTAATGTCATCTTTCTATACATTCTGAAAGGCATTTCTCAATTGTTGCTCTAGATCTGCTACATTTCGGGATGCCCGAATCTGGCGGCCTAACATGTCCCATACATGTTCGATTGGCAAAAGGTCTGGTGACCTTGCTGACCAAAGAACAGTATCAACACACGGAGGCAATCCACAGATATGCGAGTCGCATGTGACGTGGCATTATCTTGTTGGTAAATAGCATCAGAATGACATGCTATGAAGTTTACCGCAAACGACCGCAGGATTTCACCAACATATCGTTGAGCTGTTCAAGCTGTACGCAGGCTGACTAGTTGCGACCTGATGTCGTAAGAGATAGCACCCCATACCATCACACCAGGGGGAAATAGTTGTGTGCCTGAATAAAACAAAGGCTGATTGGGACCGCTGGCCCTGGCGCCTCCACAAACGTACCCGATGGTCATTTGCTGAAAGATTAAAGGGTGATTCATCGCTGAACACTATGCGATGCTAGTCTGCTGGCAGTCATGATGCTTGGCTACGACACCACTCCAAACGCCTCTGTCGATGTTGTGGGGTTATGGGCAGACGTCTTAAAGGTCGCTGTGAGCGTAACCCCACCTCAGCAGAACGCCGTGAGATGGTGGAAGGTACCACGGACGGTATGGAAGAGTCTGTAACACGTTGGATGGCTGACAATGATGCCGTTAGGTCAGTCGCGCAATCATCAGATCTAGCCTCGCATTCGTGCACCTTGGTCTTTAAGAACTTTCATTCCGCCTTGCAGCAACCATTGTTGCCAGCCCCTTTGTACAGCAGTGCCCGTTCGGTGCAGGTAGCGGCATATTACTAGGTATGACCAGCCAGCTTCACGAATCCCGACTATACGACAACGTTTGAACTAGTCTAATTGCTTATAAGGTTTTCGACAATGTCGTAACGGCATTATTGATTGTGTCTCACGGAACTGCATCGCCGATAACGAGCAAAGTTAAACCGTCCACATTTTAACCTGTTTTATAGGATGCTAGTTGCGCTGTAGAAACTCGCGCTATGACCGAAGTTAACACTTATTGACCATACAAATTTAATCATTTGCATACATGGTACAAAGGAATTAGCATGCGAAATTTCGAAATGATCGGATTATTTTTTAGGGGGCTTCCTTTTTTTTTGCAAAAGAGTGTATATATATATATATACATATATATATATATATATATATATATATATATATATATATATATATATATATATATATATATATATATATATATATATATATTATATATATATATATATATATATATATATATATATATATATATATATATATATATATATATATTATATATATATATATATATATATATATATATATATATTATATATAAATATATATATATATATATATATATATATATATATATATATATATAAAGGCGTATATATATCTTTTGAGGAGATATGTAAATGATTAGAATTTGGGAGCTAGAAAATGTTTTAATAAGAAATAGTGGCAACAAGAAAATGACATTTTATTAAATGGTAAATCCTTCTCTTAAGCTATACAAGCCGATATTTAGTGTGGTATAGAGCCAATTAAGTTTCTTATATCCCTCTGCGGAAGATTCTACAACAAATATTGCAACTGATCCGCTAATTCAGCGGTATTCTGACTGCAACTGCAGAAAAGCATGTCCCAGACGTGTTCTATTGGTCTTTCCTAGGGCTCTGGATGTCCATGGAAGAGTATTAAATTTTTGAAGATATTATAGTGAAAGTCGTGTATTATGTTGTCGAGCGTTGTCTTGTTGGTAAACGGAACTCGGACGACTTTTCAGCAAACACACAAAAAAAACCCGGCTGCTTTCACAGCACGTGTGATGACCGTGTAACTCTCTACAACAAATAGGTGACCGATACGCTGGTTAGTCCTCCTTCATATGCGTATGCGGCGGTCATCAGCACTGGGAGAGAAGGCGAATTCGTCTCTAAAGGCAACATGCTACCAATCGTCCACTGTCCAGGCTGACTGCTGCCTATGTCGAGGGGTCAGTGATATATACCTTAATGGACGTCGACACCTAATCCCACCTACTGCTAGTCGTCTCCGAGTACTATCTATTGATACAAGATGCATGGCGGATGACAAATGTCTTTGAAAGGCTGGTAGCGCCGTCACTGATGTGAATATGGATATTCTCCTGACTTCACAATGCACTCAACCAGTTGCAGGCCTATGATGCAACCACTCTCTAAATCCGACAATTGTTTGTAGAGCTTTCGAGTACGTCTTAAAGATACGTAACTTGCAGTATCAAAGCAGACAATCCAATTCCAATTTCCCGTGACGGCGAACACCGGTCGTTTCAAATGTTGCACGCTGCGTCCGTCGTTCTCGGGCAACTTGCATGAACAATATAATACCATTGGTGCTGACAGTTTGGTCATTCGCGTAACTCTCAAAACGACATTTGAATGCCGATTTTCGCGGCGGTAGCTAAATTTTTTATGGATATTCGTCCACTGCCCAGGTTTCATACCTTTTTGCTAAAGAGTATGTTTTAAAAAGCAAAATTGCAGTTCATTTTTCAACGGCGGACTTCTAGTCCTTCTCACAGAGCGACCATGTTTAAAATTATATCGCTAAATCACTAACAGAGTGTCTTAAAGGGCAAAGTTACAAAATTAGACAAATTTATTGCTGTATTTTAAGCAAGCACAGATGGGGAAGTGGAGTTGCAGATAATACTAGAATCTACGAAGGAAATAATAATAATAATAATAATAATAATAATAATAATAATAATAATAATAATTATTATTATTATTATTATTATTATTATTATTATTACAATAAACACCATAAGGATGCCTGAAAATAAATATTTCGAGCTTCCCGCGAATGTGAATTTGAAAGAAACGGAAAAACGATTCAAGATCAGGAAGATCGAAATTTGAAGGAAGTCCTAAATATTCCCTTAGTAATTTGGATGTAATAAAATTAATTACATGATAATGAATACGCAATGAAAACGAAAGCGTTAATTATTTCTTCCATTAATGTAAATTTGTTTATGGTTATCGCTTTTGCTTATTGTTTATAGGTATCACTTTCGTTTATTGTTTATAGCTATCACTTTTAGTTTTTAAGGCATAAGCACGACAAATTTGAAAAATGTAAAATGTTTCTGCTTCTTCAACTTGACAGGGCGATTACTCAAAAACTATAAGAGCTTCCTTAGAACATAAATATAGATTTAGAAATTAAATTTATTCATATTTTTGTCGCTTGCTATTTATATTTATATTTCAAATTTTTTAAGATATTTCGAGTGAATGTATTAAAAATGAAAAAAAAAAAGAACTCATTCGGACAGATATGTTTTGCGTATTTTCGAAAAAAATAGACCTCGATAGACCACTTATATACACTTATAGGGTTTTCAAAGAGCTATAAATTCTTACTTTATAATTCAAAGTTAGCTCTTCAGTTTTTGAGATATAGGCATTGCAAGCTTGGAAAACTGAAAATTTTCCATCCTATTCAACATGATAGGACGATTGTTCAAAAAATTAATACAAAATTCGACTATGTTTAGTACTGTTCAATGATCTATACTGTGCATAGATTCAACTCTCTCTCTCTCTCTCTTTCTCTCTCTAAACTTCAACGGATGAGTTGTATGAGTTGTATAGCTTGCCAGATGAGTTGTATAGAAATTGCTGAATTTTTTAACGCAAAATTATTTAACTCTGAAGTTTGGAATATAAGTAATATGAATGAAATATTCATTGATTTTACATAGAGAAGAAGCCGATTTTAAAGCATTTTTAGACTTTTTTGATGAAGTTTTAAGTTTCCAAGTAAAATAAATTATTTCAGGATCATGATAATGTAAAATATATCAGCGCTGAATGTATCGCATTTTATAGATGTTGTAATAAAATTGCATTTCAGTTGGAAAGTGTTTCATAATCAATGATGTATGCAAGATTAATCTTCCTTGTTTTTCATTGTGGTTACTATAAGCTGGAGTATTATTAAAATGCAGCAATTCGACCGAAATTTTGTACCAAAATTGCAATCCATGAATACTGGAAGCCTATTGGTTTTAAACGCAATCGAATGTTCAGAACCCCCCAAAATTTTTCGAGTGAAATTTTGAAAACATCACCAAAAAATCCTAACCTTCAATAAAGTTTCGCAAATCATCATTCCTGATGTAATTTTTTATTAGAAAACGATTGATATAAATTTTAGAACGCTAGCATGATCCGTTCTAGAGATATTGCAAATTTTTCAAATACATTTTTCAAAAAATCACGTAACATAATAAAAAAATTCTTAACTATTGTGAAATATGCTCACCAAATTGATTCGCCAAATTGATAAATATGACGCGAAATCAATGAAAATGAGGACTAATTGATGAAAATTCAATATCTTTAGGGATGTCTCCAATTTGGTGACATTTTAAATGTCGCAAAATTAACTAAAATGCCTCAAATTTGATAAAAATATCGTCAAATGGATAAAAATGATTCTAAATGGGAGGTAATGTTTTGAAAATTCTTAATTACGTCATATGACGGGCATACCTTATAGTATATTCCTAATAGAAAGCGCTTCTCCCCATTTGTCTGCAACACTTGGCGATGCATTTAGCGAACTTGGCGAATAAGCTAACGACATATCGCCAATTTATCAATATTCAGCCCCAGATTAACGAACGTATCATCAAAATTGTAAAAATGACGACAAGTTAATGAAAATAACGCCTAAATGATGAATTTATTATTTAATTATTTTAATATATGGACTATATTGTTTATTGAAAATGTAAAGAATATTGATAATTATTAAATACGCGAAATATAAGTTAATTGGGCACGAAAAAGTTTTGCATGTTGTCATCCGGAAAAGTCACAAATGTACAATTCAACGCTAAATACAGAGTGTCATGGATCTTATACATCCATTTCGGCAATAAGAGCTTGCAATCTCGTCCCCAGTAGCTCAATGGTTGAGCGTCGCCTTGCCAGTTCGTAGGTCCAGGTTCTGTTCTCGGTTGGAGCAAGGTTCCTTATAATCTTGTACATCATTTTTCACTCTGAAAGAAGTAAATTCATTACATTATATAAGGAAAGTCATGTACTGCCCACATCAGATTTTTTAATTTATTTAAATTACTTTCCTTATATATACCTTATATAATGTATGAGAAAAGTATTGTCACGGGGTCGGAAATTCGAATTCGAGTTTTCGACGGGAGAACAAGTTTCAAGCATCCCTGAACACGAATCAGATCTTTTTGAGGTGATGTCTATCTGTGTGTGTGTGTGTGTGTGTGTGTGCGTGTGTATCAGTGAGTCTGTGGAGACGAATGAATCAAACGATCCGAACAAAATTCGATACAAAAATAACTATCAGTGAATACTGGAGGCCTATTGTTTTTACACGCAATCGAATGTTCAGAACCTTCTTAAATTTTGAAATGAAATTAAAAAAAATCATCAAAAAATTAAAACATTCAATAATGTTACGTAAGTAATCATTTCTTATGTAATTTTTTCATTAGAAAACGATTGACATAAACTTTAGAACGTCAGCATGAACCGTTCTAGAGATATTGCACATTTTTCAAATAAATGTATTAAAAAACCACATACAATTAAAAAAATATTTGCTATTGCGAAATCTCTTCACTTTCATATGTACTATTATGCGATGGATTTATTATTATAATTCTCGTAGATCTAGCTCATACTATTCACCAGAGAAGACACTTTCGGTAATCGCTTTGCAATATGATGCCATTAGTCGTTTACAATAAGACTAACCTATTTCTCCATAAATAATGCTTGACAAAATTTTGGCTACGAATTTGACGGAATATCGCGGAATATCGCGAGTTTTTTAAATATTATCAAATTGACGAATACATCGCCAAATTGATAAAAATGACACGAAATCAATGAAAATGAAGACTAATTGTTGAACATCTAATATCTTGGAAAGAATAAGAATCTACTATAACAGAAGATACATTAAGTAATAGTTTTGTATTTGGACGCCATTAAATCTTTATCTACTATAAGAATAACATATTTCTCCGACCATAATGCTTGAAGAAATTTTAGCGACGAATTTAGCGGAATATAGCCAAAGTGGCGAGTTTTTAAAACGTCGCCAAATTGATTTAAAATGTTGCCAAATTGATAAAAATATCACCCAATTGATAAGAATGACGCTAAATCAAAGAAACTGACAACTAATTGAATAAAATTCAATATTTTGGAAAAAATATAAGACTCAGTGTGTAACGCTTGGTAAAATTCAGGCCACGAATTTTGGAGACATATCACCAACTTTAAATATTACCAAAATGATGAAACTGTTGCAAAATTGATAAAACTGTCGTGAAATTCATAAAAATGACTCCAAATATGATGCAATATTTTGTAAATTTTTAATTCCGTCATGTAATGGACATACCTTTTTTTATACAAGAAATGCTTTTCTCATTATCGCCAACTTGGCGATTTTAACCCCACATTGACGAAATCATCGTCAAAATTGCAAAATTAGCGCCAAATTAATGAAAATGACGTGTAATTGATGAATTTATTCTAAAAACATTTACATATATGGACTATATTGCTTATTGAGGATGATATCAATATAGATAATTGCTCATTTAGAGTTGCGTAAAGTATAAATTAATTGGGTTTAAAATAGTTTTAGATGTTGTCATCCGGATCTGCAATTTATCGCACTAAATATACAATTTAAAGTTAAAAAATACTGCGCCGTGGATCTTTTCATCACTTTTTCAACATTAAAGAAGTAAATTCATTGCATTATATAAGGAAAGTCATGCGCTGCCCACATCAGATTTTTTTAAATTATAAAATATTAATAGTTTTAAATATTATATGCCTTTTCTTTAAGCCTTAATATGTTACTTTAATTTAAAAATTTTGAAAGCTTTCTTCATGTATAAAAGGGATTTCTGGACTATGATCCTGATCCCCCTACGTATTTGTTATGTGTACGCTGTGGGGCCCCGAATTAACGTCAGGCCCTGAGCTGCACTTTGGTTTGATTAGGCTATGATTGGGTACTATTCTTGCTTTCAGAATGCCTCATTAAGGAGACGATTTAAAAAATTATCAGCGTGAACCGAAATTCGTATTCCGGTGCCCTTGATAGCGCTCAAGTGTCAACTACATCGCTGGTGCTAACTCCGTCACTGTTTCCAACTGTATCACATTACCCACATAAGGTGTTCTCTTGAACTACATAGCAAAATTTTCCTCTGTAATATTTTGGTATCTGTGTATCATCTTCTTCTTCGACCCAGAGAGTCCGGCCTACTCGAAGGTATAAGGTATCTGTTTAGACAGCCGGGAAGTGCCCCCAATTTAGATCGCAACCCAGAAGGGGAGGCATCCACAAGGACCGTACCCTCCTTCCCCCATCACATGCGGACCTACATATGTAACGTGCTCTTACTCTTCGTGAGCACGGATACAGTTTGGGCAGAGTTACGAATCGAACTCGAGTCATCCAAGTGCAATCCTCTCTCGCTAGCCACTGGGCTGTCCCACACCTTCTCTGGGTATCTGAAGCAATTATTCATTTCAATTCACCAGTTCTACTATTATATTAAGCAAACGTTCAACAAATTTTGTTTAAACCCGAAACTTAACGCTATGAATCAAGAAAACTTGAATGTATTTGAACATTTGAGCGCAAACATTTTATTATTCGAAACCTAACCATTTAGCCTTTTAGATATTTACAGATAAATGCTTTCTGCGTTTTTTTCAATAACAAGTGAAACAGAAAAAATATATCGTAATTACTGGTCTGAAAGAAAGGAATTATTTCTTCATTTCTCCAGAGGGATTTTTTACAAGAATATGTGATTATTTAGCGTCATTAAACGCCTTCGAGTCTTACGGTGTTTTTATGGATTTTAAGTCATGTAACACGTTTTTCTAATATAAAACGAAAAAAAAACGCAAATAACTGAAAATATTTTTCCCACTTACAAGTATATAAATTTATAAAAAAAAAACTTTGATTAATGGAAGAGAAACCTCCAGGATATCTTACATAATAAAGGAAGATGACTGTATTTCTTTATGTGTGTGCATGTGTTACTGTACACTAGTTTCTGCTATCTGTACACTAGTTTCTGCTATCTGTACACTAGTTTCTGTCAATTTCTTATCCGTGAAATTCAAGATTTATTCTTCAACAGGCGAGAAAAAGAGTGCCTTCCCCATGCGTAAAAGATCTTCCCGGTAAGTGTGGTCACGTGATTCCAACTCGTCTTTCGAGGCTCCACAAATTGAGAAGCACGAAGAAATTCGAAAAGATAAAGTAATGAAATGATAAATTTAAATATACAAAATTAACAAATAAAGTTAGAACGAAAAGAATCTATGTTTTGTAGAGATAAACATGTCACTTCACGATGACAAAATTTGAAGACTCTACCTTCAGGACTTTATTAATGACGCATTTTTAATTCTGAGTATAACGCTGCTTTGAAATTAACCAATTAGAAACGAAACGAATGGACGTTCTGTAGACTTGACCCTTCAAGATGACAAATGTTGAAGACCATACCTAGAAAATGTATATTTTATTTTTATTTTAAATTCTGAGCAACACCTCGAAACACTGTAAAACACGCAATTTTCCTTGGAATACAGCGATTTTTTCAGGGAATGCTTATGATAACGCTAGAATCTTATACTTAAAGTTTCAAATTCCTATCTCTAAAACTGGATATTTCAGAAATTTGTATTTTTAACTTCATTTCACCCCTAGTTCACTGACTGGCTTTAAGAACTCTGCGTGCCCAGGGAAAAGATAAACAAGATAGGGAAATGTTATTTTTTCGCAATGGGTTTTTTCGCGTTTTTTAAAAATCTGTATAAAAATATTGAATGTATCGAAATTCCAAGCTTTAGAGGCCCTTCGAAATTTATTTGTCTATCGATAAAAAAAAAACCGAAATTCTAACCGGATTTTTTAATAAGACGATAGCTTTTTCCCGTAATCCTCATTTTTTCTATGTGAAACAAAGGTTTTTTACAAATATTTAAAAATCTATAGAAATTTTTGAATCCGTTGTGTCCCCTTTTCGCTTTGATACTAGATGAAAGAAATAGGCCAAGTAGGCCGAGTAGGGGTTTTTATAATTCCAGTCACATACATCCACGATTGCGCTCTATTAATAAGCTAAACTCGCCATTTATTGAGATAAAAATTCATATTTTTTCATCAAAGGTTTAATAAACCTACAAAACTGAAACCATAATTATTTGTAGTGTTTGATCAAGGGGTTAGCGTATTCCATCGTCTCCTCCCGCCACAGGCATTGAAGTACGTATTTAAATACGTATTTATATGAGTATTTATATGGGTAAGTTCCATTTGTGGTATATTTTAACACTTTGGATTTAAAACCCTATTGGGCTAGTCCGTCCTTAGCTCCGCCCCCCCCCCCAAAAAAAATGTACTAGTTTTTTAAGAATAACCCGAAAAATCGGAATATCTAGAATATCTAAATTTAATATACGAGTATCATTGGGGTATATTGTATTTTATCAGATTTCGAACCTTATCGGGCTGACCCGTCTTGGGCCCGCAATAGAAATTTACCCATTTTTAAAGAATAATTCGAAAATCGGAGCATCTAAAAAATGTAAATTAAGTATATCATTTCCTTCAGGATACAATTTAATTTAGATTTTGAACCTCATCGAGCTAGCCCGTCTTAGGTCCGCTTAAGAGTGCATTCGTTTTTAAAGAATAACTCGAGATCCGAAGTAGCTAAAAATCCAAGTTTTGCATGTCATTGGTTTTTGTGGAATATTTCAATTCCTTCAATTTTGAACTCTATCCGACTAGCCCGTCTTGGGCCCGACATAAGAATGGACCCGCTTTTTGGATAATAACTGGAAAATCGGATCAACTATAAAATATAAATTTAGCATATCCTTATTTTGAGGTATAGTTTAATTCTTTCGATTTTGAACCGTATCGGACGAGCCCGTCATGGACCAGCCTTAGAAATTTACTCGTTTTGGGGGAATAACTCGAGAAACGGAGTATCTAAATTTTCCAAATTTAGAATGTCGTTGTCGTTTGAAGTATATTTTAACTCATTGGATTTAAAACATTCCCGGGCTTGTCCTTCTTGGCTCCCACAAAAGAAATGCACTGGTTTTTTGCGAATAACTCCCAAAACTGCAGCACTTGAAATGTCTAAATTTAGTATATCATTGCATTTTAGAGTATATTTTATTTCTTTGGATTATGAAACTTATCATCAGGATACCCCGTCTTGGGCCCGACATAGGAATGTACTCGTTTTTCGAAAACAACTCGAAAATCGGAGCATTTAGATATCAAAATTTAGTATATCATTTTCTTTTGGGATAAAATTTAATACATCGAATTTGAACTTTATCGGGTTAGCCCGTCTTATGCATCCCTTATGAATTCTTTCGTTTGGGGGGGATTAACTCGAGAAACGGAGTAGCGAAACATTCCAAGTTTAGCATGCCGTTTTCTTTTGTGTTGTATTTTAACTCTTGACATGCTATACCAAATATATCACAAGCATAATGGTTTTCGAGTTACTACCCCCAAACGAAAGGATTCTTGAGGGAGACCAAAGACGGGCTAGCCCGACATGGCTCCAAATTCGAACGTATCAAATTTTACGCCAAAAGGAATTGATATACTAAATTTGGATTTTTTATCTGCTCCTGTTTTCGAGTTTTTCAAAAAAATGAGTATACCCGTATTAAGATCAAAATCGAAAAACTGAAATATACCACAAATGACAACAATAAGCTAAACCTGGAATTTCTAGCTACTCAGGTTCTCCAGTTATTCATATAAAACGATTGCATACCTATGTGGGACTCAAGACGGCTATCCCAATGAGGTTCAAAAGCTAAATTAAAATAAACCTCAAAAGAAAATTATATACTAAATTTAGATATTTTACCTGCTCCGATTTACAAGATATACTCGAAAAACAAGTACATTACTGCGTCGGGCCAAGACGGGCTATTCTGTTAAGGTTCAAAATCCAAAGAAATAAAATACGCTCTAAAAGACAATGGTATAATAAATTTAGATATTCTAGCTGCTACAGATTTGGAATTATTCTCAAACGAGTATCATTCCTTTTTGTTGGGCCCAGGACGGGCTAGCCTGACAACGTTTTAAATCCAATGAGTTGAGATATACCGCAAATGACAACGACATTCTAAACTTGGAACTTTTAGAAACTCCGGTTCTGGAATTATTCCCCAAAAACGAGTAAATTTCAAATGCGGGCCAAAACGGGTTAGGGCCAATATGGTTCAAAATCGAATGAATTAAAGTATTCCCCAATAGATAAGGATATACTAAATTTATATTTTCTAGATGATCTGATTTCCCAGTTATTCTAAAACAACAGGCCCATTTCTATGTCGGGTCCAAGACGGGCTAGCCTAATAAATTTCAAAATCGAAGAAACTGAAATATACCACAAAAGCCAACGACATGCTAAACTTGAAATTTTTAAAGAATAACTCGAGATCCAAAGTCTCTAAACACGAATGCACTCTTAAGCGAACCCAAGACGGGCTGCTAGCACGATGAGGTTCAAAATTTAAATTAAAATGTATCCGAAAGGGAATGATATACTAAATTTACATTTTTTAGCTGCTCCGATTTTCGAATTATTCTTAAAAAGCGAGTAAATTTCTATGGCGGGCCCAAGACGGGCTAGCCCGATTAGGTTTGAAATCCGATGAAATACAATATATCCCAAAAGACAATAATATATTCAATTTAAACATTCTAGATGTTCCGATTTTTCTGGTTATTCTAAACAAAAACGAATACATCCTTTTTGCTGGGTTCAGGACGGGTTAACCTGATAAGATTTTAAATCCAAAGAGTTAAAATATACCACAAATTATAAGGATAATCTAAACTTGGAATTTTTAGATACACCTGTTCTCGAGTTATTTCTCAAAACGTGTGAATTTCTTAGGAGAGCCCAAGACGCGCTAGCCCGATATGATTCAAAATCGAAAAAAGTAAAATATACCTCAAAAGAAAAGGATATATTAAATTCAGATTTCCTACTTGCTCTGATTTTCGAGTTATTCTGTAAAACCGGGTGCAGTTCTATGGCGGGTCCAGGAAGGGCTAACTCGATAAACTTCAAAATCGAAAGAACTGAAATGTACCACAACAGAAAACATCATACCGAATTGTATATTTCTGTGATGAATGAACCTGATTATTTTGGACCTCAAATTGAGCGAACACCAGATCAAGTTAAATAAAATTTTAAAAAAAAAATATATCCTTAGCTCAATCTCTCTGAAAATCAAATGACATTTTATGTATGCCACTTGCAGTAATCACACCAAATTTCACACAAATTCTTTAGTTATTTCCAAAGATCATTTCATTTGCATTAAATTCCCATTAGTTTTAATGTTAACGCCTTAGCTTTTGATCTCTTATTCGAGACCAGCGCTCTCTGGCGGTGGCGGCATTTAGGAGAATAGCTCAAAGCATTGGTAGGGATAAGCGGCCGGCACACTATTACTTCTAGGCACTGTAACCGTGGGCAGTTGCGCCCTATGTATCTCCGGCCAGTAAAAGTTTTGGTCGTAAATATTACAATTGAATTAAGATACGATCAGAATACAGGGAGAATTCAGTCAGACCGAGCGGAGAATGCTCGGCATGTCATGCAGGTGAGGAGACGTGAAATGAGGAAATACTTGCGTTGGCAAGATAGGAGAGTCCGGAGAAGCTAATGGTGAAAGTGTTGACAGATGCTGTGTCCAAAAAGTGACATTGAGAGTAAACCAATTGAAATATAATTAAATAAATATTGTCCCATGGACTATCGTCCATGAGGACAGTCATGGACGATGGGTCGATAGTCCATGAGGATAGTCATGGACGGATAGTCATGAGGATAGTCATGGACGGATAGTCATGAGGATAGTCATGAGGATAGTCATGGTCGATAGTCCATGAGGATAGTTATGAACGTGATTGTCCATGAGGACAATAGATTTCAATTATTAATTGGACTCTGAATGAAGTCGATCAAAAATGCCGCCTGTCATCACAACATGCCACAAAATTTATTTGGAAAACATTAGAATTGATAAGTATGTAAATTGTAAATGGAAATTTGAGTAATTATTTCAATATTGCCAACTAATAACATTAATTCTTTTTTAAGTTGAGAAATAGAGTCTCAGCATTTTAGAGTGGTGGATTTTGATGTTTATCCTTTAAGAATTATATTACTTACATGATGATGCCGGACTGCTCATTTGTCGGGTTTTATTTGAACACAGACAATGTACGGAGGTATACTATACGAACGAGCATACATAATTTAAAATCAATAAATTTTATCTTTTAACCTACAGATTTAAGTAAGGACTCATTACTTTAAAATACCTTTTTCATTATCTGTTTAACCACATTACATATAAAGAGCAGAACTCTGGATCTTTACGTACCCTATGAAAATCAGACACTGAAAAAGAGACCATATAATAACTTAATAAAATGTTATCTTCTTGTTGCCCCGTTTCTTAATAAAATGTTTCCCGGCCTACTCCTTCCCACCCACCTCATAACCTACTAGAATTGCTCTCATTTATGGTTGTATGAATAAAAAATAATCAGGGTGTTTTCCTGTTTAACTTTCGAAGGACAATCTATATATAAGTATTCCTTCTTATAATTATAAAGAAAGCATTGTACTTTACTTTTGTATAGGAGCCCTGACAAGAGTTTCAGTGGCCACGTCTTTTATAGAAATTTAAATAAATTTGAAAATCCTGACTGTAATGTTCAATTATAGAAAATAAACATTGGTTTGAAATGATCTACATAATTGAATCGTAAATAGCCGGAACATGTATAAATTGAGGGTGCGGCCAAGTCCACATTGGTACTACTATTTTTAGCATTCGGAGTTTCATTGGGGCATTAAAGTTGTGTTTAACTTACCTAATAAAGTAAGATGTATGTTTGTGTGTGTGTGTGTCTGTAGCGCAAAATTTAAGCGCCATATTATCAAGAAATTTATTACACACGTACTTCTCGACGTAAGCAGGTGCACATCTTATTTATTTATTTATTTATGAATAAATTTTTAGTTATTTTATGTTTTAGGGCGATATTTGGTTATATTCACACATATAAATTCCTTGGTGATTTAAAATATTACCACAAAGTTTTCGTCTTGACACTATTAGAAAGATCGAACAACCTTCTTTCAGATAAACTTTAAACAGAGCCTGTACGATGAATAGACACATTTTAATGAATTTTTAAAAAATATATACTTTCGTATGTTTTAAACCTCTCCGATTTTTATGTTACGCTATACTGAAACTAATGCGCCCTCCAATGTTCTTTTTTTTTAGCAGTTACTAAATGTATCATAGAATACGCCAGAAAAAAAAAATTCATAAACCCATCCATTGATTAGTTATAAATTTTTAAGCCAACGATGTCCTTTAAGCAACTTTTATGCCAATTTATGCAGTCTTCTTAGCGGGTATACAATGATTTGCAGACTCTCAGACTTTCGTTTTCTAACGACATCTATTGGCGTTATAGTGCGTTTTCCCGAAATTTTCTGATTTTGCAAATTTAAAAGACGTTGTCTTAATATTTTTAATGTGGTGTTTCATTATCATGAGTATTGCGCTAAAATTTGACCAAAATCAGATGAAAATTCGTTGAGATTTACATTAAATTTCGGTTTTGAGGGAACTCTTTTTGTGATTGCAAGTATACGTGTTTTCATATATTTGTATCGCGAAAATTATTCCGTCCTCAGATTTTAACATAGAATGTAGAGTATCGGAAGGGATGGGTTTCGATTTTGCGATTTTTGGAAAGGGGATCGTCTCACACCCGTTGCGACGGTGTACACGCATTCTTATTTTGTTATTATATACTATAAACCTGCTTTAACTCTCGGGCAACGTTGAGTGCACTTTTTAGTTTGAAATAAATATGAAAGAGAGGGGGGTATATTTTCATGAAGATGGTCTCATTCCAAATCAATATGCTTCCTGATGAAATAAATGATCAAGGATAGATAAGGAAATTAAAATAATTTCTCAATGGGAATTCATTTTGGTACTAATTCCGCCATTTCAAGTGTTATTGTTGAGACCCAGACCGTCCGACCGACCACAAAGGTGTAAGGTAATCAGAAAGGCCATTTCAAGTGTAAATTTCATTATTTTCTTTTATTTTATTTACAGCTAGACAGGTCTACAGAAGTAAATTTTTTGGACTGCAGCCATTTGGACAACCCTTAACTAAGCTCATATAGATGGCTTAATTCCGTCAAAAGTATGAGATGATGAAATATTAAAAGTGAAATATTTTTGCATACCGTCTATATGTACAAATAATATATGAAAAGTAAAATTTATATAAAATTGGATTTCGTTTAATCAACGCACCCCGATTCCGAAGCTTGATTCCAGAAAGCTGCGCTGAATAAAGCAGAAGCTAATTGAAATAAACAAATGTCTTTCGTTATATAATGCAATGAATGTACTACTTTTACGGTAAAAAAAACAGGTTATTCTTATAGTAGATACTTATATTCTTTACAAGATATTAAATTTCCGTCAATTAGTCGTCATTGTCATTGATTTATCGTCATTTTTAATCATTCAACGAGATTTTCTTTAATTTGGCAACTTTTAAAAAGTCGCAAAGTTGGCGACATTCCGCCAAATTCATCGCCAAAATCTCGCCAAGTGTTATGGATGGAGAAATAAGTTATTCTTATAGCAGATAAGTGACTATTGGCGTTCAAATACAGAAGTATTGCTTAAAGTATCTTTCCTCATGGATGGCACGAGCTAGATCCACGACAATTATTTCACCAAATTTATCGCATAATATTACATATGAAAAGTTTTTTTCTCAACAGTTAATATTTTGTTTAATGTATGGTATTCTTTGATAAATTTATTTGAAAATGTGCAATATCTCGAGAACGGTTCATGCTAGCGTTCTACAGTTTATGTCAATTGTTTTCTAAGAAAAAATTCCATAAGAAACGTCCATCTAGGCAACTTTATGAAAGGTTTTGATTTTTTGATGATTTTTTTAAAATTTCACTCGAAAATTTAGGGGATTCTGAATATTCGATTGTGTTTAAAAACAATAGACTTCCAGTATTCACGGATTGCACACATACTTTCACACACAACACAAACACACTCACACGCAGACATCACCTCAAAAATGATCGGGATGCTTGAAACGTGCTCTCACGCCGAAAACTCGAATTCGAATTTTCGACTCCGTCACAATACTTTCCTTATACATTATACTATGTATATAACGAAATAAATGAAAACTAAGTGCTACCGTCTTCAGCTAACAGTGGCTGTGTATAAGGAAACGCGTTAATCTTGGTATGACGCTGCATAAAAATCTACTGTGTAGGCTTGTTTAAAATTTTTATTTAAATCTAGAATTGCTTAAAATTAAATTCGATTTGATTTGAATAAAGAGGATTCTTATACTTATGACATGCTTTATACATAAATTAATTACTTATAGATAATTATACCCACAGCTGTGTCTCATAACACGGCCACGAGCAGCTAATAAGGATTATATCGGAAATACCCGTTCATTTTAATTAAGTGAATGATTTATCGTACCTTTACGTTTCAACGTTTGTAAACAATTGTTGTAGTTGAAACCCCTCTATGGAATGGGATATACTGATCATTGCAGTAATATTCCAAAGCTCCGAACTATTATTATCGCTAGTAAACAGCCGTTTTGCATCTTGCATGTTATATATAACTAGAAAATGTACTCCGTGTTGGCCAGAAGTTAAAGCCCGAATTAATTTAATTCAGTCATTGAAGCTTTCGTAAAGCGACCAGGCATAGGAAAGAAATTCATTTCTTTCAGTTAAATATTCACACATATCAATTCCTTGGTGATCTAAAATATTACCTTAAGTTTCCGTCTTGACACTATTAGAAAGATCGAACACCTGTCTTTCAAATCAACGTTAAACAGAGTCCAAACGATGAATAGACACATTTTAATGAATTTTTAAAAAATATATACTTTCGTATGTTTTAAACCTCTTCAATTTTTATGTTTCGATATACTGAAACTAAAGCGCTCTCCAATGTTATTTTTTTTTTTTTTGGCAGATACTAAATATATCATAGAATACTCCAGAAAAAAATAAATTCGTAAACCCATCCATTGATTAGTTATAAATTTTTAAGCCAACGATGTCATGTAAGCAACTTTTATGCCAATTTATGTAGAGGTCCATTGTAGAGGCACAGTCCCCCATTCAGGTCCTACGAAAATAAAAATAACATGGGCGGGGCTGGGGAAATGGCCTCCCCACCCACCCACCTCGAATTATAAGTTCAGATTAGGTTCCATCGTTAGTGCACGTTAGTTCACGTATGCATTTCGTTAGTGCACCGCCCACCCCCTATGTAATACAAAAAGAACGTGTGCGTGGCTGGGGTAACGGCCCCACCAGCCCACCTCTAATTTCCAAACTATCCGAATTTCGAAACCTACGTACGTCCCAGATGTGCACCCCCAAATTAATACAAAAATAACATGTTCTTGGCTGAGGAAATGGGGGGGGGGGATGGGGAATATTTAACTTAACTGGTTATTCATTTTTTACAACGTAACTGTAGCGTTATCAAAATTAACCAACTTCCCCAAGTCTGATTTACTTTACATTTCCCGATTTTTATAAAAAATTATTTGTCGACTATTAGGCCTTTGAACGTGTTAAAAGAAATTTTGTACTAAATTGTAGAACCAGAAATATAATTTAAGGAATTTAAAAAAAATAATACACTTTATGAAACGCTCCAGAATTTACAATAAGCATTCGTAGCATTATAAATGATGATATAAACTGCAATGTATATCATCAAAAAACTTATATCATTCAAAAATAAAAACAAAAGCATGAGAGGCTGTCATAACACAATTAATGTAATATATTATTCTTGAAATGAATATAAACGCCTACTTAAGAATACTATCATTTCGGATATGTAAAACATGAATCGTTTTTATTCTGTGTATACCAAAATTAGGCATTTTTGAACTTCAGTATTTGTCCTTACGAGTTAGATGGAATTGGAGAGATCATCAACCTTCTCCCTCACATTGTTATGCAGAAGAAAGCAATAGGCGATGTAATGACCGATCGCATTGGGCGTTTTTGCTGACGGAGCCAGAAAACTAATCACACATCTCATATGGTATTTCTTACTACCTAGATTCAATATATGTGGGACTGATGATAATGGTATGTTGATATCCAAGTTGAAATGTGACGGATGCTCATTGCTCACGTAACAATTCGAAAAAATATGAGACTTAAAATTATAATGTATTTCAGTAATTCCTACACAAATGTTGCATTTCATGTTTGGATTTAACACACTGTGTAACGCATCTTGAAAATAATCCATGTTGTTGTTATGTAAAGAAAAAATTATGACAATTTTAGCAAAGTTATTGGTAGCATTACAAACAAAACATTCCAACGTACCGTGCTGAAAACACCGGTTCTCGTTAGATCACCGAAATCAAGCAGCATCAGGCGCGGTTAGTACTTGGGCGGGTGACCACTTGAGAACACCGCGTGCAGTTGGCACATTGGTGCGGTAGACTGGTGGTTTGCGCGCTGGATTTGCACGCTGCCACAACTGCCGCCGTGTTCATGCGGAGTACGATCACGTTAAACGTGTGTGTCCGAAAGTCCTTCCGAGAGGTTGGTGGTAGGGGAAGGAGGGTACGGTCCCTGTGGATGCCTCCCTCACTGGGTTCCGGTCTAAATTGAGTGGTACCTCCAGGCCGTCCGAATGGTTACCTTACACATTTCTAGTAGGTCGGACGGTCTGGGTCTCAAACAAACAAACTAAAACATTCCACTATTTCGGTAGCACTTTAAAAATCTTTAAATAATGTCCTTAAGAATTATTTTGCAGTTGTGGCTGCGTTTACATAAATGAGATCCGCATTTTCTTAAAATGGTTCTCCTTTAAAATGTTTAAGTATGATAGCAGCCCGTTTTCTATATGTTTGAACTGTGATACCATCACGCACCCCACTACGAATTAATTCAAAAAGTAATTCTTTTGAATAGTTATCTACAAACTCCAAATATTTTTCACTATCTGCATAGGCTGCGAATAATATTTGAATAATGGAATCAAATGCACAGGTATTGCTGAACGTGTGATGCTTTCCATCAATATTAATCGACTTCAAACCCAACTAATGACAAGAACTTTGTTTTTAGCTTTACTGCTTCTGTTACATGTCAATACAGATGGATCGGAGTCTAAGTAGTTTCTTCGCTTCCGTTTCTTTGCTGTAGCTAAACCGCGCCAATTCCCTAAAGAATAGTTTTTCTTAATTTCTTCTTGTTCCGGTGGATGTGGGGGACTGCTATGCTCATGCCTCTTAGGGTCTGGAGAAAGATGATGACTGCTATCGCATCCCTGTTCTATTGATGAAAGACAATCATTTCTGTTTTTATGTTCCTTCTTTAGTATAAAAATAATCAATAATTCATCTTTGTCATCGCCTGTTTTGTCGTTTCTGTATGTTTCTTTAGAACCAATCAAGTTTATAGCTCCATGAATGGAATCTATAAGTTCAAGAATAAATTTATCAACACGTATTGGCAAATTTACGTGATGAAAGACACGATTTTTCAAGTCGTTGAACATGCTTTCCGATGAACAACTTGATTCGGTTGCTTTGTCATAATTGAAAATATTATTCATCACGGCACCCATATTGGTAGAAGACGCAAATATCTAACAATTTGTTTGCTATCGTGGAGGTATAATGGAGATTGTCTTTATCTCCTGTACAGCACTGTGCTTCCTCCTTAGAACCAATCAAGTTTATAGCTCCAAGAATGGAATCTATAAGTTCAAGAATAAATTTATCAACATGAATTGGCAAATTTACGTGATGAAAGACACGATTTTTCAAGTCGTTGAACATGCTTTCCGATGAACAACTTGATTCGGTTGCATGGTCATAATTGAAAATATTATTCATCACGGCACCCATATTGGTAGAAGACGCAAATATCTAACAATTTGTTTGCTATCGTGGAGGTATAATGGAGATTGTCTTTATCTCCTGTACAGCACTGTGCTTCCTCCTTACAATTTTCATACATTTTCACTTTTTTATTACTTGAGGGGTGGGGGTGCACTAACAAAATGCATACGAACACTAACGATGCACTAACGATTGAGCATAATCTGAACTTATAATTCGAGGTGGGTGGGTGGGGAGGCCATTTCCCCAGCCCCGCGCATGTTATTTTTATTTTCGTAGCACCTGAAGGGGGGACTGTACACTAACGAAAGGCAGGCGTGCACTAACGTGCACAAACGATGCACTAACGATTGAGCTTAATCAGAACTTATAATTCGAGGTGGGTGGGTGGGGAGGCCATTTCCCCAGCACCGCGCATGTTATTTTTATTTTCGTAGCACCTGAAGGGGGGACTGAGCACTAACGAAATGCATACGTGACTAGCGATTGAGCCTAATATGAACTTATAATTCGAGGTGAGTGGGTGGGGAGAGCCATTTCCCCTGCCCCGCCCATATTATTTCTATTTTCCTAGAACCTGAAGGGGGGACTGTGCACTAACAAAATGCATACGTGCACAAACGATGCACTAACGATTGAGCCTAATCTGAACTTATAATTCGAAGTGGGTGGGTGGGGCGGCCATTTCCCCAGCCCCGCCCATGTAATTTTTATTTTTTGTAATACCTGAAGGGGGGACTGTGCACTAACGAAATGCATTCGTGCACTAACGTGCACTAACGATTGAGTCTAATTTGAACTTTAAACTCGAGATGGGCGGGGCTGGCGAAATGGACCCTTTATGTAGTCTTCGTAGCGGTATACAATGATTTGCAGACTCTTAGACTTTCATCTTCTAACGACATCTATTGGCGTTATAGTGCGATTTCCCGAAGTTTTCTAACTTTGCAAATTTAAAAGACGTTGTCTTAATATTTTTAATGTGGTGTTTCATTATCATGAGTATTGTGCTAAAATTTTACTAAAATCGGATGAAAATTCGATGAGATAGCATTAAATTTCGGTTTTGAGGGAACTCTTTGTGATTTCAAGTACGTATTTTCAATTATTTGTATCGCGAGAGTGATTTCGTCCTCAGATTTTAACATGGAATTTAGAGTATCTGCAAGTGATGGGTTTCGATTTTGTGATTTTTGGAAAGGGGATCGTCTCACACCCGTTGCGATGGTGTACACGCATTTTTATTTTGTTACTTTATACTATAAACCTGCTTTTACTCTCGGGCAACGCCGATTACATTTTCTAGTTTGCAATAAATATAAAAGAGAGGGGGTATATTTTCATGAAGATGGTCCTGCGGCAGCAAAGACATCTATCAAAAGATGCCACACCGCAAAAACCCGAATTATAAGAACAGAGGAGGAGCTAGCTTTTGCTCAGTGATTATAATGTCGGGCTACAATGCATCAGGTCCCTGGTTCGGGGCCCGGCGACGCACAATCGCCACAATGATGACTGGACGTTTGAAAGACGCAACCTTCACCAACGACTTCGCCTCTCAGCACGAGATGGCAGCACCAAAAAAAGGAGTCAGAAGCCTTGACACTCCCTTCCTGGTTGACCACGACTGCCAGTCACGCCGAGGCAACACGCCTCCCGGCTCTGACGTCACGCCGAGGCGACACGCCTCTCGGCCTCCTCATCAGCGAGGGGAGTGTGCGGCAGCAAAGACATCTATCAAAGATGACACACGAGCCAAATCCGAATTATAAGAACAGAGGAGGAGCTAGCTTTTGCTCAGTGATTATAATGTCGGTCTACGAAGCATCAGGTCCCTGGTTCGGGACCACGGCGACGCACAATCGCCACAGTCCCATTCCAACCCAATATGTTTCCTAATGAAATAAATGATCAACGATAGATTAGGAACTTAAAATAACTAATTCCGCCATTTCAAGTGTTATTGTTGAGACCCTGACCGTCCGACCGACCACAAAAGTGTAAATTAATCAGAAAGGCCATTTCAAGTGTGAATTTAATTATTTTATTTTATTTTATTTACAGCTAGACAGGTTTACAGAAGTAAATTTCTTGGACTGCAGCCATTTGGACAACCCTTGTGACTCCTTTTGGAGCACAGACTTCGAAGTGTGAGGTTGTGATTTTGAGAAGCTACTGTTTTTATCTTGTGGTGACTTTTCTTACTTACGCTTGGGCGTGTTATATCTAGTTACGATAGAGCACGTCGGGCTAAGTAATCTTCAACTTTTCTGTGTATCGCCATTTTGTGCTGTTCGAACTTGGATTGCCACGTGTGTTTTTCCCACGTGGTTGTGCTTTTCGTACTTCGAGTTATTTGACCCTGATTTATGATGGATCTTGACAACGACCTTTTGGAGAAGACGAAGGAAGTTGCTAGTGAGCTGGAGGGTGACGATGCTCGGCCTCTCAAGGATGCAATGGATGCGTATCTTGGACGCCTGCCGGACGCTGGACTTCTTGCCGCAAAGACCCAGGAAGTGAAGGATGCGGTGAACTATTGTGGAATGGTGATCTACGTGCTGACACTGCATATCCAGGATATGCTCAAGTATGGACTCCTCGGACAGGACAAGGACCAAGTCTCCCGGATTCTAGGTTCGTTCAATTTTGTGAATTCTTTTTTGTTCTGCTGTGACATTGGTAAATTTAGAAATTGTGATAGTGATATTTATGTGATCTTTAACTCAGTTGAGGAGTATAATGATAGAGTAATTAGAGCTAAACTGTTAGAGTTAGGACTAATAAATGAAATTAAACTTGTTGACAAAACTGAAACGGTTGTAAATCCATGTAAAAGGGCTAGGATAGAGGAGTCTCACACTGAGGGAACTCCTACTAAAAACCAGGATGGAAATTTAAAATTAAAATCTAATGACCATGATAACATGGACTGTAATGCTGCTAGTGATAGTGTTGTAAATGAAAAGGTTAGTGATAATGTTGTAACTGTAAATGAAAAAGTTAAAACTAAGACTTATGCTGAAATTGCCGCGCAACCGGTTCAATTTAAGAGTGCACCTAAACCTAAAGCGGTTGAAAATATTGTTAGAGAAAATATTATGGAGGTAGAAAAAAAAGAACCAAAAGCAGAATGTTTCTTCATAAAGTTTAGAGACAACTACCAGGCTCTCCTTAAAAAGCTAAATGAAATTACAGGCAATAAAGTATCTGGCAAACTCTCAGGAGATATGCTCAAACTCATACCCAATGACGCTGACTCCTATAGGGTTGTTCAGCGCCATTTGACTAGCGAGAAAATCCCCTTCCATAGTTTAAACCTAAAAACTGAAAGGCCAAAAAAGGTAGTTTTGAAGGGGCTACCAACTAACTATGACATTGAGGAGATTAAAATGACGCTAACATCCATTGGATTAGATGTAGTCCGGGTTTCTCAATTGAGAAACACAAAAACAAGATTACCCCTGCCGATCTTCTTACTCAGCCTTAGGCCCACGGAAGACTGGCAGAGGATTTACAGACTGACAAGGTTAGGATACTTGGCTGTGAAGGTAGAGGCCTTCAGAGCACGGGGCTTTAAGATTTGCTACCGGTGCCAGCAGTTCAACCACTCCTCTGAGAACTGCAGTATGCCACCAAAGTGCCTGAAGTGTGCACAAGATCATTTCACACGGGACTGCCAGAGACCCAGGACAGAGAAGGCAACGTGTGCAAATTGTAATGGAGACCATCCAGCGAACTTCAGGCAATGCCCGAAGAACCCCTGGAACAGAGGAAAGGCACCGGAGTATGCCCCCCCTCCCCCAAAAAATCAGATACCACCTTGGAGGCAAAAGGCCCTCGGACTAAACCCCCAGGCACCCCCTCAGGGCTCCTCGCACATAG
Organism: Amaurobius ferox; assembly: GCA_951213105.1. Lineage (NCBI taxonomy): Eukaryota > Metazoa > Arthropoda > Arachnida > Araneae > Amaurobiidae > Amaurobius > Amaurobius ferox. The sequence continues at coordinate 86,058,360 of OX578138.1, forward strand.
TGCCACAGGAAAAAAGACACCAACCTTCAGCACCTACCAGATCGGTGCAAGAGCAGGCCCCCAAATCATCGACCTCCAGAGAATTGACCCTGGAGGAAGTAAGAGCAGCTACAGCTGCCATTAAAAAGAGATCGGAAATAGAAAAAGCCAGACAGGCAAAGGAGGCAAAGGATAGGCTTGACATTAAGGTTGAGGATTGGAAACAAAATAAACGAGTCAGGGATGAAGAGATCGCGCAAACCCAGCCGTTAGTTAAAACGGGTGAAAAAAAGCAAAAAACTATCGAGTTCCAAAAGGACACTCACAAAAAAGTGCAAACCGCGGTTGAGACTGAGGAAATGGAAGCTGAGACTGAACCGACTGATAAATCTGATGCTGAAAAGATGGAGGATATCCTCAACCTCATCAGAGGATTTATTAGCATGTTCAATCTAGACGACATAAAACATCTGTTGATGCAGTTCGCAGAGTTAGTACAAAAAAAGAGCGATCCTATGGTAATGGTCTTTGAGGCCCTTAAAATAATCGCGGACTTTAAAAATAACAGTGAGAATCAAACCCGTCATGGCTAGGTCCCAAAAAGAATCCTTAAAAATAATATTTTGGAATGCGAACGGCATATCTCCAAGAATAAATGAACTTAGGAACTATGTAAATGAAAATGACGTAGACGCCTTATTAATTCAGGAAACTAAAGTTAGAGAAAGTAAAAAACTAAACATAGCCAACTATATATGCTATCATAATCTTAGCTCAAATACTAATGCTAGAACGCCCCATGGAGGAACAGCAGTATACATTAAAAGAAATATTCCCCACGAGGAACTAAACAACATAAATCTTCAAGGTATAGAAAATACTAGTATAAAAATTAAAATTAATAATACTAGCCCGTTTATCCTAACCTCAACATATGTCAAAAATATGAGTAGAGTAGATGTAGCTGCGCAACTGGAACTGCTTTTCGCGCGATATCCAAACACTATACTCGCAGGCGACTTCAACGCGCACCACCGAGCGTGGGGCTGTAGGAGAGCCAATTCACGCGGTACACAGATACACAGACTGCTGAACACGACAAACACTAACATTATTGTACCGTCGACACCAACCTGCTTCTCAGGCGCCAACGGCTCATTTATAGACTTTGTCCTAACGCGAAACATAGATTACGCTCACACTATTAGTACCTTGGATGAATTCGACTCGGATCATCTGCCGGTACTGGTGACATTCGACCGGAACACACCTCTTCCAGCCTCTTTGGGACAAGAGAGGGTCAACTGGGAAGTATTCAAAAGAGCACTCTTCGAGCCGCACTTAGCAGTACCTAACATAATGAGCACGGCGGATATTGACTCTGCCACGCACACACTCACAACAGAAATCAAGAGAGCAATTGCCTCTGCCACAACACATCGTGAGTCTCCAAAAATGCCCACACTTTCCCACCATGTCAAACAATTAGTCAGGCAAAGAAACAGAATACGTAAGACATGGCAGGCTAACAGAGACCCCGCCCTTAAAAGGGAGCTTAACAGACTCACGTGCAAAGTCAGGGAAAAAATTGTCGCAGAAAAGCAGCAACAGTATAAAGAACTAATCGAATCCCTTAGCCCAGAAGACGTATCGCTCTGGCAATTCGCAAAAAGACTCAGGAAACCTCAAATTAAGCTCCCGCCACTAATAGATGGTGCTAAAATCGCGTACTCAGACGAGGAAAAAGCCGAGGCGCTCGCAAGCCATTATGAAAAACAATTCCAACCAAACCACGATCTAATGTGTCAGGACACCCTAAGAATGGTCAGACAAACTTTAAATAATTTCAGGAATTCCCCGGTAACGGCTGAGATTAGCCCAGCCACCCCGCAGGAGATAGTAGAAATCATTAAAAATCTCAAAAACCGTAAAAGCCCAGGGCACGACAAAATCAGAAATATTGCGGTTAAAAACCTACCCTTAAACGTAATATGTTACTTGACAATCTTAATAAATAAAATATTAAAACTAAACTATTTTCCCAAAGAATGGAAGGAAGCGATAATTATAGCCATCCATAAGCCTGGTGAGGATGCCACAATTCCAGCTAACTATAGACCAATTAGCTTGCTACCGACACTTAGTAAAATTACTGAGAAAATTATTCTTAAGAGACTGAACACGCACCTTAGTGAGAATGACATTATCATTCCGGAGCAGTTTGGATTTCGGCCAAAGCACTCCACCACTCATCAATTGCTGAGAGTGGTAGAGTACATATCTTCTGGTCTCAATAACAAGACACCCACAGCTGCGATTTTTCTGGACATACAAAAAGCCTTTGATAAAGTATGGCACTGTGGATTAGCGTACAAATTGATCACTTTAAAAGTCCCTGACGCTATTGTCAAACTTTTAATCTCATACTTAAATAACAGACACTTTCAAGTCAGAGTAGGAGGTAACTTATCTACACCCAAGCTCATTAAAAGTAGTGTACCGCAAGGTTCTATCCTGGGCCCGACACTCTTTAACATATACCTGAACGACATCCCGAGGACTCCAAACACAGAGCTGGCACTCTATGCAGACGACAGTGCGATACTTGCAAAACACCCCTATGTCTCAGTAATGCACAGACAGCTACAACAACACTTAGACATACTCCAAACTTGGCTGGAAAAATGGCGAATAAAATTAAACCCCAATAAATGTCATTGGATTTATTTCTCAAGAAAACGTAAACCTCCGCCGCCTCTGTACATAAACAACCATGCCCTAAAAGCGGAAAAATCTACTAAATACCTAGGTGTAACGATAGATTCCCACCTAACCTGGAAACAGCACGTTACGAACTTAACCAAAAAAGCGTATATGGCCACAGGAGCCTTATACCCAATGATAGGAAACGGAAATCTAAGTTATCAAAATAAACTCCTAATTTATAAATCGGTCATCCGCCCGGGAATGCTGTATGCAGCACCCGTATGGGGATATGCCTGTAAAACTACAATAGACCTCCTAGAGACAAAACAAAACAAAATCCTACGGATTATCAGGAAAGCTCCCAGGTACTTAAGAAACTCGGTAATTAGGAATGACTTCAAAATAAAAACTGTTAGAGCCCAAATTAAAAAGCTAGCGCTTAAATTTTACAGAAATTTGCCATCCGTTCCTAACGAACTGTTATTCAATCTGCATGACTATGATCATCGCAAGACCAAATCTCGTAAGAGACCCCGCGCTGTTCTAAACATCGATAATCGGAATTAAATGATCCCACCTCAAACATCTGATTTTAAAATAAAACTCGCGACTATTATTTTATAAAAAAAAAAAAAAAAATATTCTAAACACTAAACTGCCAAAACGCTAGGTAACCCTTAGATCTGCATCAACCCCCCAAACTGCTTAAACTCTAAATGTGCAACAAACTGCCACACTAGGAGCTAGGATAAATAATAAAAAGTAGTAAATAAAAACCTCGAACCTCCAATTAGGGTCACTGAATTAATGTCACAGTTTGACGATAAGAACCACATATTGAAACTGGAGATTAAAGGCGCTTCGCGCCTGGTGCTCTGTCTTGTACGACACTACGTATAATAAAGGAGCACGGAATGATGTACCATGATTCCAGAAAGCTGCGCTGAATAAAGCAGCAGCTAATTGAAATAAACAAATGTCTTTCGTTATATAATGCAATGAATTTACTACTTTTACGGTAAAAAAACAGGTTTTTCTTATAGTAGATACTTATATTCTTTACAAGATATTAAACTTCCGTCAATTAGTCGTCATTGGCATTGATTTATCGTCATTTTTATTCATTCAACGAGATTTTCGTTAATTTGGCAACTTTTAAAAAGTCGCAAAGTTTGCGACATTCCGCCAAATTCATCGCCAAAATCTCGCCAAGTGTTATGGATGGAGAAATACGTTATTCTTATAGCAGATAAGTGACTATTGGCGTTCAAATACAGAAGTATTGCTTAAAGTATCTTTCCTCATGGATGGCACGTGTATAATAATACTATAATAATAATATAATATATAAATAATATAACTATAATAAAAATATCCACGACAATTATTTCACCAAATTTATCGCATAATATTACATATGAAAATTTGTTTCTCAACAGTTAATATTTTGTTTAATGTATGGGATTTTTTGATAAATTTATTTGAAAATGTGCAATATCTCGAGAACGGTTCATGCTAGCGTTCTAAAGTTTATGTCAATTGTTTTCTAAGGAAAAATTCCATAAGAAACGTCCATCTAGGTAACTTTATGAAAGTTTTTGATTTTTTGATGATTTTTTTAAAATTTCACTCGAAAATTTAGGTGATTCTGAATATTCGATTGTGTTTAAAAACAATAGACTTCCAGTACTCACGGATTGCACACATACTTTCACACACAACACAAACACACACACACACACAGACATCACCTTAAAAATGTGCGTTTCGTGATCAGGATGCTAGAAACGTTCTCTCACGTCGAAAACTCGAATTCGAATTTTCGACCCCGTCACAGTACTTTCCTTATACTTTATACTATGTATATAAAGAAAGAAATGATAACTAATTGCTACCGTTTTCAGCTAACAGTGGCTGTGTATAAGGAAACGCGTAAACCTTGGTATGACGCTACATAAAAATCTACTGTGTAGGCTTGTTTAAAATTTTTGCTTTAAATCAAGAATTGCTTTAAATTAAATTCGATTTGATTTGAATAAAGATGATTCTTACACTTCTGACATGCTTTATACATAAATTAATTTCTTATAGATAATTATACCCACATCTGTGTCTCATAACATGGCCACGAGCAGCTAGTAAGGATTATATCGGAAATACCCGTTCATCTTAATTAAGGGAATGATTTATCGTACTTATTACGTTTCAACGTTTGTAAATAATTGTTGCAGTCGAAACCGCTCTATGGAATGGGATATGCTGATCATTGCGGTAATATTCCAAAGCCCCAAAGTATTATTATTGCTAGTAAACAGCCGTTTTGCATCTGGCATGTTATAAATAACTAGAAAATGTACCCCGTGTTGGCCAGAAATTAAAGCCCGAAATAATTTAATTTAGTCTTTGAAGTTTTTGAGAAACGGAAAGAAAATCATTTCTTTCAGTTTAGCAAAGTGCAATATAAAGAAGGGCGCCACTAATCCAATTGGCCGAATTTCGATGATGTCTTTTCGTAGTTTCTTAATTTGAGATGTATCATGTGTTAAAATCATTGAATATTTTGACAAGGCAACAATGTGTGAATACATAACAGACAATTTATTACCACCGAATTCGCATATTGTTGCCTTTCTTGCCAAATTCACATATTGTTGCCTTTCTTGCCAAATTCACATATTGTTGCATCATCAAATTCACATATTGCTGCCTTGTCTAAATACCCGGTTGTTGCTTCCCGATGTTTTGATTTTCTGGTAGCAGGCTGACCTGCTCCATTCCTTTTTTTTGTTATGGAACCTAACCTTTTTATACTAACTAACTACACATTTTTTTACTACATTTGACTCTTTCCACAACTTTCTAATTGACTTTTTCCCCTCTATCTGCAAAATCGGCCAATATGGGTATATAGATCATGAGATATTGGCCTGAGGAAGGACATATGTTGTAAGCCAGTGTTTAGAAACCCAAGTTGATAAAGAAATTGAAAGTTAGATAAATAGCTCGAAGTTTATTTTGTTTAACAATGAAATATTAATTTTGTCCATCAATAAATAACAAATTTGTTAATCAATAAAATTCCCCCAAAATTGTTTTAGTTTCAGCATCGTGCAATAGATGGCGCCACCAACGCAATCGGCCTTACGTTCATAACTTTTAAACTAATTCAAAGTAAAGTAGTAGATATCCGCGCTTTGTTAACTTTCGCGGCAGACATTTTTCGTCTAAATTCTGCTCAAACAGTTGCGAAATATTTTCTGAACGATAAAATGCATAGCTTAGATTATATTAAAACTAAATTTAATACCCAATAAAACATACAATATTTTTTTTATTATAATTCAAAATATATTTGGTGCTGCCATCTGTTGTTTTTATTTAATTCATACCGACTATTTTTATTTTTTAATGAACATTTTTAAATGTCTATTCCTTCTAATACTCTAATATGCTATTAAATACAACAGATCATATATAATAATGCCACAATCAAGGAAACGTAATTGAACTTGGACTTGAAGACAAAACTGCAGTCCTCAGTGATGTACATTTATATCCCCTTATCAAATTTATAGAAAGAGAAATTACCTTTCCGTGATTATGGCATTATTATATATGATCTGTTGTTGTATTTAATACTGTATTAGAAGGAATAGATATTTAAAAATGTTCATTAAAAATAAAAAATAATCGGTATGAATTAAATTACAACAGATGGCAGAACCAAAAATATTTTGGATTAAAATAAAAAATATATTCTATGCTTTATTGGGTATTAAATTTAGTTTTAATATAATCTCAGCATTGCATTTTATCTTTCAGAAAATATTTCGCAACTGTTTGAGCAGAATTTCGGTGAAAAATGTGTGCCGCGAAAGTTAACAAAGCGCGGATAGGGCAGAAGATTTACTGACGCTCACTCTTCAAGTGTTTCCTATTAATTTCCTTGGGTTCAACAGACGTTACTTTCCATTTTTTCATAGCTTCATCTCACAATCGTTTTTGCAACTTCCGTACATTTCGTCTTTTTGACTTTTGTTTGTTGGTCCATGTTGCACTGGAAAGGAATAAAACGTATTCTCGAAACAGCTGTCTCTTTCTAAACCCAGACCGTCCGACCAACCCGAAAGTGTAAGATATCTGTTTGGATATGGTATAGTGCTATTCCATTTAGATCGAAACCCTTTGGGGTGATATCAACAGGGACCATACCCTCGTTTCCCTGCCACCAGCCTCCTTGTAAAATTTTCGGAGCAACAGATTTAACGTGTCTGTACACAGCGTAAAGACGGGGTATTTTGGGTAGAGTCGGGAATCGAACTCGGGTCCTCCAATCCCCGTGTCTTAAACACTTTACAATCCAGTCCCTACTTGAACAGTTGTATGCTGCTTTGTTTTATCAATTTATTCTTAATTATGATGTTTGAGTTTTTCCTTTTTCCTCAATGAGTTGTTTCTTTTCGGGTGCCGAGGTACACCTGTAACAAATTTCATAACTGTTTGCTTAGATCTTTTCCACTATAGATGACACAATTGCACAAAGACCCACACATCACGTTAAACATGTGGGTCCGAAAGTCCTTCCTAGAGGTTGGTGGTAGGGGAAGGAGGGTACGGTCCCTGCGGATGCCTCCCCCACTGGGTTCCGGTCAGAATTGGGTGGCACTTCCCGAACGTCCAAACAGTTACCTTACACCTTTCTGGTAGGTCGGACGGTCTGGGTTTCAACAACAACACCTTTCATTATCCTGACTAAATTTGCCTTCCTAAATTCGTATTTTCAATTAAAATTTTTCATATTACGTACAGTTCTCAAGATTGTACAGATTAAATGTATAAAAAATGTAAATTTAATTTTATTTTAAGCCTTACAAATCCCACACAGTTTGAAATTTTCTTCAGATAAAATGAAAAAATTCTCAATGCAGGTCTTCAAGTTATTACAAATATATACTCACTGGTGAATGCTAACAGCTGTTAGATGGCGTAGTAGCATGTGACTACGCTGGTTAATTTCTTTTCACTTCGAGATAATTTAAAAGAATATTTCTCACTTAAATGTGTTTTTAGTTAAGGTGTGTCTGAATTAAAAAAATCTGATGTGGGCAGCACATGATTTTCCCTGCAGACTTATATCCACGTTCTCTTTATTTTAATTAAATTTAATTCATTTTTAATTCAATTTTCGTTCTCATTAGATAACTGGACTTATTTTCAAAGGTGGGGTAGAGAAAATACGAAAAAACTAAAATATCTCGAGAACGGCAAGTTCTAGTGTAATGGGGTGGGTCTTATTCTTTTCAGCGTTAAAAATTACGTATTAAACCAGCATTTAATGGATATATTTGAGCAAACGTAGTTTTTATTTTAGATTTTGGCGATTCTTGCGGCCAATTTGCAAAAATAGGCAGGTTATTTTTTTCCAAATCATACCAAAATCTAATCAGCACCAGAGAGAGCCACAAGTGACTTATCTACTGAATTTTGTGAAATTTGGTCCATTAGTTTTTCAGTTAGAGTGGATAAAAGCTTTTGCGGGCCATTTCGCAAATAAAGGCGGGTTCTTTTATACCGTATCATACCCAAAACTAATCAGCAGCAGATTCGTCTACAAGTGAATTACCTACCAAATTTTATGAAATTCGGTCCATTAGTTTTTTAGTTAGAATGGATACAAAATCTGCACAGACACACAGACAGACATACACAGACGTCACGCTAAAAATATTTTTTTCGTATTCTAGAGGTCTCGAAACATGTAGATCCGTCGAAAACTCGAGTTGCGATTTTCGGCTTGATTCCAATACTTTCCCTATACATTATCGTGTATTGCAGGGAAAGTAACACTACTACTAGGAAGTAAAACACTACTATATGAATAAAAAAATTCGATGTGGGCAGCACATGACTTTCTATATATAATGCAATGAAGTTACATCTTTAACAATGAAAGAAAGCTAATCTGGGTGACATATGACTTTACCTATAATCTCATATTCACTTTCTCCTTATTTTTTCAACAATTCATTAAATTGAGTTTAATTGCACAAAATAACAGTTATAATTATTTTAAAATACACTGAATTTGCACTTTTGATTGAATTTTCGTTTTCATTTGGTATAGTGAATATATTTTACAATATTTAATATATATATTTTTGTATTTTATGTGATTTTTTTGCTAGATTTATTTGAAAATGTGTAACATCTCGAGTACGGTTTATTCTAGCGTTCTAAAATAAATAACTCTAGCGTTCTAAAATAATCAATAGTTTTCTAATGAAAATATACGTAAGAAATGATTATTTAAGTAGCATTATTGACGGTTCTGATTTTTTGATAATTTTTTTCAAAAACACTTTTGGAAATTAGGGAGTATTTCAAACATTTAATTAAGTTTAAAATCAATAGGCTTCCAGTCTTCACGGATTGTAATTTTTGTACAAAACTCCATTCGAAACGCAAAATTCGTTCTTGTGATATCGCTTCTACAGAGTCGCGGACATACGCACAGACAGACACACACTCATATGCATACAGATACCACCTCAGAAACGTTCGATTCGAGTTCATCTTGCTTGGAGTACTTGTGAAACTTGCCCTTCCGTCGAAAACTCAAATTCGAAGATATGACCCTGCCACAATAATTTCCCTAAGTATTTTATTATGTATTACTTTCCTTATATACATAGTATAATGCATAAGGAAAGTATTGTGACGGGGTCGAAAATTCGAATTCGAGTTTTCAACGGGAGAGCATGTTTCAAGCATCCCTGATCACGAATCGAACATATTTGGGGTGATGCGTGCGTGTGTGTGTGTATATATGTCAGTGGCCTGTGGAGACGATATTTCACGAATGAATGGAGCAATGCGAATGAAATTTGGTACACAAATTACAATCCATGAATACTGGAAGCCTATTGTTTTTAAACACAATCGAATGTTCAGAACCCTCCTAAATTTTGGAGTGAAATTTTGAAAAAATCATCAAGAAATCAAAATTTTGAAAAAGTTACCCAAATAGACATTTCTTATGTAATTTTTCCTTAGAAAACGATTGACATAAACTTTAGAATGCCAGCATGAACCGTTCTCGAGATATTGCACATTTTTCAAATAAATTTATCAAAAAATTCCATAAATTAAAAAAAATATTAACTGTTGAGAATCATGTTCACTTTTCATATTCACTTATCATGCTATAAATTTGGTGACATCATTCTCGTGGATCTAGTTCGTTCCATTCATGAGAATATATACTTTAAATATTACATTTGTATTTCAACGCCAATAGTCGTTTATCGGCTATAAGAAAAACGTATTTCTCCGTCTATACCGTTTGACGAGATTTTGGCGACGAATTTGGTGGAATCTCGCCAACTTGGCAACTTTTTTAAATGTTGCTAAATTAACGAAAATCTCGTCAAATGGATAAAAATGACGCAAAATCAATGAAAATGACAACTTATTGACGAAAATTCAATATCTTTGAAAGAATATAAGTATCTACTATCTATAAAATAACCTATTTACTTTTTACTGTAAGAGTAGTAAATCCATTGCATTATATAAGGAAAGTCATGTGCTGCCCACATCAGATTTTTTTATTATGTAGGAAAGTAAGAATGACGCAACTTCATTATTTTCCCTTATGTACATAGTGTAATGTATAAGGAAAGTTAAATGGCATATTTGATAAAAAATTTGGTGACAAATTTGGCGGAATGTCGCTAAGTTGACGATCTTTTTTAAATATTGCCAAATTGACGAATGTGTAGCCAAATTAATAAAAATGATTCTAAATCGTAGATTAATGTATTGCAAATTTTTAATTCCGTCATATAACAAGCATACCGTCTAGTATATAAAAAATGTTCTTCTCTCCGTTTGTTTGTAACACTGGGCGATACATTCGGGAACTTATAGAATAATCTAGCAAAATATCGCCCACTTGATGATATTTAGCGCTAGATTGACGAAAATGTCATCACAATTGCAAAAGTGAAGCCAAATTAATGAAAATGACTCCTAATTGATGAATTTATTTTAAAAATATTTTAATATATGGACTATATTGCTTAGTGCGGATGCTATCAATATTTATAATTGTCTATTTAGAGAGCGTGAAATATAAGTTAATTGGATACTTTGAAATAGTTTTATATGTTGTCATCCGGAAAAGCGCCAAATGTGCAATTCAACGTTAAACACAGTACCGTGGATCTTATATATCGTTTTTTCATGGGGAAAGAAGTAAATTCATTGTATTATATAAGAAAAGTCATATGAAAGTCTTCATTTTAGGGTGTTAGTTACTTTGCATTTGACAAGCTTGAATACTAGTTGCATATGAATCACAAACGGAGAATACGAATTTTTTTGTTAGTTTGTTTAATAGAATATTTCGCTTAATGGAACATGGTTTAGTTTAAAATAGATACTACATTAAGCAGGTTCAATTATCTTCCCTATGTTCACTCTCTCATAACAATACTGTGATCTAATACCAGGTCATGTCTCTGGAATTTCCATCCATCTTCATTAAGGTGATTTATTGCAACGGAAATGAACCATGTTCTGATACAACACATGTACCTATAATCGACCTCAATATGTTTCAATGTTCATAAATAATGACTGGAAATTATTACAATTGAACTCACTTAATGGAATACCTGTTGTGGGAGGAACAAACATGGTAAAATTCGGCGATTCCCAAACTGTTTGCCAGTGGAGCACATGCTGAAATGCCATGGAACATTTTACCTACATCTTCGATTTGTGTTCAAATGATCAACTTAATAAAATTATTTTATAAAAAAAACAGTCTTTATTTCTTATATAAGTAGTAATTTACACCCGCGCATCCCACGTTCAAAATGGCGGGTAGTCATCAAATGTAACACTTACACACTTAATAAAATCTGTTGATAAATTTTCAGAATATCAAAAACGCTTTCAGATATTAAGCACATGGCGTACACTTTATAAATCAGTTAACTTATTCCATCAAAATCATTTAATTGTTTAATTCTTCTTATTTCCAGCGAAAGGATATTAAACCATGTTTTTATTAGTTTTAAGGGGCAAAGTGGTTGTTGTTGTTGTTGAGACCCAGACCGTCCGACCTACCAGAAAGGTGTTGTTGTTGTTGAAACCCAGACCGTCCGACCTACCAGAAAGGTGTAAGGTAACTGTTTGGACGGTCGGGAAGTGCCACCCAATTTTGACCGGAACCCAGTGGGGGAGGCATCCACAGGGACCGTACCCTCCTTCCCCTACCACCAACCTCTCGGAAGGACTTTCGGACCCACATGTTTAACGTGATCGTACTCCGCATGAACACGGCGGCAGTTTTACCAGAAAGGTGTAAGGTAACTGTTTGGACGGCCGGGAAGTGCCACCCAATTTAGACCGGAACTCAGTGGGGGAGGCATCAACACAGACCGCACCCTCCTTCCCCTACCACCAACCTCTCGGAAGGACTTACGGACCCACATGTTTAACGTGATCGTACTCCGCATGAACACGGCGGCAGTTGTGGCAGCGTGCAAATCCAGCGCGCAAACCACCGGGTTACGGCGTCCGAAATGTGCCAACAGCACGCGGTGTTCCCAGGTGGTCACCCACCCAAGTACTAACCGCGCCCGATGCTGCTTGACTTCGGTAATCTAACGAGAACCGGTGTTTTCAGCACGGTACGGCCGTTGGCATAGGGGCAAAGTGGTAGTTCTGAGACTGACCATTCTCAAGATAATCAGTCGTCAAACGAAAACGAAAAATTGAATTAAAACTTCAAGTTCTGTGGCATTTCAAGTAATCATGCATGTCATTTTCTGCAGTTAAACTCAATTTAATGAATTAGAAAAGAAATAAAGAGAAAATGAATTTGAGCTTGTAGGGAAAGTTATGTGCTGCCCACGACAGATGGTTCATGTTTAATATAATGCGCATTGCATTTCATCAAACGGATGGGATTTAACAAAATTGTATGGACCCATTTTTTACTGTCCTTATATACATAATGTATAAGGAAAGTATTGCGACGGGGTCGAAAATTTGAATTCGAGTTTTCGACGGGAGAGCACGTTTTAAGCATCCGTGATCACGAATCGAACATTTTTGAAGTGATGTCTCTGTGTGTGTGTGTGTGTGTGTGTGCGTCAGTGCGACTGTGGAGACGATATCTCACGAACGAATAGAGCGATTCGAATGAAATTTGATACAAAAATCACAATCTATGAATACTGGAAGCCTATCGTTTTAAAACACAATCGAATGTTCAGAACCCTTCTAAATTTTTGAGTAAAATTTTGAAAAAATCAACGAAAAATCAAAACCTTTAATAAAGTTACGCAAATAGACATTTCTTGTGTAATTTTTCCTTAGAAAACGATTGACATAAATTTTAGAACGCTACCATCAACCGTTCTTGATATATTGCACATTTTTCAAATAAATTTATTTAAAAGTCCTATAAATTAAAAAAAATATCAACTGTTAAGAAACATGTTCGCTTTTCATATGTAATATCATGCGATACACTTGGTGACATCGTTCTCGTGGATCTAACTCATTCTATTCACGAGAAAAGATACTTTGAGTTATACTTGTGTATTTCAACGCCAATAGTTATTTATCCGCTATAAGAATAACTTATTTCCCCATCCATAACGCTTGGAGAGATTTTGGCGACAAATTTAGCGGAATGTGGCTAACTTGGCGACATTTTTAAATGTTGTCAAATTAACGAAAATCTCGCCAAATGGATAAAAATGACACTAAATCAATGAAAATGACGACTAATTAAAGAAAATTCAATATCTTTGAAAGAATATAAGTATCTATTATAAGAATAACATTTTTTTTAACTGTAAAAGTAGTAAATTCATTGCATTATATAAGGAAAGTCATGTGTTGCTCACATCAGATTTTTTGCTCTTCTTTATCAGAAAGTCTAATACGTCGATATCATATCGTTGAGGCGGAATAGCTCTTTTTGGAAACGACACGGAACACACATATTTATAAGCCTCGAGTAGGTAATAGAAGCGATACTTCGCACTAGATTCAAGGCTATGGTCTCTGATATTTTCAGAGAATAAATGACTAAAAGTACATTTTTAGTTTAGATTTCGGATATACGTTTAGATAAAGACCTATAGCACTGTAAAGGAATTTTATGCAGTTGCTTTTTATAGTCATAAATCAAGCCGATAAAAGATAATGCGTATTGAAATGTTTATTACGTTACCTACAAAACATGGTAATGTACAGGAAAAGTATAGGAATCGTGTTGAAAATCGTAAGTAGGGTAATCTGCACGTTTCGAACTCTTCAGAAGAAAGCACTTCAAACAGTACTACAGCACTCCGAGCACTTCAAACAGTGCTACAGCACTTCGAGCACTTCAAACAGTACTACAATACTTCGAGCACTTCGAGCACTTTAAACAGTAATACAGCACTTCGAGCACTTTAACCAGTACTACAGCACTTCGAGTACTTTAAACAGCACTTTGAGCCCTTCAAACAGTACTACAACACTTCGATCACTTCGAGCACTTTAAACAGTACTACAGCACTTCGAGCACTTTAAACAGTACTACAGCACTTCGAGCACTTTAAACAGTACTACAGCACTTCGAGCACTTTAAACAGTACTACAGCACTTCGAGCACTTTAAACAGCACTTTGAGAACTTCAAACAGTACTACAACACTTCGATCACTTCGAGCACTTTAAACAGTACTACAGCACATCGAGCACTTTAAACAGTACTACAACACTTCGAGCACTTTAAACAGTACTACAGCACTTCGAGCACTTCAAACAGTACTACAACACTTCGAGCACTTTAAACAGTACTACAGCACTTTGAGCACTTCAAACAGTACTACAACACTTCGATCACTTCGAGCACTTTAAACAGTACTAGAGCACTTCGAGCACTTTAAACAGTACTACAGCACTTCGAGCACTTTAAACAGTACTACAGCACTTCGAGCACTTTAAACAGTACTACAGCACTCCGAGCTCTTTAAACAGTACTACAGCACTTCGAGCACTTTAAACAGTACTACAGCATTTCGAGCACTTTTAACAGTACTACAGTACTTCGAGCACTTTAAACAGTATTACATCACTTAGAGCACTGTAAACAGTACTACAGCACTTCGAGCACTTTAAAGAGTACTACAGCACTTCGAGCACTTTAAGCACTACTACCGCACTTCGAGCACTTTAAACACTACTACAGCACTTCGAGTACTTTAAATAGTACTACAGCACTTCGAACAGTATTACAGCACTTCGGGCACTTCAAACATGAAAATAACATTTTTAATGAGTCGTTTTTGTGTCTGTGTATGTGCGTGTATGTATCCATTGTACTTTTAAAATATTGGACGAAATTTCGCAAAATGTGGTAGGTAAGTGACAATTGTGTTACCCTGGTACTAATTAGTTTTTGCTACGATTTTGAAAGAAATAACCTGTCTTTTTTTGCCAAATGATCCGCAAAACATCGTGTGTATCCACTCTAGGTAAAAATACTAATTGACCAAACTTCACAGAAATTGTTAAATAACTCATTTATTGGTTTCCCTGGTACTGAAGAAATTTTGTACAATTTGAAAAAAAAAATAACCTGCCTTTTTTGCGAAAGGGTCTGGAAAAATCGTCAAAATCTAAAATAAAATACTACGTATACTCAAATGTATCAATTAAATGATAGATTTATACGTAATGTATCAATTATATGATAATTAAATGATAATTAATACGATTTATACGTACGATAGATTTATACGTATTTATACGATAGTTATACGTACGTTGATTATGAAAAGAATAAGACTGACCCTATAACTCTAAGACTGGCCATTTTCTATATATTTTAGTTATTTAAGCATTTTGACACAACGCCTTTGAAAACACGCCCCCGCCGTTAAATTAATTGGAAATTGAATTCAAACGGCACATTCAATGTCATTTCAAGTAATTATACGTGTTATTTTGTGAAATTTATTCAATTTAATAAAATAAATAAAGAGCAAATGAATTTGCGTCTGTCGTGAAAGTCATGTACTGCCCAGATCGGATATTTCATATTTAGTATAATGCGTATTGCATTATACTATACATGAGAATTTGAAGCATGAAAGTTCTTTAAACATGAAAGTTTGATTTTATCAAACAGATGGGTTTCAACGAAATTGTCTAGACTATTTATTTTCTTTTTATCAGAAAGTCTCATATGTCGATATCTTATCGTTGAGGGCCTTAATAGCTCGTTTCGGAAACGACACAGAAAACATATATTTATAAGCTTCGAATAGGTAATAGAAGTAATATTTCAGCCTATACTCAAGGCTCTGGTCTCTATTATTTTCAGAGAACAAAGGACTAAAAGTGCATTTTTAGACTGGATTTCAGATATTCGTTTCGATAAAGATCTATATCGCTGTAAAGGAGTTTTAAATAGTTGCTTTTTATATTCATAAAACAAGCCAATAGAAAATAAAGCAGTTACAAAAAGTATATTACGTTCCCTACAATGCATGTTAATGTATAGGAGAAGTATATGAATCGTCGAAAAGCGTAACTAAGGTTTAAGAACTGCTCGCGTGGAAGAGAAAATAACATTTCTAACAGGGCAATAACATTTTAACGTGATATTTGTGTGTATATCTGTCCACTCTACCTTAAAAATATTTGACAAAATTTTGAAAATGTGGTAGGTAAGTCACTGGTGTGTTACCCTGGTTCTGATTAGATTTTGGTACGACTCCGTAAATAATAACCTGCCGTTCTTGCCAAAAAATCGAATGCATTCACTCTATCTAAAATAAAATTAATTGACCAAATTTCACAGAATTTGTGAGATAAGTCAATTGTGGGTTTCCCTGGCGCTGCTGAGAATTTGGAACAATTCGAAAAAAAATTTAACCTGCCTTTTGTGCGAAAGTGCCTGGAAAAGTCGTCAAAATCTAAAATTAGAGACTATGTATACCCATATGGATCAATTAAATGCTAGTTTCATACGTAATTTTTGATGAAGAAAATAATACAGCCAACCTCATAGACTGTAAGAATAGGAAATTTATTGGGAAATTTTATTGGGAAATTTTATTCGTTTTCGCATTTGGCCATATCACTTTTGAAAACACGCCCAGTTGTCAAATAAAAAAGAAAATTGAATTAAATCTGCAAATTCTGTCTCATTTCATGCAATTCAACTCAATATAACGAATTACGAAAGAAATGAAAAAAATATATATTTGAGTTTGTAGAGGAGGTCATGCGCTGCCCATATCAGATTGGTTTAAATATGGAACAGTGTTTTTTTTTTCTGATGAAGCAAAGTGCACACACAGTCAAATGAAAACGAAAATTGAAATAAAACTGCAAATTCAGCGTAATTTCAAGTAATTATGCTTTCTATTTTGTGAAATTAAACTCAATTTAATGCATTATTAAAGAAATGAGAAAATTAGTTTGAGACCGTAGCGAAAGTCATGTGCTGCTCAGATCAGATCTTTACTTTCCTTATATACATAATGTATAAGGAAAGTACTGTGACAGGGTCGAAAATTAGAATTCGAGTTTTCGACGGGAGAGTACGTTTCAAGCATCCCTGATCACGAATCAAATATTTTTGAGGGGATGTCTGTGTGTGTCAGTGAGTCTGTGGAGACGATATCTCACGAACGAATGGAGCGATTCGAATGAAATTTGGTACAAATATCCACAATCCGTGAATACTGAAAGCCTATTGTTTTTAACGTAATCGAATGTTCAGAACCTACCTAAATTTTCGAGTGAAATTTTGAAAAAAATCATCAAAAAATCAAAACCTTTAATAAAGTTACAAAAATAGGCATTTCTTATGTAATTTTTCCTTAGAAAACGATTGACATAAACTTTAGAACGCTAATATAAACCGTTCTCGAGATATTGCACATTTTTCAAACAAATTTTTCAAAAAATCCCATAAATTAAAAAAAAATATTAACTGTTGAGAAACATGTTCACTTTTCATATGCAATATCATGCGATGAATTGGGTGACATCATTCTAGTGGATCTAGTTCGTTCCATTCATGAGAAAAGATACTTTGAGTAATACTTTTGTATTTGAACGCCAATAGTCATTTATGTGCTATAAGAATAACATATTTCTCCGTCCATAACGCTTGGCGAGATTTTAGCGACGTATTTGGCGGAATGTCGCCAACTTGGCGACTTTTTTAAATGTTGCCAAATTAACGAAAATCCCGTCAAATGGATAAAAATGACGCTAAATCAGTGAAAATGACGACTAATCGTCGAAAATTCAACACCTTGGAAAGAATATAAGTATCTACTATAAGAAAAATCTATTTTTTTACTGTAAAAGTAGTAAATTCATTGCATTATATAAGGAAAGTCATGTGTTGCCCACATCAGATGTTTCATATTTAGTATAGTGCGCATTGCATTATGCTAAACATGAACATTTGAACCATAACTTTTAAATATATGAAAGTTTGATTTCATCAAATAGATGGGTTTCAACAAAATTGTCTGGACCCTTTTATTTTCTTTTTTACCGGAAAGTCTCATACGTCGATATCTATCGTTGAGAGCCTGAATAGCTCTTTTCGGAAATGACATCGAAAACAAATATTTATAAGCCTTCAGTAGGTAATAGAAGCAATACTTCACCCCCATATTTAAGTCTCTGTTCTCTGTTATTTTCAGAGAACAATGGACTAAAAGTACACTTTTAGACTGCATTTCGGATATTCGTTTCGATAAAGACCTATAGCACTTTAAAGAAATTTTAAACAGTTGTTTTTTATAGTCATAAAACAAGCCGTTAGACGATAAAGCCGTTTTAAAAAGTTTATTACTTTCTCTGCAATACATGGTAATGTACAGGAAAAGTATAGGAATCGTGTCGAAAAGCGTAACTAGGGTTTTCCACAGATTTGCACGTTTTAAGTACTCTAGAACGCGACAACAGCTTGACGTTTGTGTATTTAACGTGACGTTTGTTTATTTAGCTTGACGTTTGTGTATTGAGTTTGACGTTTGTGTATTGAGTTTGACGTTTGCGTATTTAGCTTGACGTTTGTGTATTTAGCTTGATATTTGTAAGTTTAGCTTGACGTTTGTGTGTTTAGCTTGACGTTTGTGTGTTTAGCTTGACGTTTG
Organism: Amaurobius ferox; assembly: GCA_951213105.1. Classification (NCBI taxonomy): domain Eukaryota; kingdom Metazoa; phylum Arthropoda; class Arachnida; order Araneae; family Amaurobiidae; genus Amaurobius; species Amaurobius ferox. Next base: position 86,077,246 of record OX578138.1, read on the forward strand.
TGTGTTTATCTATGTGTATCTATGTCTGTGAAATGGATGCATCCATTCTACCTTAAAAACTATTTGACAAAATTTCCAAATTTTGGTATTTGAGTTACTCGTAAGTTTTCCTGGTGCTGATTAGATTTTGGTACGATTTGAAGAAGCAGAACCGGCTGTTTCATTTTCAAATTAGGCTCGCAAAAAAAGTGAAAATTTGTCGAAATAGTGAAGTTAAAGATTAAATATACTAAAATGTATTTAAAAATGCTTATTTCAAGTATACTTTTAACAACAAAACGAAGTCTACGACTCTCGACATAAACTATTTTCGAGATATTTAAGTCTTTTGGAATTTTGAAGCGCTGGCGATGTTTATCATTATTGAAATCTATTCAATAAAATATCTTAAAATTCTGCAATTGAGTCATGGTAATAATGCAGTGAAGTAATAATGCTTGGTAGAAATCATCTGGCCTGACTAGTTATCACCCCTACTCTCAACAGGATAGCTGCTTATGTTCAGCAGTTTCAGAATTTCAATTTTTCCGTTTACTGCATGGTAGAAATAGTTTAAATTACGTTTGTTTAATTATATTTATAACTCAAACTGCAAACTTTTTCCTACATTCTTTGTTACAAAAATACAGGATCTATTTCAACTAGAAGAAATTGAAAGCTAATCACAATAGCTCAACGCCACAGTAATTTAGTAGCTCAACGCCACAGTAACTTAGTAGCTCAACGCCACAGTAACTTAGTAGCTCAATGTCACAGTAACTTAGTAGCTCAACGCCACAGTAAATTAGTAGCTCAACGCCACAGAAACTTAGTAGCTCAACGCCATAGTAACTTAGTAGCTCAACGCCACAGTAACTTAGTAGCTCAACGCCACAGAAACTTAGTAGCTCAACGCCATATTAACTTAGTAGCTCAACGCCACAGTAACTTAGTAGCTCAACGCCACAGTAACTTAGTAACGATTAGAGCATCAGCTGGACAGTTCGGAGAATTGCTGTTCAGTTCCCCGATGGGACAGTGTAACCTTAACACTGGCACTTGAATGATACGACGATGGCGGTTGAAAAAGCCCCACTTTCAAATTTTCAGCTAACCCTATGAATGATGAAGTCAGTTTCCATGTTTCGACTAGCCTGGATCAACAAAAAGGTCATACAAAAGTGATTGTTCAGATCGGAATTTGCACGTCAATTTGACTGCAGAGAGGGAGGAGATTATAAGGCGCACTTCGATAAGAAGAACTTTGAATCCTGCCCAGTAGTTCACAAGTTAGAGCACCAACTGGCTATTTCAAAGATCCTTTGTTTTGTCCCTGTTTAAGACAGAATAAACTGTCGCGATTTGGACAATAGTCCCTTACACATAGTAGAAAATATTTTGCATGCGTAGAAGATATATGGTAATGAGATCCAAAAATTTGAAACCGATATTGTTTAAGATGTCCAGATGTTTGTCCATTCCTATACCTTAGAACATACTTAACAACATTGTGATTGGTTTTTTCAGTCAATCTCACTTTGTTGCTGAGTTCGTTATCCTAACTTTTTAAGTTCTTTATTAGAGGCCCTGAAATCCTTTTAATTGGATCCTTTTAATTCTGTAAATACACCTATAAAGTATATTTATAGACCTTTTCTTCTAAAGCCATTGGAATGCTTGGAATTGGAATTATTGCAATGCTTAAGGACTTGGAATTATTGGAATGCTTAAGGACTTGGAATTATTTAAATGCTTAAGGACTTGGAAGTTATTGGAATGCTTAATCACTTGAAATTATTGGAAAGCTTAAGGACTTGGAATTATTGGAATACTTGGGCTTGGAATTATTGAAATGCTTAAGGACTTGCGATTTTTGGAATGCTTAAGGACTTGGGATTTTTGGAATGCTTCAGGACTTGGGATTTTTGAAATGCTTAAGGGCTTGGGATTTTTGGAATGCTTAAATACTTGGGATTTTTGGAATGCTTAAGGACTTGGAATTTTTGGAATGCTTAAGGACTTGGAATTTTTGGAATGCTTAAGGACTTGAAATTTTTGGAATGCTTAAGGCCTTAGGATTTTTTGGAATGCTTAAGAACTTGGGATTATTGGAATGCCTGAACTTGGAATTATTGGTATACTTTAACTTGGAATTATTGAAATGCTTAAGGACTTGGGATTATTGGAATGTTTAAGGACTTAGAATTATTGGAATGTTGAAAGATTTTTACCAGGAGTCCTATATAAAATGGAGCATTCGATAAAATGCTGAGCGTGGTATTTCTTGAATACCGTAACATATTTCTATGATTCCCCCCAGTAATAAATGAAGCTTACTCTAGGGAATATAAATATACTTCAATCTTTATGAACTACATTCGAAAAAGTTCGAATTTAATAACATTATTCTGTGCTCTGTTAAGTATGACCGTTAATGAATTGAAAACGGCTTCAGTGACTTTTGTAAACGGTTTTACTAGTTTAATTTAATTTGAAAAAATATTTATGACTAAATAAATTTCAGTTTCGGCAAATTGTAAAGCTATTATTTAAATTTTTAATTTAATACTATACTTATTCTGTACACATAGATGTATAGATATCACAAGAAAATTATAAAGAAATATTCATATGGTAATGATTTATGTGTAAACATCATTTTTAGTATAATTATTAAACCTTTTAATACTTCTTTACACATTTATTTCATATACACACATGAATTTTTGGAAAACCTTAAGTGACATCTCCATAACTGAAAATAGAAATCCTTTGTGAAATCCCATAATTTCCTACCCCCACTCAGTGCTCTATCTATAAGCAATCTCGAAAAATAGAGATTACTACGAAAATGTAAATTTTTTAACCGGAAGTGGAAATCGAATGTGGATAGTGAGCCCCCTTCACCCACTAGAATTTTATGCTGAATCAATATAATTCATTATCAAAGCGAAGCCAATTCCGAGAAATAAATGTTACTTTGAAAATTTAAAATTTCTTTATCAGTGAAAAACGAGTGTGGATAGTAAGCCCCCTTCACCCACTAAAATTTTATGCTGAATCCATATAATTCATTATCAAAGCTAAGCCAATCCCGAGAAATAAATGTTGCTTTGAAAATTTAAATTTATTTTATCAGAAATGGAAAACAAGTATGAATAATGAGCCCCTTTCACCCACTAGAATTTTATGCTGAATACATGTAACTCATTATCTTAGCTAAGCCAATCCCAAGAAATAGATGTTGCTTTGAAAATTTAAATTTTTTATCGGGAATGGAAAACGACTGTGGATAGTGAGCCCCTTCATTCACTAGAATTTTATGCTGAATCCATATCATTCATTAACAAAACTAAGCCAATCCCGGGAAATAAATGTTACTTTGAAAATTTAAATATTTTTATCAGTGGAAAACGAATGCGGATAGTGAGTCCCCCTTCACCCACTAGAATTTTATGCTAAATCCATATAACTCATTATTAGAGCTAAGCCAATTCAAAGAAATAAATGTTGCTTTTAAAATGTGAATTTTTTTTATGGGAAATAGAAAACGACTGTGGATAGTTAGTCCCTTCACTCGCTAGAATTTTATGCCGAATTCATATCACTCATTAACACAGATAAGCCAATCTCGATAAATAAATGTTTCTTTTAAAATTTAATTTTTTTAATCGGAAGTGCAAAACTAACATGAATAGTGAGTACCCTTCATACACTAGAATTTTGTGCTGAATCCAAATCACTCATTATCAAAGCTAAGCTAATCCCGAGAAATAAATACTGCTTTGGAAATCTAATTTTTACTTTCCCTGAAATACATGGTAATGTATAGGGAAAGTATAGGAATCATGCCGAAAATCGCAACTCGAGTTTTCGACGGATCTATACGTTTCGAGATCTCTAGAATACGAAAAAACTATTTTTAGCGTGACGTCTGTGTGTGTGTCTGTGTGTCTGTCTGTGTGTGTGTGTCTGTCTGTCTGTGCAGATATTGTATCCCCTCTAACTAAAAAACTAATTGTCCGAATTTCATAAAATGTGGTAGATAAGTCACTTGTGGGCGATTCTGGTGCTGATTAGTTTTAAGTACGATTCGCGATAAAAGAACCCGTTTTTTTTTTGTTTTTTTTGCGAAGTTGTCCGCAAAAGTTTTTATCCACTCTAGCGGAAAATCTATTGGACCGAATTTTACAAAATTCACTCAAATAAGTTACTTGTGGGTCACCCTGGTGCTGATTAGATTTTGGTATGATTCGGAAAAAAATTAATCTGCCTTTTTTTGCAAAATGGCCCGCAAAAATCGACAAAATCTAAAATACAAAACTACGTATGCTGAAATGTATACATTAAATGCTTGTTTTATACGTAATTTTTAACCAAGAAAAGAATAAGATCAACCCTATTACACTAGGGAAAGCCGTTCTAGAGCTCCAGACATTTAAGTTTTTTCATATTTTCTCTACGTCACCATTGAAAATAAGTCCAGTTACCAAATGAGAACGAAAATTGAATTAAAAGTGAATTAAATTTAATTAAAATAAAGAGAACGGGGTTATAAATAAATCTCCAGGGAAAATCATGTGCTGCCAACATCAGATTTTTACTTTCCCTGCAATACATGGTAATGTATAGGGAAAGTATTGGGATCATGTCGAAAACCGCAACTCGAGTTTTCGATGGATCTAAACGTTTCGAGACCTCTAGAATACGAAAAAACTGTTTCTAGCGTGACGTCTGTGTGTGTGTGTCTGTGTGTCTGTGCAATGTATGTATCCACTGTAACTCAAAAACTAATGGACCAAATTTCATAAAATGTGGTACGTAAATCACTTAGATGTGACCCTGGTGCTGAGTAGTGTTTGGTACGATTCGTAAAAACTGAACCCGCCTTTTTTTACGAAATGGCCCGCAAAAATATCATGTGTCCACTCTAGCTAAAATACTAATTGACCAAATTTCACAAAATTTGGTAGATAAGTTACTTCTTCTTCTTCGACCCAGACCGTACGACCTACCAGAAAGGTGTAAGATATGTGTTTGGACGGCCGGGAAGTGCCACCCAATTTAGACCGGAACCCAGTGGGGGAGGCATCCACAGGGACCGTATCCTCCTTCCCCTACCACCAACCTCTGGGAAGGACTTACGGACCCACATGTTTAACGTGATCGTACTCCGCGTGAACACGGCGGCAGTTTGGGCAGCGGCGGGAATCGAACCCGGGACTACCGATTGCAACCTCTGCGCGCTAACCACAGGGCTACCGCGCCCAGATAAGTTACTTGTACGATACTCTGGTGCTGATTAGATTTTGGTATTATACGGAAAAGAACAATCAGCCTATTTTTACGACATGGCCCTCAAAAATCGCTAAAATCTCAAAAGAAGCTGCGTATGTTCATATATATCAATTAAATGCTTGTTTTATACGTAATTTTTGATGGGGAACAGGATAAAAGAAATTCTATTACTCTAAGACTACCGTTCTCGAGATATTTGAGATTTTTCGCATTTAGGTATGCCACTTTTAGTAAAATGTCCAATTACCAAATAAAAATAGAAATTGAATTAAAAATGCAAATTTAGTGTTATTTTGTGCAATTAAACTCAATAATGAATAATTAAAGAAATAAAAAAAAATGAATTTGAGTCTGCAGGGAAAGTCATGTGCTGCCCACATCTGATTTTTACTTTCCCTGCAATACATGGTAATGTATGGGGAAGTATTGGAATTATGTCGAAAATAGCAACTCGAGTTTTCGACGGATCTACACGTTTCGACACCTCTAGAATACGAAAAACTATTTTTAGAATGACGTCTGTGTGTCTGTCTGTCTGTGTGTCTGTGCAATGTATGTATCCACTCTAACTTAAAAACTAATGGACCTAATTTCATAAAATTTGGTAGGTATGTCACTTGGATGTGACCCTGGTACTGATTAATTGTTGGTAGGATTCGGAAAAGAAGAACCCGCTTTTTTTACGAAATGGCCCACAAAAGTTTCAAGTATCCACTGTAGCTAAAATACTAATTAACCAAATTTTACAAAATTTGGTAGATAAGTCACTTGTGGGATATTCTGGTACTGATTAGATTTTGGTACGATTCGGAAAAGAACAGCCTGCCTTTTTTTATGAAATGGCCCGCCAAAATCGCCGAAATCTAAAAAAAATTAAGTAGTGTATGCTCAAATGTATCAATTAAATTCTTATTTTATACGCAATTTTTAGAGAGGAAAATAATATAACATACTCCATTATACTTTAGGACTAACCGTTCTTAAGATATTTGAGACTTCTTGCATTTTTGTTACGCCGATTTCGGAAAAATGTCCAATTACCAAATAAAAACAAATATTAAATTAAAAATGCAAATTTAGTGTTATTTGGTTCAATTAAACTCAATCTAATGAATTATTAAAAAAATAAAGAAAATATTAATTTGAGTCTGCAGGGAAACTTATGTGCTGCCCGCATCAGATTATTTCAATTGGAAGTGGAAATCTAATATGGATATTGAGCAGCCTTTATCCACTAGAATTTTATGCCGAATCCATATTAGTCCTTATCACAGATAGGCCAATCCCGATAAATAAATATTGCTTTGAAAATTCAAATTTTTTAATCGGAAGTGGAAACCTAATATGGATAGTGAGCACCTGTTACCCACTAGAATCATTGTCAAAGCTGTATCTCTAGCCAATTCTGGGAAATAATTTTATCAGTGGAAAATTTTGAACAAGAAGTTGTTGTTGTTGTCGTGTCCCTAACATTACATTTAAGGAAGAATGTGTGCACTGCTTCTGTTTAGTCTAATGACCCGGGGCACCCTAAGGTAGAAGTCTGACTTCTGCCTCAAATAAGACATCACAACATCCATGCCCGCAGGCGGGACTCGAACCCGCAATCTGGCAGCCGAGCCATCACGAGGAAACGCCTGGCTGTTTGATCGCTCGGCCACCACATCGGCAAGAAGTGAAGAACAGAAGTGGAATTGGAAATTCTTAGTGCTTCATCCTACTTCCTCCAAAAAGGTGATATTTATCTATATCACTTTATCATCTAAGTACTGTTTGTATCCAATATTGTGAAATGGGTAATTTTAAGGTAAATAAAAATGTTGAAACTGATAATGGGAAAAGAACCGTAAGTACAAATGCTTAAAAATTCCTTCTCTCCTTCAGAATTTGAATCTAAATCCGTATCGTTCATTATATTTATAGTAAATCCTGAGAAATATATACTTCTTACTATTTTTTATAAAAGTAGTTTAAATATTTTTTATAAAAGCAGTGGCATTGCACACTTTTTGTCACCAATATGAATCTGTTACTATTATTTTTAATCATTTTTATCTGTTACTATTTTTTTTTAATTTTTATGAATCATATCATTTATCATTTGTCAATAATTTTTATAATTTTCATGAAAGAATTAAAATTAATTTGAAACGCAAACTGTCGTTGCTGAGCTCATTCTGGCGAAGCTCGAAGTTAAATAATAATGTTAAACAACAGTGGCAATACCATCTACTTTTATACATTACGTCATTTAATAGGATTAGCAAAGAATTCTTTCGTAAATATAGGTGGTTATGAATATTTTAAAACAATCCGGTTTCGCATGATAGACCTCATCCTATTAAAAATATTCAAAAGCGGTTTCTGTGGAGAAAATGGAAAATAAATCAAATAAAAGAGACAAAGTAACTTATAAGAAAGAGTAAAGGTTATGCGGGTGTTTGATAAAAGAATAAAAAGCATTGAGTAAATAAAGGTGAAAATCAATGGTATAGAAAAAGGTCGGGACATTTCTTTTTTTCTGAACCAAATCCCATCAAAGCTTTTTCAATTTCGATTCTATTTAATGCATTTTAGAACATGCTCAAAAATAATCTTTGGCTCCATAGATCTCTCCTTTGTCACTACGTGAAATAATGAAATAAAAAAAGAGTTTTTATTTCTAATAAGATTCTAGCCACTGTAAATTTAAATGACAAACTATTATATGATTTGGTTTTCACTTCTTAAGTTCTATTAATAATCAATATGAAAAAATTACTATATATATATCATTGTATATATATATATATGCATATATATATATATATATATATATATATATATATATATATATATATATATATATATATATATATATACATAAATATATATATATACATATATATATATATATATTTACATATATATACATATATATATATATACATATAGATATATATATATATATATACATATATATATATATATATATATACATATATATATATATATACATATACATATATATATATATACATATATATATATATATATACATATATATATATATATACATATACATATATATATATATATATACATATATATATATATACATATACATATATATATATATATATATATATATATATATATATATATATATATATATATATATATATATATATATATATATATATATATACATATATATATATATATATATATACAAATGAAATCAATAAAAAGGATCAAATTCTATGGAGGGGAAACCAAATGCAATGCATATAATGGCAGAGGAGGATTGCGACTCCTCATTCCCGTTTAAAGCTGCTTTTTCAGCCCGGGCAACGCTCACGGAACCAATGCATTGTAAAGGTTGATCCCCCATACGTGCCTAGTTAGAAGCACCCGCAATAGGAGAAACAGACCACCGAGAATGGAAGTCAAGAAACGCACAAATGAAGAATCATAAAATTTCCTCTTATATAAATAACGATGCGCATGTGCAAGTCTTCAAGTGATAATAAACAAATTGAAAATAAATAGATTTATTTTTAGAAATATACTTTTAGGACATTTCAAGAGAAACCAAATTTGCAACACTTTAGCAAAGGATTGCTTATCCAGTAACAAGGGGATAATTTTAGAGGCTATAAGAAAGAATTACCCAGTTAATTTCCTGAAGAAATATTATAATTCATTTTTCAACCATAAAAAGGAAGCAAGTTCATTCAAAAGGGATTTTACTGAATTGGGATAGTTTCTGCATATCACTTGAAGACTTGCACATGCGCATCGTTACTTATATAAGAGGAAATTTTATGATTCTTCATTTGTGCATTTCTTGACTTACATTCTCGGTGGTCTGTTTCTCCTTGTGCGGGTGCTTCTAACTAGGCACGTATGGGGGATCAACCTTTACAATGCATTGGTTCCGTGAGCGTTGCCCAGGCTGAAAAAGCAGCTTTAAACGGGAATGAAGTGTCGCAATCCTCCTCTGCCATTATATTCATTGCATTTGGCTTCCCCTCCATTGAATTTGATCCTTTTTATTGATTTCATTTGTATATTTACTTCGGATTGAAGTGCAGCATTTGCGTCTGTTCCTTGGTAATGTTACTTTTCATCTTAGTGATTGCGTATTGTACTTACCATATGTTGTAATTGTGTGTATATATATATATATATATATAATTTATATAGAATATATATATATATATATATAATTGAAGATTTCGATTTTATATATATATATATATATATATATATATATATATAGTAGCTTGAAAATTCAATGATAGAATAGAGATAAGTTGCAACTAACCCCCCCTTCTTCCACATTAAAAAAGGCCGAACAAATAAGAAGTAGCAAGCAAAAGAGAATCATCAATCAAGTGGAAAATAAAATGCAAACAACTAGTCATCAAGCTGAAAACAAACGACTAACATCAATGGAAAGGAATCGATAATAGAAAATCAAACAAAATCCAAGCATTAAAGCTTTACATGTGGACAAGCCCTAGGCCTAACCAAATGAATTGTTCATTTCGATAAAACTCTTCTTCAAGTCCAAGTATTTTATCATAATGAACACAAAATACATGTTCCTGATATCAGTGATAGATTATATCTATAAACACTTATAACTTGGACTATATGAATAAAGAATGAAAAATTATAAGAAACAGGAATACCTGTAAAAACACTGCATATATCTAATCCACTGGAGCCTTGAATAAAGAGACCAATGCAATTGCAAAAAATAAAAAGTTGAGAACTGCTGTTGCCAATCGTGAGAAATATATAACAGTAATGCGAAAAGACGATAAAAGGTGATATTCTACAGTAAGAGCTATAAAATAATAGGTCAGATGATAATAGAAAACATAGAAGCTAAATTATAAGTGGATTTAAATACATGGTAATACCTATTCAAGAGAAAGTGGATGTCTAGCTAATATAAGATACTAAGGAGAGAGTTTAAGTATATTTAACCATTCCAAACTTTTTAACTCATTTACTAAATATGCTGGATATTTATATAATTTGCTGGTAATTTTTAGCTTATTAATATGCCTAACATGAAATTTTTTTATCTGATAATCTATAAATTCTAAAAAGTTGATTAAGTATAATATTTCTAAACAATTGAATCGAGTTACAGAAATTAAATGGTAATATTTTACTAATGTTAAAGTTAAAATAGTCTTTTTTATCATATAAATTAGTAACTATTCCATTAGTAGTTTCAATATATATGTACAACTGAATAATTGCTAAAGACGGATCACAAATTGCAATGTAGCACAACATTAAGCTGGGGTGGAGACCCAGCAGGATAAAATAGTGTTGCCACACTGTTCGGACATTAGAATAAAGATAATTCATTGTTCTGGAAAATACAGAAAGTTTTGAAACATCTGAAAGTATAAAAGTGTTTGTTCATTTGATGCTGTATACGGAGAAATGAAAAATGCATATGAACGACAGCAGGCACCTTTGAGAACGGTGTCAGTACTGGATATGTCCACTGTGGAGTGCGATGCAACATTCCACACATCATGCTGTGCTTTGTACAACATTATCCAGCAGTTGTTAAGACAAGTTACTATTCTGTCAGTGCACGGATGAGTGTGTTCTTGCGTTTGTTGGAGGATATTTTCGACCAGCAAGTTGCCTCCCCAAAGCACCCCAAACATTTTTAATGGGATTTAGATCTGGAGAACGTTTTGGCCATACGGAGCATTGAATACCCTCTCTGACTAGACAAGACAATCCTAAACAGCGAGTGTTCGATGACATGGTGCGTTGTCGTACATCAAAACAAATCTATCACCGACAGCACCACGGAAAGGCGAACATGAAGCAGTAGAACTTCATCAATGTATCGTTGGCCGGTCATAGTCCCAGTTGCAGCCACATGTAGGGACGTGCGGCCATTGATCACGATGCCAAACCATACCATGGTACTGCATGTCATATATCGATCCCTATCCTAGATATTTTCTGGACGGTGAGCAGTACCACTCTCACGCCAGATCAGTTGGCGTCTACAATCCAATGACAGACTGAACCTACTTTCATCTGAGAATAGAACGCAAACCCAGTCCTGTTCGGCACAATTGCGATATTCACGACACCATTACAAACGGGCGGTACGGTGCAGTCTGAACAATGGGACACACACAACAGATCTTCGGTCGTATAGTTCTCCTTCTCCTAAACGTCTGACTACAGATTTTTGGGAGATCCGTTATCCTGTGGAAACCAGAAACTGATTTGCCACCTGCTGAGCTGTAGTGCGCCGGTCATTTTTTGCCGATAGGACAATGTACCTCTCTCTCCTGCAGGCGTCGTACTTCTAACACGACCTCTATTGTGACGCTTACTACCCTAACTCTTACCTCTTACTACTGACGCGTTTTGAAAATCCTGGAACTTAGGAGTGTTACCAGGACGAGGACGTAAACATGAAGTACCTCATACAGTTGCAACTGCCATAGAGGATCCAACAGCCGGATGTAGCTGTGCTTGAGTAATATCCAGTCAACTGGACATGCCGTTTTCTACGGTATGGAAAATCATGCGCAAATTGCTTAAATTTTAACCATACAAAATCAGCCACACTCAATAGTTGCTTCAAAAAGATACAGACGCTCGCTTGGAGTTTTCTCTGACGTTCCTAGCTCGCATGGAAGTCGACGAATCATGACCTTGGAAAATCTTGTAGAATGACGAGGCGCATTTTCATCTGAATGGAACAGCAAACACGCAGAATTGCACATTTGGGCTTCCGAGAACCAACAGATTCCTTTGCACTCTCCGAAAGTAAAGTTTGGTGTGGTTTTACTGTCTCATTCCTCATAAGTCCGTATATTTTAGAGGATAACACATCAATTGGTCCAAAGACTTGTTCTGTCAATGCTAAGAGGTATCGAACAATGTTGAGAGGTATCGAACAATGCTGCGATACTTTGTTATTTCGCAACTTTAACAGCGTATATGTCTTGAATCTACGGTATTTATGCAGGATGGAACACCCCCTCTTATTGGTTTGCGCATACGGGAAGTCCTACGACAGCATTTTACCTACAACCGAATAATTAGTCGAGCGTTTCCTATGAAGTGGCTATCCCATTCGCCTGATCTGAGCCCTTGTGACTTTTGGTTGGCGAGTCATGTAAAGTGTTTGGTATACCAAAGGAATGTGGATAATTTAGCTACTTTGAAGGACCTAATAACATTGCACATCAAGCAAATCAATGGAGATCTGCTGTATTCTGCAGTAGAGAATGCTGTTCAGAGAATGCACTTTTTGGAAAATATGGAAAACATGTTGAATCACACATGTAAATGATGCCAATATAAAAATTAATGCCATACATATGTAAATGTAAGATGCAAATGTAAATATAAAATGTACTACATACGTATAAAATGTAAATGTGGTGTCATTTTTAAAATGCATGTGAAATGTTAGATTTTTATACTTCCCATGCCTATTTTACTCCAAAAATGGACCTTACAGCGCCACTTTGGACCGCAGTAGCAAATATACGAACTATTTTTTTTATTTTAAAAATCAAAAATTATTTCTTTTAAAAATCACCCCATGGTCTAAATAGTGTTTACTGCAAATTTGGTTGAGTTTGGTCCAACAGTTTTCTTACTATCGAGCTCTAAACACCTCTACTGTAATTATGGCCACCCTGTATATTATAACAAGATTATATAAAATTTAAAGCGTGAATTGAAAGAACCATTAACGTTTGGATAAATTCGTATCAAATGGAGATAGCAAAATAATAGCTATCTATGTCATTTTATGGAGCAGATAATATAAAAGGTTACTAAAATGACATGGCGCAACAATCTCACAGGGCAGTATTTGTAAAAAACAAAAAGCTTTCGAAATATAGGATTTACATTGTATATGTTAAACTAATTTTATTACACAGATTTTACTTTTTAAACTATATATTTTACGTTTTATTATACTACATAAAATACATCATAATAAAACCAGTATATTTTACTAGAGGAAGATATACGAATGTAGCAAAATAAAATATATGCCTGTTCGTTTGTTATACTTGGGGAATTTGAGATAACTTGCTACCCTTATAGTATCGAATAAGACAGAGAATCTAACAGAACCTGAATTCTGAATTTACCTCTCGAGGGCGGCTGCTCTGTCATCCAAAACTAAGTGACTTCACTCGTTCATCTATTCTTGCTAAAATCAGCCTATTTTGGCCTCGGGTAAAGACCGCCCTCTTACTTTCCTTGGCTATTCTTTAGTTTGACGTTGTATCGTGGTTTGATTGGTTGCTTGGGATCGAATGAAATTTGTTTTAAGTCCTGGCCCTAAGCATTGTTTATGCCCCAAGTCACAAGTGTAAGTTGCGTGACATATATTTATTGGGGTCAAAACTTCCCTGGCCAAGACTGTGGAAATTGGCGTCACTTGTCTGCGCTTTTTGTTTGATAGCAAACATCAAAATCTGAAAATGGTGCCTACTGGTTTCACTAATATTCTCGTAGATTAGAAGATATATTCTTGTAGGTTAGACCCGTACTACAATAAATGGGTTTCAAAAATATTTATCAAAAAAACATTTGACGTAATAAATTGAAAATACTAGTAATCCCTGTATTCTTTAAACCCGTAGGCCGTAATGGATATTATTCAATCAAAATGCAATTTCGACAATATTTATGATAAATACATTTCGCGTATTATTTAAATTTGAAAATATTTAATGAAAATCGTCTGCTGTATAAGCGCATTAGGTTTAAATTCTTTGCTAAGTGGCATGATACAATTATCCATTTGTGGAAAATGTATCGTCTCCATAATGTTATATCTCTAAAAGGTTTAACTGTGTGTTTATTATTCATATATATATACAACCCCTGGTCCTAGAAATTTGAAATATGGAGAAAATTTAAAGCGGTCTATTCCAAGGCTACCCACGAAATTTCTTGAAATTCGGTGCAGCCGTTCTCCCATGCTGATGAAACAAACGGCAAACATACACACATAGAGACAGACAGAGGGAAAAACATACACATTTTCAATTTTATTGACATAGCCTAGCAGTATACAAGTTCTTCGTGCGGAGTATATAATAAAAAAACTTTAAATTCACAATCATGTGCAAATTCCTATAGTATACTAAATGACATTGTTAATCAAAATATTCTACTAAAATAGTTAACTTAATGTTCCTAAAATGAAGTTCAAGAATCTCTGTTCTCGATCTACGAAATTATCTTCACAGGCAGATCTGAAGAATAAAACATCCTTGTCCCGATTTTAAATACATTTACAAACAATAAAAAATTGAATCAATATATGCAAAATAAAAGCGCTAAAACTGTATGGGATCCTCACTACTTACATTGGCGAATATTATAAGATATACCCGTGTATTATTAAAGATTATACGTACCACAACATATGAGTTACTAAAATCTTTGCCAAAATAAAACAGATAAAGTAATAAATTGAAAATAGTAATAATCCCGTAATTTTGAACCTAAATGCGGTAATTGATTCCAATATATGCCAAAATGAAAGCTTTAAATTTCTATCGAAAGATATACCAGTACTATTTACATTGTCGCAGATTAGAAGATATGCAATTATGTTAGAAGATTACCAGTATTACAATATGAATTTCAAAAATCTGTACCAAAATAAAACAGATGACGTAATAAATTGAAAATATCGATAACCCTTATAAAGATCACCCGCACTACAACACACGAGTTTCTAAAATATTTATCGAAATGACAATTATCCCGGAAAATATTAATAATAATAATGTTTAAACCTGAAGACCGTAATTGATATAATCAACCCAAAATGCAATATGGATGAAATTTATTTTATACTAGCAGCATACCCGTTCTTCGTACGGAATATATAATATAAAGAAACTTATAATTCGCAATCATGTGCAAATTCTGTTAAAATATTAAATTTATTGCTCCTAAAGAGAAGTTTAAGAATATCTGTTCTCACTATGCAAAATTATCTTCACGGGCAGATCTGAAGAATAAAACATCCTGGCCCCTGTTATAAGCAAATTTACAAAAAAAAAAGGAAATGAATCAATATATGCCACTCCGTACTACTTATATTGTCGCAGATTAGAAAGTATGCCAGTGTGTTAGTAGAAGATTACTCGTATTACAATATGAGTCTCAAAAATATTTGCCAAAATAAAAGAGATGACGTAATAAATTGAAAATATCAATAATCCCCGTAATCTTTATACTAGAAGGTCGCAATTGATTCCAATATATGTCAATATATATCAAAATATATGCCATTATAACTGTACTACTTATATTCTCGTAGATTAGAAGATATATCCGTGCATTTGTAGAAGATTACTCGTACAACGTACTATATATGAGTTTCAACAATTTTCGTCATAAATAAACAATGGCATAATAACTTAAAAATATCAATAATCCCTGAATCAACAGTCCCCGAAAATATCAATGATAATGATGTTTAAACCTGAAGACCGTAATTGATATTATCCAGTCAAAAATGCAATGTCAATTAAATTTATTTTATATACATATGTTTATTATTCAAATCGGAAAAGATTTAATAAAAATCGTATGCCACATAACTCATTGGATCCGTTGCTAAGCGACATGATATCATTTGCTTCAAATAAATTGATGGAAATCATATCGTCTGAATAATGCTATCTCCATTGAAGGTTTGGCGACATTTTCGTTAATTTAGCGCTAACTTAAAAAATCGCCAAATTTATCGCCAAGTGGGATTGTAGAACTGATAGTCCTATTTTACGACAAATTGACAAAACATCATCACAATACTATCCCCTAACAAAACACAATTATTTTCAATTATTAAGCGCAATTTTATCAATTTCATAATATTTTATGGATTTCCAAATATTTTTATCAATTTGGTGATATTAAAAAATTCGTTAAATGTGTCACTAAGTAGGATGGATGGACTGACCGACAAATGCTACCCAAACATCATTACAGTACTCTATTCTAAAAAAATAAATTTAATTTCATTGATTTGCTTCATTTGTATCAATTTGGAGACATTTCCGCTAATTTGGTAAAGTTTAAGAAAACTTACCAAGCTAGCGATATTCCGCCAAATTCGTAGCTCTGAATTTGCAGATCTGAGGAATAAAATATTCTGATCCCGTTTGTATATACTAAATGAAAACACTAGAATTGTATAAGATACACCCGTTCTACTCATTTTCTGTTTCAACAATCGACTAAATGAATTTATTGGGTTAACATAATATATGAGTTTATTAGCTAAATTCAATATATGAGCTTGAAACCTCTTTGCTAAAATTAATGAAAGTGATGTACGCAGTCCGCAATTTATATAGTTAAAAGAACTATCAAACCGTTCATTTATAAAATATATTTTTACATCCATTTATTTATTATTCAAATAGAAAAAAATAATAATAAATATTAACAACACATTTAATTTCATTCCGTTGCCGAGCAACAGGATATGAAATAGAATCTTCCTCATAAAATGCGACATTAAATAGCCATTTTGATTTCTTTATACTTTTCATCGTTGAGTAAAAGCTTGTTAGAGTTAACCCATGGAGGTAGATTTTTCCATTTAAATTCATGTTTTAAACAATTCATGTTTTCCGATAGTGACTAATTAATGCAAAAATCCTGCACCAAACTCGGAAATAAAGTTTTATTTCATTTTGACGTTTAAATCAAACGATTTTCGTCCTTTCCGTTTGGATAAACCAAGGAGTTGGAGAGTAGATCTCTTAGGAAAAAGTTCCGTTTTTTATTAATATCTCGACAACCCCTGGTTTTAGAAACTCTAAACTTAGACTAAATTTATGGAGAGCTATTTCAAGGCTATCCTCAATATTTCATTAAATTCGGTTCAGCCGTTTTCCTGTGATGATGAGACAAACGAAAATTTCGTTTTTTACTAATATTTCGAGAACCACTACACGTAGAAACTCAAAACACAGACTAAATTTTAAGGGAGGTTATTTCTAGACTACCCACAAAATTTCATCAAATTCGGTTCAGCTGTTCTCCCGTAATGATGGGACAAACACACAGACAGACAGACAGATTTTCAATTTTATTTATATAGATACATATCTTTATTACTTAAATCGGAAAAGATTTAATAAAAATCGTCTGCCGCATAAACGCATTATATTTAATTCCGTTGTTAAGCGACATGATATCATTTTCTTCAATTGAATTGGTAGAAAAAATATCGTCTAAATAATGCTATCTCTGTGGAAGTTTTAATTGTGCGTTTTTAATTAATTTCTAGATAACCCCTGGTCCTAGAAACTCAAAACATGGACTAAATTTTAAGATGGGCTATTTCAAATCTCGGTGCAGACGTTCTCCCATGATGATGAGACAAATAAACACACAAATAAACAAACATATTTTCAATTTTATGTATATAGGTAACGCGACAGAATCTCACTATGTGAGCTGGATTTTAGAATTCTCCTCTAGAAGCGGAAAGTAGGGGGGTGGTTCAAAAAATCTTTCAAAACCTTTCAGCAGCCACACTATAGCCTAAAAAGCTGACCACTTATAACATTGATCACGTGAAAATATATGATGGAGATGGATTCTAGATTTCTCCCCTATAAAATATAGAAGGGGGTTTGAAGGACAGAACCTTCCGATAAAGACCAATAAAGACCAATAAAATTCGATAAAGATCAATTTCCAATAAAGACGATTATTGCCCACAAGCGTTGAACAAAATAAAAAGTATTATTAAAAATTAAACAAATTATTAAAAATTAAACAAATTATTAAAAAATTAAACTTATTTTTTAATAGTATTAGTTTCTCCGAATTTGGGAGGCCCCCCATACCACCACTTTTACATAACCTTCTGCACCACGCCATGCGGTGATTTTAGCATGTATTATATTAATATTATGTGTCCTTACACTGGGTCAAAATTATTTTATTTTATTGTACGGAAAGCGATATTCCCAGAACGACGATAAAAACCAAACGCAGATGAACAGGGGAAAATACGTGAATAAGACGAAGCAATTTGGTATTTCCCCTCGAAAATCTGAACTGTATCAAACATTTAAAATATTTGTAGCATAGTTACAGACTAGGGCTTATGCATTGGAAATAACGTTCATTAAAGTTTAAAGGACCGTGCAGATTTGAAAACATAAAAATTCCCCCACAAAAACGAGTTCGAACTCTGGGAAAATGACTTTCTTGTATGAAATATTCAGGCAAGAAGAACTGCGCATAAAACCCTCAGACCAAAATCGAAAAAAACAAAAAACACTACAGCTTCGATGACTCACATCATATGGGGATTGTGAAATAATAAGACTGCCTATGGATAAAATAATAAGAAATAATAAAAAAATCGTCTGCAGCATAAACGCATTGGATTTAAATCCTTCGCTGAGCAACAGGATATCATTTTCTTCAAGTAAATTTTAGGGAAATATACCGTCTGCATAATGCTATGTCTATGGGAGAGCATTTTTTATTAATATCTGGACTACCCTGATCCTAAAAACTTGAAATGTAGACTGCATTTTAAGTGGAGCTATTCCAAAGCTACCCACAAAATTTTATGAAATTCGGTGCAGCCGCGATGATGAGACAAACAGACACACGTACAGACAGACAAACAGAAATGCAGACATATTTTTGATTTTATTTATATAAATTACGTGACAGAATTTCACTGAGATGGATTTTAAAATTATCTCATAGAGGCGGCAATAGAGAAGGGTCGAAATATCTTTCAAGATTCTCCAGCAGCCATATTATAACCTAAAAAGCTGAAACTTTGCACACTTATAACATTGATCAAGTGAAAAACATCTTACGTAGACGGATTTTAGATTTCTTCCCTAGGTTGGACAGAAGGGGTTGAAAATTGACAGCGAGAAAGAACAGAACTAAGCCAATTTCCAATAAGGACGATTATTGCTCATAAGCGTTGAATAAAATAAAGATTATTATTAAGAATTAAACAAACCATTACAAAATATTTTTTAAAAAAAGTATTAGTTTCTCTGCATTTGGCTGGCCAAAAATATATAAATAAACAAACACTATTTTCACTTAATTTTATGCACCACGTCGTACGATGAGTTTAGCATCTAATAGATTAATATTATGTGTTCTTACACTGCGTCAAAATGATAACAAACATTTTATTTTTTGTACGGAAAGCAATATTCCCGGAACACCGATAAAAATCGAACGCCGATGAAGACTCGAAATGCATGTGAATATGAGGAAACGATTTGAGATTTCTCCTAAAAAATCTAAACTATATCCAGCATTTAAAATATTCGTAGCATAGTTACAGACAAGAGCTTTTGCATTGACATTCAAGTTCATTAAAGCGTAAAGGGGTCGTAATGAACACGCAGACATATTTTGATCAAAATAACAAGTTTATTCTTAAACTGCAGAAATCATAAAATAAACTCCATTAACGTAATTTACAAATAATAAATCAGAATGTACATGGTCCACCCTTTCTTCCATCGTCTGTAGCCACACACGCCACATTCCACGTACCAACTCGTATCATTTCCCATCTCGTGCTTCGCACCTCGTATTTTCATAACCTGGTTGCCAGCTCCATTTTCCATCTGTAATCTGCGCGGCTGTTAATTAAATTTAGACTCTTCTTTCCCCTAGGAAGAAACTGCTTGAAAAATAAGAAGTCGAAAATAGAAATTGTTAATTCTTACAAAAGTTTTAAAGACCGTCTAGATTTGAAAACATAAGAATTCCCTCACAAAGAAGGTTCTAACACTGGGAAATGACTTTCGTATATGAAATATTTAGGTAAATAGATTGCGCATAAAATCCTCAAATCAAAACCGAAAAAAAAACCACTACGGCTTAGATGGACTTGCAGCAAATGGAGATAGTGAAATAATGAGTCTGAATATGAATGAAATAATAAGAAATAATAGTGAATGTAGTATGTTATTTTAACAGCGAATAAGGGACTTCAGATATAGCAAGGAGCAATGATCTCACAAGCCAGTGTTTGTTTATGAAAAACTCTTAAAATGTAATATTTAAATTGTACATTTTAAAGTATTTTATAATGCAGATTTCGCATTTTAAACTATATTTTCCCTTTCATTATATTAGGCTAAATTTATGCATAATAAGTATATTTTATTGCAGAGGTATGTACGAAAGTGACCCAATACTTTTGTCTGTCTGTCTGTTTGTCTTGTTGAATGACATGTTTTGCTCAGTACCGCCAAGTTGGCGATTTGGGGGATATTTTGCTGATTTGGCAATAACTCAATATCGAAATTTTTATAATGACG
Organism: Amaurobius ferox; assembly: GCA_951213105.1. Lineage (NCBI taxonomy): Eukaryota > Metazoa > Arthropoda > Arachnida > Araneae > Amaurobiidae > Amaurobius > Amaurobius ferox. The sequence goes on from OX578138.1 coordinate 86,097,897, forward strand.
TATGATAATTGATTATACTGATCAAGATAGGTCGTTGGTTAGAGTTTTTATGAGGATTTTAGGATCGTAAGCAGACAGGTGATTGGGAATAATTGTGTATATATAATTGTCTAACGTATTGGTGTCTTTCCAGACCCCCGGAAGCCCTCGGTGACCCAAACGACTAAATCACATGTATAGTATTGAGTATGGGATAGAACCTAATGGAGCCTGAATTTCGATTTCAACCATGGAGATGGGGAAAATGGGGGTGTATCGAAAAGCACTTTCTGATCCTCCAGAAGCCATTCCTGGTGTCCCAGATGGCTGAATTAGACGGCACACTTATAATATCGATCACGTGGCAATATCTTAACTTTGCCGAACTTTAGATTTCTCCACCTAGAGGACGACAAAAGGGAAGGCGAAATATCTGCTGAGTCCCTCCAGAAGTCCCTTGGTAAAGCTGAAGCTTAAATTTTGTACACTAAAAATTTCAATCAGGAAAATAATCTACCAATCCTGATTTTAGATTTCTTCCCAAAAAGGGGACACAAATGGGACGAAAAGCCTTTAAAGACCCTCCAGCGACTTCTAAAGCCAAAACTTTGCATGCTCATAATATCGACCGCGGGTCAGACCCGAACACAGACAGTTTCTAAATACGTAAGACGATTACTTTTGACAATAGCGTTAACCAAGAAAAGTATAGGAAAAATATAAGGATATTAACTTTACTGTTTTTTAATTTCCACAATTTTCATCTTGCCTAACTAAAAGCATATTTAGAAATTCAGTGATTAATCAATTAATGAGAATTAAAAAAATTTGCTCAACGTATTTAATTTTAGAAAATATCACCGGCTTAGTTAAACTCACCAGTGATTAACCTTATCCAGATATATTTGTTAATAACTTTGTTTGAAGTTTAAAGATTAGGCGATTTGCAAATGTTATCTGTTTTATCTTATTTCTTATAAACTCTTTCTCTCCCTATATTACTTAGTTGCTACTTAAATTCGACAGATGGCAGCACCGTAAATCCAAATGATAAAGTTTACGCTCACACTTCAATGCATTTATGCGGCAATTTAGCAATGACATTATATTGCAAATGGTATCACCAAATCTATATCATTCGGACTCATATAGATATATACTGAACTTATGTTTCCGTGGTTTTAAGATATTTTCCGCAATTTTCTGCTCAACTGTTCTTGTGAATGGTTTTTCTTTCTGGATCTTAAAGCTTTACTCATGGTTTGCAATATGAAATTTCTATATTTGCGTCTATTCTTATCAGGTAGTAATTTAGATTATTCAACTATTTTGACAGCTATGACGCAGTTTATTACATCATTGCGAAAGTTGCAGTACAACTTTATTAATTTCACATGTTTCTAGTTTATCAAATCTCAACTCTTGTCTGATGATTACATAGATAATGGGCTCTGTATTGAGTTTGACAGATACTTTCATTCGCATCACTTCCAAACTGACCTATGATGAGCTCATGTAGAAAGTTCTGTATAGAAAATACATAAGTCAATTCTTAGGTAATCTACAAAACTCGTAAAGCTTCTAAAACTTTTTGCTGACGATTATTTCGTAACATTTGTCGCCAAGATCTGGACCTTCTATGACAATGATTTGTGTTACGTATTTACAACACTACATTATCATATCCGTTTCAATCTCGTCACATTTCTAGCATGTTTTCTCTGTACCACGAACTTGTGGCGACTCAAATACTTTTAACTTTCACACACTTTTGAACTTTCAAGCTTTATTATAATATGCATAATAACTTGTTTTCAGCATTTGCATAATGCATAAGTCGTGCCAGTTGACATTGGCAAATCACTTGTTTGGTGACGTCATGTACGGGAATATATATTTAACCTCGGACTTTGCTCCTGCCCTGCTCTGCTTTTCCTTCTTGTGAATGCACACACGCATACAGCTGATTGTCAAATACGCTACGTCGTGTGTTACGTTTAGCTAGAAGCTTATTTTCTTATGATTTACGTTTCTGCATAATTTTTAATTGTGCTATGTTTGTACATAAAGGTTGAGTTTTAAATGTTTGTTTTATTTTCTTAATCACTTCGTGTTAACACGGAGTGACTTAGGATATATACAGTCCCAAAAGGACTCCAGCAGCCCCATAAGATCGTTGATAACTATATAATGTCTCTGTTGTAGTAACGAATTTTACGGAGTGACTTAGGATATATACAATCACAAGAGGATTCCAGCAGCCCCGCAAGATCGTTGACAACTATATAATGTCTCTGTTGTATTAAAAAATGTTACGAAGTGACTTAGGATATATACAGTCACAAGAGGATTCCAGCAGCCCAGCAAGATCGTTGACAACTATATAATGTCTCTATTGTAGTAAATAATTTTACAGAGTGACTTAGGATATATACAGTCATAAGAGGATTCCAGCAGCCCCGCAAGATCATTGACAACTGTATAATGTCTCTGTTGTAGTAGATGATTTTACGGAGTGACTTGGAATATATACAGTCACAAGAGGATTATAGCAGCCCTGCAAGATCGTTGACAACTATATAATGTCTCTGTTGTAGTAAATAATTTTATGGACTTTGGATATATACAGTCACAAAAGGATTCCAGCAGCCCCACCAGATCATTTACAACTATATAATGTCTCTGTTGCAGTAAATAATATTAAGTTAGCAACCTTAAATCTCTGACCTGACAAAATGGTTTATTGCAAAAGTTATGCTGAGGATATTAACAGATGTGGAGTCATGTTTACCACACACCCTAAAGATGCTTCACAAAAAAAATATTGCAATTTAAATCTTTATTAGTTTTAGTTTTTCTGTATTTGTCAAGCTTAAATCCTAGTGTTACATTACTTCCTGCACAGCGTCATATGACGGGTGCAGAAAGTAATGTACAACTATATTAATAATATATACCGTTACACAGGATTAAAATGACAGCAAACGCTTTCAATTTTATCGTTCAAAAAGCAATATAATCCCAGACTGAGGATAAATATCAAATATAGATGCAGATACGAAATACACGTAAATAAAACAAATCGATTTGTTACTTCTACTCGAAAATCCAAACTATATCAAGCATTTTAAAATATTCGCAGCATAGTTATAATCGAGAGGTTATGCATTGAGAAATAACGTCCATTAAAGTTTCAAGGATCGTGCCGATTCGAGGAGCATAAAAAAAGTTCAAACAAAAACGAGTTCGACTGCTAGTGAATGCCTTCTATATATGAAATATTCAAGTAAAAGAATTGCGCATAAAATCTACAGCCACGAACCGAGGAAACCACTACGGTTTAGATGGACTTGCATCAAATGGAGATAGCAAAATAATGGCACGTATTTGTCATTTTAAGGAGCGGAGAATAAGAGGTTCTTGAAGTAGCGAGAAACAGCTATATCCCAGGATAGCATATGTAAAAAAGACATCTTTTCTTGCTGTAATATTGAAGTCTTTTAGTGTATTTTATTACGCAAATATGTGCATTTTAAATTGCATTTTATACTTCGCTACCACTTCCTTTGGCGGGAAAATAAAACGTGAAGAAACTTAAAAGTTTGAAGTGAAATTTAAATATTTGAAAATTTTCTTTCTGGAAATTGTGTGATGATTATCACAAAATGGAAATTGTTGAATTCTCCTGTGCTGAGATGCTAAAAAAAAATCTGATGAGGACAGCACATGACTTTCCTTATATAACGCAATGAATTTATTACTTTTACAGCAAAAAAATAGGTTATTCTTGTAGTAGATACTTATATTCTTTCCAAGATATTGAATTTTCGTCAATTTGTCGTCAATTTCATTTATTTAGCGTCATTTTTATCCATTTGGCGAGATTTTCGTTAATTTGGCAACATTTAAAAAAGTCGGCAAGTTGGCACCATTCCGCCAAATTCGTCGCCAAAATCTCGCCAAGCGTTATGAGTGGAGAAATAAGTTATTCTTATAGCAGATAAATGACTATTGGCGTTCAAATACAAAAGTATTACTCAAAGTATCTTTTCTCGTGAATGGAACGAGCGAGATCCAAGAGAACGATGTCACCAAATTTATCGCACGATATTACATATGAAAAGTGAACATATTTCTCACCAGTTAAATTATATTTTTCAATTTATGGGATTTTTTGATAAATTTATTTGACAACTGTGCAATATCTCGAGAACGGTTCATGCTAGCGTTCTAAAGTTTATGTCAATCGTTTTCTAAGGAAAAATGACATGAGAAATGTCTATTTGCGTAACGTTATTAAAGGTTTTGATTTTTTGATGATTTTTTCAAAATTTCAGTCGAAAATAATTTTGGGGAGTTCTGAACATTCGATTGTGTTTAAAACCAATAGGCTTGCAGTATTCACGGATTGCAATTTTTGTATCAAATTTCATTCCAATCGCTCCATTCGTTCGTGAGATATCTTCTCCACAGACTCACTGACACGCACACATACTTTCACACACACATACATCCCTTCAAAAATGTTCGATTCGTGATCAGGGATGCTTGAGACGTGCTCGCCTTTGAAAACTCGAATTCGAATTTTCGACCCGTCACAATACTCTTCTTATACTTTATATTATGTACATAGGGAAAATAAATAGCAGATCCTTTTATTCCGAATCAAACTAACATCTAATCAGCACCAGGGTATCTCACGAGAGTACCCTTGTGTATTACTTATACAGTTTTATGATATTTGGTCCATTAGTTTTTGAGTTAGAGTGGAAACATGCATTGCACACACAACACATCATGTTCAAAATCGTTTTATCGCTTTCTAGAAGTTCCAACAAGTGAGGATTCCTCGAAAATTCGAGTTGCGATTTTCGATATGATTCAAATACTTTCCCTATACAATACTTTCCCTATACATGTATTGTTGGGAAAGTAAAAACTCTGATGTGGGCAGCACATGTCTTTCCCTGCAGACTCAAATTCATTTTTTCTATATTTATTAAATGGCTCATTAAATTGAAATTAATTGCACAAAATAACACTGAATATGCTCTTTTAATTCAATGAATGTTTTTATTTACTAACTGATATTTTTTCCAAAGACGACGTAGTAAATATGCGAAAAAACTTTAACCTCTCGAGAACAGTTAGTTTTGGAGTAATGGGGTTGGTATTATTTTGTTCTTCATCAAAAATTACGTATAAAACAAGCATTAATTGATATATTTGAGCAAACGTATTTTTACTTTCCCTGAAATATATGGTAGGTAATGTATAGGGAAAGTATTGGAATCATGTCGAAAATCGCAGCTCGAGTTTTCGACGGATCTACACGTTTCGAGACCTCTAGAATACGAAAAAACTATTTTTAGCGTGACGTCTGTGTGTGTGTCTGTGTGTGTGTCTGTGTGTCTGTCTGTGTGTCCGTCTGTCTGTGCAATGTATGTATCCACTCTAACTTAAAAACTAATGGACCGAATTTCATAAAATTTGGTAGGTAAGTCACTTGAGTATGACCCTGGTGCTGATTAGTTTTCGGTACGATTCGTAAAAAGGGAACCCGCCTTTTTTGCGAAATGGCCCGTAAAAATTTCAGTTTTCCACTCTAGCTAAAATACTAATTGACGAAATTTCACAAAATGTAGTAGATAAGTAACTTGTGGGATACTCTGATGATGATTAGATTTTGGAATTATTCGGAAAAGAACAGCCTGCCTCTTTTACCGAAATCGCCCTCTAAAATCGCCAAAAGCTAAAAAATTCTACTTATGTTCAAATATATCAATTAAATGCTTGTTTTATACGTAATTTTTGATGAGGAAAAGAATAAGAACAACTCCAATACTCTAGGGCTAACCGTTCTCGAGATATTTGAGATTTTCGCATTTAGTTGTGCCGATTTTGGAAAAATGTCCAATTAAAAATAAAAACAGAAATTGAATTAAAAATGCAAATTTAGTATTATTTTGTGCAATTAAACTCAATTTAATGAAATATTAGAGAAATAAAGAAAAAATGAATTTGAGTGTGCAGGGAAAGTCATGTGCTGCTCACATCAGATTTTTTTATTTTAGATTTTGAAGATTTTTGTGGAGCATTTCGTAAAAAAAAGGCAGGTTATTTTTTTTCGAATCGTACCAAAATGTAATCAGCACCAGGGTAACTCACAATTGACTTATATACCAAATTTTGTAAAATTTTAATTATTAGTTTTTAAGCTAGAGTGGATACATGCAATTTTTTTGTGGGCCATTTCGAAAAAAAAAAAAGCGGGTTCATTTCTCTCGAATCGTACAGAAACTAATCAGCACCAGGGTCATACACAAGTGAATTACTTACCGAATTTTATGAAAGTCGGTCCATTAGTTGAGTTAGAGTGGATACATACATTACACAGACATACAGATACATCGACAGACAGACACACACAGACGTCATGCTAAAAATAGTGTTTTCCTGTTCTAGAGGTCCCAAATCTTGTAGATCCATCGAAAACTCCAGTTACGATTTCCGACATGATTACAATACTCTCCCTATACATTAGCATGTATTGCAGGAAAAGTAAAAATCTGATGTGGGCAGCACATGACTTTCACTGCAGACTTATATCAACGTTCTCTTTATTTTAATTAAATTTAATTCACTTTTAATTCAACTTTCGTTCTCATTTGGTAGCTGGACTTATTTTCAAAGGTGGCATAAAAAAATACGAAAAAAGTAAAATATCTCGAGTACGGCTAGTCCTAGTGTAATGGGGTTGCTCTTATTCTTTTCTCCGTTAAAAATTTCGTATAAAACAAGCATTTAATGGATATATTTGAGCATACGTAGTGTTTCATTTCAGATTCTGTCGATTTCTGCGGACCATTTTGCGAAAAAAGAAGGATATTTTTTTTCCGAATCGTACCAAAATCTAATCAGCTCCAGGATATCCCACAAGCGACTTATGTGCCGAATTTTGTGAATTTCGGTCTATTAGATTTCGAGTTAAAGTGGATACATACATCGCACAGACAGACAGAAAGACTCACAGACACACAAACACACACACACAGACGTGACGCTAAAAATAGTTTCTTCGTATTCTAGAGGCCTCGAAACGTATAGATCCGTCGAAAACTCGAATTGCGATTTTCGGCATGATTTCAATCCTTTCCCTATACATTACTATGTATTGCAGGGACAGTAAAAATCTGATGTGGGCAGCACATGACTTTACCTGCAGACTCATTCATTTTTTCTTTATTTCTTTAAGAACTCATTAAATTAAGTTTAATTGCACAAAATAATACTAAATTTGCATTTTTAATTCAATTTCTGCTTTTATTTGGTAATTGGACATTTTTTCCAAAGGCGGCATAATAAAAATCGAAAAATCTCAAATATCTCGGGAACGGTTAGTCCTAAAGTAATGGAGTTGTTCTTATTCTTTTCCCAGTCGAAAATTACGTATAAAAAAAGCATTTAATTGATGCATTTAAACATACGAAGTCTTTTTTTAGATATTCGTGATTTTTGCGGGCTATGTCGTAAAAAAATGCAGGTTGTTCTTTTCCGAATCGTACCCAAACTTAATCAACACCATAATATCCCACATGTGATTTAACTATTAAATTTTGTGAAATATGGTCAATTTGTATTTCAGCTAGAGTGATTACATGAGATTTTTGAGGGCCTTTTCGAAAAAAGTCGGATTCTTTTTTTCCGAATTGTACCGAAAACTAATTAGCAACAGTGTCACACCCAAGGGTTTTACCTACCAAATTTTATGAAATTCGGTCCATTAGTTTTTGAGTTAGAGTGGATAAATTCTTTGCACAGACTCACAGACAGACAGACAGACAGATACACACACAGACATCAAGCTAAAAATAGTTTTTTCTTGTTCTAGAGGTCTCTAAACGTATAGATCCGTCGAAAACTCGAGTTCCGATTTTCGGCATGATTCCAATCCTTATACATTACCATGTATTGCAGGGGAAGTAAACATCTGATGTGGGCAGCATATGACTTTCCCTGCAGACTTATTTTCACGTTATCTTAATTTAATTAAATTTATTTCACTTTTAATTCAATTTTCGTTCTCATTTGATAACTGGTTTATTTTCAAAGGTGGTGTAGAGAAAATACGAAAAAACTAAAATATCTCGAGAACGGCTAGTCCTAGTGTAATGGGGTTGGTCTAATTCTTTTCTTCGTTAAAAATTACGTATTAAACAAGCATTTAATGGATCATTTTGAGCATACGTAATTTTTTATTTGAGAGTTTGGCAATTTTTGAGGGTTATTTTGCAAAAAAAAAAAAAGGCAGGTTATTTTTTTCCGTATCGTACCAAAATCTAATCACACCAGGTAGTCCCACAATTGACTTATATACCAAATTTTGTGAAAGTCGGTCCATTAGATTTTTAGCTAGAGTGGATACAAATCTTTGCGGGCCATTTCTCAAAAAAAGGCGGGTTCCTTTTAACTGGAATCGTACCCAAAACTAATCAGCACCATATTCGCCCCCAAGTGACATACATACCTACCAAATTACAAAATCTGCACAGACAGACAGACACACAGACACACACACACAGACGTCACGCTAAAAATAGTATTTTCGTATTCTAGAGGTCTCGAAACGTGTAGATCCGTCGAAAACTCGAGTTGCGATTTTGCACATGATTCCAATACTTTCCCTATACATTACCATGTATTGCAGGGAAATTAAAAAGCAACATTTTTATTCTTTTAACATCGTTTGCAGAATATTTTTAATTTTTTTTATTTCGTAAATTTGTAACAATAAAGGTACAAACAACTATGGGGCCCGTTACTGGACTTTGAATTGCAGTTATTACAGAGAGGGACATAATACGATTAAGTCAAGTTAGCTCTTGGGCTTAAATTACGTTTGGGTCCCGTTTGTTTAAAACTAGTTAATTATTGGATCACGCTCAAAATAAGGACTTGGGGACAGGCGCAAGCCTATACTTTAAGTGGAACCATACAAAGGCTATCCATCTGCCATAACTATGAGACAAACAGATGGATTTTCAATTTTATTTATATAGATTATTATTTTTTTTTCAAATTTGTTGTATTTATGTGTAGCCATGTTTCATATATACATGGAGGCAGTACTCACATTCTGGCAATATTATACGCCATAAGTCACCCTTCGCGCTGCCGGTGACGTCACATTCACTCATATCAAAATATATGGAATAAAAAATATATGAAATAAAAACTGAAAAATCTGATGTGGGCAGCACATGACTTTCCTTATATAATGCATTGTATTTACTACTTTTACAGTTAAAAAAACGTTGTTCTTATAGTACATACTTATATTCTTTCCAAGATATTTAATTTTCGTCAATGAGTCGTCATTTTCATTGAAATAGAGTCATTTTTATCCATTTGGCGTGTTTTTCGTTAATCTAGCAACATTTAAAAAAGTCGCCTAGTTGGCGATATTCCACTAAATTCGTCACCAAAATCTCACCAAGCGTTATGGACGGAAAGATAAGTTATTCTTACAGCAGATAAATGACTATTGGCGTTCAAATACAAAAGTATTACTCAAAGTATATTTTTTCATGGATGGAACGAGCTAGATACACGAGAATGATGTCACCAAATTTATCGCATGGTATGACATATGAAAATGGAACATGTTTCTCAGTAGGATATGTTTTGTTTTTATTTTATATGATTTTTTTATATATATTTTTTAAATTTGAAATATCTCGAGAATGGTTAATGTTAGCGTTCTAAAGTTTATGTCAATCGTTTTCTAATGAAAATTTACATAAGAAATGTCCATTTGCTTAACCGTATTAAAGGTTTAGATTTTTTGACGAATTTTTCAAAATTTCAGTCAAAAATGTAGGGGGGGGGGGGTTCTGAACATTCGATTGCTTATAAAAACAATAGGGTTCCAGTGTTTACAGATTGTAATTTTTGTACAAAATTTCGTTCGAATCGGTCCATTCGTTCATCAGTTATCGTCTCCACAGTCTCACTGACACACACACACACACACACATGTAAGCAACGTGCATGCATTGTGTCCTACAGATGCCGTTTGTCATTTTGCGGGATGAAGTTTGATGCCTGTTGCACTTGGTCAGTCAAATCATCAATGGTTAATGCTGGTTGTGGATGGCGCTGGATTTGTCTTCCAATAATGTCCCATACGTGCTCGATGGGCGAAAAATCTGGTGATCTCGCAGGCTAAGGCAACGTCGACACTTTGTTGACAGTAGCGGTATGAGGACGAGCGTTATCCTATTAGGAAACACTCTTTTGAATACTGCTCATGAATGGCAGCACAACCAGTTCAATCACCAGTCTGGTGTACAAATTTGCTGTCAAGGTGCTTGGGATAACGACGAGAGTGCTCTTGCTGTCATAGAAAATGGCCTCCCGGACCATAACTCCTAGTGCAGGTCCAGTGTGTCTCCAAGCGCTCACCTGACCTCCTTCTTACCAACATACGACCATCACTGGCACCAAGACAGACACGGCTCTCATCTGGGAATACAACAGATCTCCTCTGCGTATTTTATCTTAAAGTAGTTAAAAATAAGTAGAATATCAGAATGATTTCAGTAGAACATCAGTAGATCAGATTATCAATCAGTAAAGTAATCAGTATCTAGAAGTCTAAGAGTTAGCACATCTGTATTGTCGACCATGGAACAGAACCTAATGTAGTCGGATTTCCGAACCCGTCTTCCTGGAAGGCAGATATTATGGGATTTTTACAAGATTTTCCGTATCCTCAATCAGCCCTCCAGTGGCTTAGAGCACTGAATTTCTGTACATTTAATGAAGACCAAATATCTGTATATTTAATGAAGATAAAATCGCTGCACACTGAATCGAATTTAACGACGCCAGACTTAAGATTTTTCTCCCGGAATGGACAAAATGGAAAGGGAGAGGATTAACATCTCATAGTCCTCCCAAAGTCCTCCCCGTATGATAGGTATTTATTCTCCTCCATGCCGATTTATACTAATTACCCACTGTTCTACAAAATTGTAATTCACACTCTTCTTCTATTTCACTTTGCCTACGAATTCCGATTCCTAACTTCTTCGGTACTCCCTGGGGGCCAAGCAATTGCTTTTATTCGATGGGACATAGAAACTTCGCTATAGTATAGATATACTTAATGTGTAAACGTAGGAACTTTTCATATGAAAGTTATTTTGGTTCGTAAGGACTTTCTTATGAACTACGTATTAGCGGAAACTTATATATTGTGACATTATAAATACCCCCAAATTATAGATATATACTTAATCTCTTATATTTTTTCTTATATATATTTTTTTTATTATTTGACACTCTTCTTCTATCTTGCTTTGTTGACGAGTTCCGGTTCGTTCCTTCTTCAGTTCTCTTCTGAGGGCGCTAAAATCGTTTTTATTCGATGGAACATAGAAATTTCGCTATATAGATATACTTAACGTGTACACGTAGGAACTTTTCATATGGAAGTTATCTGGGTTCGGAAGGACTTTCTTATGAACTATGTATTAGCGGAAACTTATGCACTGGCGGAAAATAAAATCCCAACACCAAGAAGAAATTAGTTTATATAAATGAAATTTAGGCAAAGCAATTGTGTAGGTAACATATTTATTTGATTAAAGTTTCAAGATCACAGATTAAAGTATGCGCGAGAAGAGCTATTTCAAATGTGAAATGGTGGTACATTAATAACCGCTGTAGTCGGCACGATTTTGAATGCAAGCATGCAAGCGTGCATGCATTGTATCGTACAGATGCCGTTTGTCATTTTGCGGGATGAAGTTTGATGCCTGTTGCATTTGGTCAGTCAAATCATCAACGGTTAATGCTGGTTGTGGATGGCGCTGGATTTGTCTTTCAATAATGTCCCATACGTGCTCGATGGGCGAAAGATCTGGTGATCTCGCAGGCTAAGGCAACGTCGACACTTTGTTGAGCACGTTGGGTGACAGTAGCGGTATGAGAACGAGCGTTATCCTATTAGGAAACACCCTCTTGAATACTGCTCATGAATGGCAGCACAACCAGTTCAATCACCAGTCTGGTGTACAAATTTGCTGTCAAGGTGCTTGGGATAACGACGAGAGTGCTCCTGCTGCCATAGGAAATGGCTCCTCGGACCATAACTCCTGGTGCAGGTCCAGTGTGTCTCCAAGCGCTCACCTGGCCTCCTTCTTACCAACATACGACCATCACTGGCACCAAGACAGACACGGCTCCCATCTGGGAATACAACAGGTCTCCTCTGCGCCCTCCAATGAGCTCTAGCTCGATACCACTGACGTTGCAGATGCCAGTGATTCGGAGTCAGTGGTATGAACGCTACAGGTCGTTTGGCTCGGAGCTGTCCATCAAGTAAATGATTTCCTGCAGTTCGCTGTGTCACTCTGGAGCTAACAGAAGCTTTAATTGCTGCTGCAGATTCAGTACGATCCGCCGCAGCCATGCGGCGAATACGGCGGTCTTCCCTCTCAGTAGTGGCCCGTACGCGGTCGGACACCCGGTCTTCTTAAAACAGTGCCTTCCCGTGACCACTGCTGCAAAAATCATGCACAATGGATACATCCCTACCAAGTCCTTTTGCAATATCGGGGAAAGAAAATCCACCTTCTCGTAGCCCTATTATACGGCCTCGTTCAAACTCACTAAGCTGCTGATACTGCCTTCTTCGTCTCCTTAAAGGCATTCTTGACTCAAACCTAGCTCACAACGTCCAATCCGGAAGATAAATAACGCTCACGAAGTTTATATCGCATATTTAAAGTAACCGTAATTTGCATGACCATAGTGGCGCTACTAGCGCCGCTCTTATTCGTCTAGCGCGAAATTTGAATAGGGGTCATATTTCATGTGCAAAAAACGCGCCTCCCAAATTTCGTTTATCTAGCACAACTCCTTCTTGGTGTTGGGATTTTATTTTCCGCCAGTGTATATTGCGACATTACAAATACACCAAAATTAGAGATATATACTGAATCTCTTATATTTCTCTTTATTAATCTACCTCGCTTTGTTGACGAGTTCCGGTTCGTAATTTCTCCAGTTCTCCTCTGCGGGCGTTACAATCGCTTTTATTCGATGGGACATAGAAATTTCGCTATATAGATATACTTAACGTGTACACGTAGGAAATTTTCATATGGAAGTTATCTGGGTTCGTAAGGACTTTCTTATGAACTACGTATTAGCGGGAACTTATATATATTGCGACATTACAAATACACCAAAATTAAAGATATATACTGAATCTCTTATATTTTCTCTTATATTTCTTTTTATCAATTCACACTCTTCTTCTATCTCGCTTTGTTAACGAGTTCCGGTTCGTAACTTCTTCAGTTCTCCTTTTCAGGCGTGACAATCGCTTTTATTCGATGGGACATTGAAATTTCGCTATAGTATAGATATACTTAAAGTGTACATGTAGGAACGTTTCATATGGATGTCATCTGGCTTCCAAAGGACTTTCTTATTAACTATGTGTGAGACCAGAAATATATCTCACATTAAGTGGTGTGTTATGGTGAGACAGTTTTATTCTAGTTATTTATTGATCTAGAACTTCGGACAATACTGACAGTCTGGATGACACCGAGTTTTACAACCCGTGAACCTAAAGGTCAGAAAACCATAAATTTAGGGGTGCCATGACAGAGGGACCGACCTGATCCTTACGAGGATGTGGAATGGTTCCATTGGTTAAATAAGTAACCAATGGAAAAAGGAGCTTGTTGCGACACACTGAATGCTACAAATGAAAGCAAGGGGGAAAGTGACACCCCCGTAAAAAAGGGAACCGCAACCTGTGACCGAGGGAGTGGAGACTTGTGACAAGACTGGTGCGACAGACTTCACTCAGAGATGACTTCGATATAGAGCATTACGACAGTACGACTTAACAGGGTGACATGACAGTATGACTTGTGCAGATAGTAAGAGAATGAAATAAGTGCGGGTGTGCGCGCCATGAGTACAAAGTTATCGTCGATATCAAGAGTCGGTGAAAGAATACTGCGAGTTATTTCGGTGATATGATCAGCAACGTACATGGCGGTGACAAAACACAAGACAGACTTGAAGGTATGTGCCCATTAAAAATGATATCTGGTCCTAACCACTATTTAGGCGTTTCCGTACGGGTCGCATCTGTTCCCTCCGCGCGCTGAAATCATATAATTAAATATTGTAATTGAATTTAATAAGTATTTTATGTTGTTAATAAATGTTATTGTTAAAGTTTAAATGGAATAATCCTTTTAGTATTATATTAATTAATAATTCCTATATAGGACTTACACAGAGGTTAAATAATTGGAGGGTTATTGCAAAACACAACGCACAACGTAACGCAACATAATGATTATTAATGTTAATTGTAACTTTAAGTTATTTGATTTTCTCTATTTGTGTGCCACACTATGTATTAGCGGGACCTTGTACACTCACTTCCAAAAGTTAAGCACGCAATGCAAATTTTCATTTTTCGACAGAGTATTTTAATTTGAATGGCTGAAAACCGCTGCAGATGTAGATGACAGTATTCAAACATCGTATGTTACAGCCAATCACGATTGACTGTCCGGATATATGCTAATTAGGTAGTCGTTGAAGACGCCGTCATTTGAAGGGTTTGAGGAGGTGAATTTAAATGCTGATACGAAGTGTTTAAAACTTTTGTAGGATTATATTTGGTGATATCCGTGTTTCTATGGTTGAAAGAAGACGAATGAAAAAATGGTGAGGGCTGGTGTGCTGTCGGACGCATTGAAGCAGGATAGTCAAGCAAAGATGTCACTATTTTCTTTGGCGTTGATCATTCGGTAATTTCTCGATTATGGAAACAATTCCAAACAAGTCAAATAGTTGTCCGAAGACCTGTGACCGGTCGTCTAAGGGTTGCCATCCTCTCTGATGATTGGTATATTGCTATAGTAGTCAAGCAGAATGGACGAGCGATCTCCTCAACTGTTATATCTATGGTTGCAGGGGCACTTGGTAAGACAATATCTGCCAGTACTGTCCGCCAAAGGCTCCAGGTGAAGGGACTGTACGCCCGAGTACACACGTTTTTGTGTTCCACTAACCGCCCAACAAGTGGGAAAGATTAAAGTAATGTAATGAACATGTCAATTGGACTGCCTCAGATTGGTGCAACGTCCAGTTCACAGACGAGTCCAGATTTGGCCTGGAATTAGATGATAAGCTTGCAAGGGTCTGGAGAGAACGAGGCACACGCAATCAGGACAAGAACATCATCGAACATCACGCATTCAGAGGTGGCAGCGTCATGGTGTGGGCTGAAATTTCAGTGGGATACCATAAAGAGCTGAACACTTTTAATGGCGATTCTGTGATGGCTGCGCGGTATCGGGATGAAGTCCTACACCCCATTGCAAGACCCTACGCTGCAGCAGTTGGTCCTGATTTCCTCCTTATGGAGTATAATGCCGTCCCCATCGAGCTAACATCGTTGACGAATACCTGGAAAGTGAGGGCATTTCTCGTATTGAGTGGCCGGAGTATTCCCCCAACCTTAATCCCATTGAAAGCCTTTGGGATGCCCTCAGGAGTGCAGTCTCTACACGTTTACCTTCTCCAGCCAGTCTCAGCCAGTCTCTTACCTTCTCCAGCCAGTTGAAAACTGCCCTATTAGAGGAATGGCCATTGCCCGTATCTGCGATGGTTGATTGTCTCATTGAAAGCATGTAAAATCATTGCAAAGTTTGCGTGAAGGTCCAACGTGGTCGCATACTATATTAATGTAAGTTTTGTTTCATTTGTTTGCCTTTAAACATCATTTTGTTAATGACCTAAATGTGACGTCATCATATAACTTACGAAAAGTAAATATTTTGTTTCGTCTTTGTACGTAATTCTTATTTTCTTTAATGCATGACTATATTTACTACCTTCATATACAATTTTGAGTTAATCAAAGTTTTACTTTTCCATTTTTGTTGATTTTACCGTCCGTGTTTAACTTTTGGAAGCCAGTGTATATGCAGACATTAGAAATACTCCTAAAGAGATATATCCTTAATCTCGTATATTTCCTTCTCATAATGACATAGAAGCACAAGCCGATCAAATTTTCCAACATATCTTCTATAGACATAGTTGGAAATCTAAAACTTCAAAGCAAAGCAAATATAATATATTTCGAAATAACCTTAAAACCTCAAGAACTCTGCCGAATGTTAAGGTTTATGTTTATCTATAACCGTTTTACTTGACGTTTGAACATTATCTTTTATATCAGCTGCGTCTGAAGCTGTCATTATTTATTCCTTTTTCTGTGCGCCACATTACCATTTACATAAATTTGAATAGTTTTCCTTCTTAAACGTAATATTTTGGGAACCTTACATAAAGATATAAACATCAAAAGTGTATTAAAGTTAGCATCTTCAATGTCCTATTTCAACGTTAATGGTATGTTGCTTATAGATGTAATTTAAATAAAAGCATGTGTAATTCAGCATAAAGAACGAAAGATGAACTTTAAAAACGATGGATGAAATGTTCATAAATATTTCACAGTCCTATTTAAATTTTTATGGTTCAATACTTACAATTAACTTTAATAGCGACTGTTGAAATCTAATTTTTGAGGTTTTTATGAAATTGACATATTTTTTCTACATATACTATATTTATCATACAATTACCAAATATAATAAAAAAAATGTCGTCGTGGATTGATTTAACTTAAATCCAAAAATAATTAAATTAAAAAAAAATGTAAATGTTCCTTATACACCAAATTTTAAGTTTTTTCTCCCGGTTTTACATTGCATTGATTATACAGAGTAATAGGACCAATTTTAAAGAATAAATACTTTATAATAAAAGTATATGATCACACTAAAATACGTTACAATCATATTATAAGCCCAAGCACTTACTGACGTATAACGTCCATCATCAGAGAGACAATTGAACATTCATCATGAGAGGCAAATGAGCATCCACTATCAGTGGCAACTGAGCATCCATCATCAGAGGCAATTGAATGTCCATCATCAGAGGCAATTGAACCTTCATCATTAGAGGCAATTGAGTGCCCATCATTAGAGGCAATTGAACATCCATCATTATAGGCAACTGAACATCCATTATCATCGACAATTTAGCGTCCATCATCAGAGGCAAATGAGCATCCATTATCAGAGACAGTTGAGCGTTCATCATCCGAGGTAAATGAATATCCACCATCAGAGGCAATTGAACATTCACCATTAGAGGCAATTGGGCGTCCATAATCAGAGGCAATTAAGCATAATAAGAGGTAATTGAACATCTATCATCAGCGACAATTCAGCGTCTATCATCAGAGACAATTGACCGTCCATTATCAGAGGAAATTGAGCGTCCACCATCAGAGACAATTGAACGTCCATTATCAGAGAAAATTGAGCGTCCATCATCAGAGGCAATTAAGCGTCTATCATCAGAGGTTATTGAGCGTCCATCATCACAGACAATTGAGCAATTAATTGCCTTTGATGATGGACGTTTTACATCCGAAAGCTCTTGGGTTTTAAGTTTGATTTTAATGTATTTTAGTGCTGTTGTTGTTGAGACCCAGACCGTTCGACCTCCCAGAAAGGTATAAGGTAACTGTTTGGACGGCCGGGAAGTGCCACCCAATTTAGACCGGAACCCAGTGGGGGAGGCATCCACAGGGATCGTACCCTCCTTCCCCTACCACCAACCTCTCGGAAGGACTTACGGACCCACATGTTTAACGTGATCGTACTCCGCGTGAACACGGCGGCAGGTTTGGCAGTGGGTGGAATCGAAGCCGGGCCTATCGAGTGCAACTCCAGCGCGCTAACCAATGGGCTACCGCGCCAATGTCTTTTAGTGTGACCAAATAAAGACTTTTATTACAAAGTTTTTATTCTTTAAAAGTTTATTTTTTAACGTGATGCCGTATATTTTATTAATAGGAACAAATTTGTGCATTAATACCTAAATCTATCTTCAGGTTGTTTATAAAACTATACATTCTTGCACTGGAAGTCGATTTTCTTCCAAATTTTGACTATAGCTAAGATTTACTCTACATTTATGAAACTTAAAGGATTCGCATTAAAAAATACATGCATAATTTTATTATTTATTGATATAAAATATGATTTACAAATTTTATGTAATTACGACAAAAATTAGAACACATGGAACATTTTAAAGCTACAAAAATTTCATTTTGAGAAAAACACATTTAAAGTATGCTTTTCAACAAAAGTTTTGGTGGATAACAAACTTCCCCCTTTAATAATTTAGGAAGTAAACATTCGATTTGAATGCAATTTTCTGCAATCGATGTAAGGCAATTTGGTTAATAATATTCTGCCATTTTTATCTGAGCAAAGTTAGGTCAATTTTTGGTCATTTAAAAGTTCACTGTCCACTTCAAAACTCCTTCCACAAAGAAGGAAGAATTGCTGTAGCTAAATCCGTAGATAAACAAAAAAAGGTCAGTCCAAATGATTTTAATGTATTTAACTATGTAGATGCTAGTCAATGCAAGCTAATTTTATTACTCTTGCTGTCATTGTCAGTATCCGCTATTCCGCGCTGAAGAGAGCTAAACTGAAAAACAGAAACTGCTTCAGTGGGAACGCGATTCTAACTTTTGAAATGCCCTCTTTAGATGAATCCTGTATATGTATGAACTTGGCCATCGAACTCGTGATTAATATCTATATGAAATTGTGTAATACATTTGGAATACAACGAACTGTGTAATAATGGTGAACATGTTGATATCCATATGGGTTCCGATGGTGTTTGATCAATTATTATTAAAAACTTGCAAAGCATTCATTCATTTACTAATGATAACCATGCTTAATTTTTTATTATCTCTCATTATCGATAATAATGTTCAAAATCTTAAAAACGGTATATGGTAGCGTCCTATAAATGATGATATGTATCTTATTATGAACATTTAAATAAAAATAAAAATCTCATATAAAATATATAAGATAAAGGCATACTGTACGAGTAAATGTAAAGAGCCTTGCTGTCCCAACGGTGAATCGAACTGCAGAATTTCGTACTGTCCAGCTGATGCTTTACCGTTGAGCTACTGTGACGGAATTGCAAGTTGGTATCGTCGAAGTGGACTCTGCATTCTGCACCCTGTAATGTCAGATTGACGTGCAACTGATAATCTGACTAACCACCTCCTACTATTTTTATCTTCCAGTTTAGCTTCCTGTGTGGTCATTGGCTTCCCGATTTGAAATCGGCCCTCAATATGCCAGAGTTATATGAATTCGCGCTAATTGTATTAAGATATCTTTCAGACTCCCGATATGTTTGCATTAACCTACAGGGTTGATTTGTTGGGGTTACACTGTAAAGAACCGTGTTACTCCAACCGAGAATCGAACGATGGATTTTCGCACTGTCCAGTCAACGCACCACCACTAAGCTACCAGGACGGAATTGCAAGCTATTATCTTTGAAGTGGACTCTACATAGTTTACACTGCGCAAGTGAAACTTTCGGGAAAAAAAACGCTCCTAGCGATAATTTTTTCAAAGGGCGAGTACTATCCGACAAGCTACTCCATTGGCCGGAATAGTCTGAATATGGCGAAAAGATCGGATGCAATAGTTCGGTGTCCGATCCTCGAGGTCACCCAACAGTATTCCCGTGTCTATGCTGCACGTAGGCCCAAAAGTCGATCCTAGAGGTGAGAGGAAGGATGGTATAGCTCGTGCAGTTGCCATTCCCATTTGGTTTCGGCTTACATTGTGTAGCTCCCTCTTTCCCATCCAAACAAGTACCATTCACTTTTGGATAGGTCAGAAGGTTTGAGTAGAGCCACTCCCCGTGTGGCCATGTTTATGGTTCTAAAACACCTCAGTGTCGCCTGTGTATATATGGCTAATGATCAGCTTGCTTGGATAATGCCATTCTAATTTGTTTTGTTATCATTTTCATAAACGTTTAGTTAAGAAGACCTTATTCTTGTATACCGCAACTTGTATACCTATAGCATTACACTTGTATTGCCTGTATCATACCGCAACTTGTACGCCTCATACTTGTATACCTATAGTATCGATACAATAACATTTAGAATGCTTTATGTTTCTTTCATTAGAGCTATTAAAATGGGGATCAAATACGAAAACTGTTTCGGGTTTTCAAAAATACATCAGCACAAATCGTCCATTTGTCAAACATTTACCATAAATCTCATAAAGGTAGATTAGAAAGTAGTTCCAGGAAGTGGATAAGATTATTTAGTGAAAAGCAAAGAAGATGTAGCGATTTTGGTAGAATGCTTTTATTAGTTGGCCAACTAATGGTGCATTTACCTTATTTGACAATCTCTGTAATATTTTGAACATCATTATTTTGTGGTATTTCATTGATTTTTGCGAAACCAAGTTCGAAAAATGGATGACATTTTATTGCGACGAACTTTTACCAAATTAAAAAGGTCCCAAATTATTTCCCAAATTAAAAAGGTTTGATGGTAATGGATTAAAATAATCGTCCCAAATTTTTTTTCTCTTCGATCAATATCTTCCAGACATATACCGACTACAGACTCCGGCCGTCCAAACAGCTGTTCATGTCCTAGGAGGAGTCGGACGGTCTGGGTTTTCAACTGACTACAGACTGACAGATAAGACAGATACACACAGAGATAGATAGACAGATATATTAATCGACACACAGACACCATTGAAACAATGGCTATTTCGCATTCTAGGATGCTTAAAACTGATCTTGAAAATCCATCAAAATCTAAAACTACATTATTTCGCACATCTTTGAGCTTTTCCCGGGCGCCCAATTTTCTGCTCTATGTCCTCGCATGAGTCGGATTGTCTGGGCTTTCGACACTCCTTTGAGTATTTTTTTTTTTACATTTAGTGCATATTAAAGCGAAAGTGCCTCAAAACATTCCTTATTACACTCACAAAAATCGCCTAAATAGGTATTTACGAAACGTGTGTACATATGAATGTTAGTGAATGTATATATAGAGCACCATTGAATGCATGGAACACCATTGAAAATACCATCATCTATGCACCAGTTGTGAGTGTATTGCTCGTAATCATGAAATAATATGTGCAGCACAATTTAAAATTTTTGCGCAAGTTGTTTATGTCTGTATGTTGCCACTTCAAAATTAACAAACAATTTTTATTGTTTGTTATTGGCAACTCTTCGCAACTTTTCGGCAATTCCTCCTTATTGACAACTCCTCGCAATGTTTACTCTGGACCGTGACATTACGAATGACGAGACTTATTCCCATTACGTCAAGCTAACAACTTTTTGATTGGTTGCCGATGTGAGAGCCCAACCTTATATTTAAGAACCTCGATTGCATGTATTGGTTATTATATGCTGACAAGCGCACAGTAAGCTCGAAATTTATCCATGAATTATGTTTTCTGTAGTGAAAGTTCTTTGCAGTTACGCAAACTTTATATTTAAATCGAGTTCAATTTCCATTATTGCCTTCAGAAAACGTGATATATAATTATTTATTACACATTAATATTATGAAGAAAGTGGTAGTTATTTCACAAAATAGAGTTAATATGAAAAAAATGAGTGGTATTTTAGGGATAATATTGGACGCAGCGTATTTCCACTATATCATTTCTTTTATCCCTTTGCGATATCTTCTCCCAAAAGCTTCATTTATGAATGTTGTGATGTACTGGAACGCCGCAAATGTGGCAGGAAAATAAACGGTTATAGGCTCTTTGTAATGGAAGCATGTTTTTATTCTAACCAGTATCAGAAAATATCTCTATTACAAGACAAAGGGACACACAATTGAAAACGAACATTCAGTTCATATATTTGAAAGAAGGAACATATTTTAAATACTTTCATATTGAACTATTTTACAGCAATGGAGTTCTGTAATGCAACTGTGAGTTTGAGAATATATTCTCTGTGGTCAGCATATAACTTTTCTACAGACTCATATTAATTTTTTTCTTTCTGCTTTTATTCGTATTAATTCAAATAAATGTTGTTGTTCACAGGAATTTATGAATTGGACGCTTATTTGAAATTACACTGTCTGTATTTGCAGTATTTAAATAATTACTTTCTCCACTTCGCGATTAGATACATTTTTATTTTAATAAAGTCATTTTATATAAAATTAACAAAAAAATAGAACAAGTTGCCTGACACTCCCCCACACACAAACACACACACACTAAGATTGTATTTATGTAAAACAGAAAAGAGCACGTGAGCGTTTCTTACTTGTTGAAAAAACACCCCTGTAAAAGGCGAAAATAATGTAAAGTTATTATTGTCCTTCATCCAGAATTTTAGAAAATCAATTAATGCAATTAATCAACTAAAAAAATTAATTAATCAATTTCTTTCAAAAATCATAGGCAATTATATGTTAAAATCTAGTCAATCAAACCATTATTGTAATTATGATGTCGTAAGGAATCAATGATTGACAGATCGGTCGATCAGATAGACTACCAATGCTGTTAGATAGTATAACCTGGATTGGCGAATGCAAATTTGGGATACAAAAACATGTCCGAAGATCTGCATAGTTTTATTTGTTGCAGTAATAAACATAAACAGAAACTGAATGGTTTTAAAGGGAATTTTTTTTTTAAAGAGTTAAAGGAAAAATAGGAAAAATTAAAAGTAAGGAAAAAAGAAGAATAATTAAAAGTAAAGGAAAAGTTTGAAATAGAACAAGAAGAAATAGTGATTAGATTATAACAAAAATATACATATTTATGAGATTTTAATTTCAAAGATACATATATTTATGAATGTGTGAAGAGCTTCGCGATGCTTTGCTTCCTCGCAAAGATAAAACAATTTTTCAGTCATTCCTACCGGTATTCATTACTATCAAGTAAATGTAGGGTTGTCTGAATTTGGTGACATTTCAGTGACCTAGGGCCAGGTTTGGCGAAATATTGCTAACTTGACAACTCTTTGCGAGTTTCCGTATTCGCCGGAACTTACTAGCAATATCCATTAGTTTCGAAGATGCCGCCCTCTTTCCAGAAATTTGTAGTATATAAGGTATATAAGGAGATTATGTGAGTTGCATCGTTTAGATAAAGAGAGTTCACATAATATGAGTTAAAGTGAATTGTGAGATGCGCTAGTGTTTTGAGAGCGGAATTTGTGAATTAGTAGAGAATTTAATCAGTGTTTTATTGTACCTGACAGGTTGTTTTCTGATCTTGTAAGATAATTATCGAAATATTACCTGTAAATTGATCTTGTTTGCTCTTATTGATGCTTTTACAAAAAGCGTTAGTTATCCAGAAATTCGGACTCATTTTTGTACCCTGAGCATACACCCACGATTCTAGAGGATACGTCGGAACAATACATATTTTTATTGTTTTGGGACATATGGCATTTTTCATTCACCATTTTTCTTTCCTTTGGGATACCTTCTCTGTAAAAGTTTCGTTTATGAATGTTGTGATGCAGGATCCGCCTTTGTGTCAGGAAAACAAACGTTTATGGGCTCCTCTGCATAATAGCAGTCGTGTTCTTTCTGTTTCTTACAGTATCGATAAAAATGTCTTCATTTATAATGAAAAGTAGGTCAAGAAACAAAAATAAATATCGGATTTAGTCTTCAAAGAGAGAATAAAATATTTAAAATATTCTAACAGAGAAATTAAACGTCAGCGAAACGTTAGAAATGTAATTTAATTGTATAATTTTGAAGAAAAATATTATATTGAAAAGTGGTAGCAGTACTATATTTTCTTTTTACGACAAATATATAAGTATCCACTTATTAACTTATATAACAATACGTAAATGACGGTTTCTTTGCAGTAAGTACATCTTGTTGATAATTATTTTATAAAATGACCAACATGGTGGAAGTCTGGGAATATCAAAGCGAAAATCAGTAGACTTCGGTTAGTTTTCCTGTTACGGAATTTGAAGTGAAGTTAGGTCTATTGCTATATGATTTTTTCCTACGTAAAGCAATAACATCACAATGCTTTACTTTGTAGTAAACTCTGGTTATAATTGGGTTAATTCAAAGTGAAAATCCAAGTGAAAAGGATAGCATATTGCAATGGCACAAGGGGGGAGGGGGGTAGCTGCAAACATGTAACAAATCGCAGCAGCCAGTCAAACAACCAATTGCAGTTTTAGTTTTACGACTTTTATAATTGCAATCTGCCAAGTGGGACGCTTAAACGCAATTCCGTCTTAACTCTTGCCTAATCCTCAAGCAAAAGTAAAAAATAGGGTCCCCTTTCTAATAGTGGATCTATATACCGGGTGGTCAGAATTAAAACACCCCTACTCTGAGCTCTCTATACATTGAACTACTCAGTGTAAAGGCTCCAAAATTGTTGAACCTACTATTCAAGACATGGGGAAGGGATTACGTGAAAAAGAATAGTTCCAGAAACACCGATAGGTGGCGCTGTACAACAGAAAATATGCTTAAAAAACACATAATAATCACAAAAAAACAAACACATGCAACATGGAATTTTTCCTTTTTAATTTTTTTGCTGATATGAAAATAAAAGAAGATAAAAATGTGAAGAAACTTAAGCTGTCATTGTAACTGCAATTTCGCACTGTAAGCA
The DNA here is from genome assembly GCA_951213105.1 of Amaurobius ferox. Classification (NCBI taxonomy): domain Eukaryota; kingdom Metazoa; phylum Arthropoda; class Arachnida; order Araneae; family Amaurobiidae; genus Amaurobius; species Amaurobius ferox. The sequence goes on from OX578138.1 coordinate 86,122,532, forward strand.
CAAAAATTTGCATAAACCCTTGGTTTACAGCTACTATGTTCTGGGCATAAAAGGGGATAAAATTCTATCGATAAGGTCCTTGTGAATGTTTGCTACGTTCGAATAAAATGTGTTACAAATGTGTATTTTGCGTCTTTTCAGCATATTTTCTGTTGTACAGCGCCACCTATCGGTGTTTCTGGAACTATTTTTTGTTTTCGCGTAATCCTTTTCCCTATGTCTTGAATAGTAGGTTCAACAATTTTGGAGCCTTTAGACTGAGTAGTTCGAACAAACACCCCTACTCTCAGCTCTCTATACATCGAACTACTCAGTTGTTGTTGTTGTTACCCAGACCGTCCGACCTATCAGAAAGGTGTAAGGTAACTGCTTGGACGGCCGGGAAGTGCCACCCAATTTAGACCGGAACCCAGTGGGGGAGGCATCCACAGGGACCGTATCCTCCTTCCCCTACCACCAACCTCTCGGAAGGACGGTTGGTGGTAGGGGAAGGAGGGTACGGTCCCTGTGGATGCCTCCCCCACTGGGTTCCGGTCAAAATTGGGTGGCACTTCCCGGCCGTCCAAACAGTTACCTTACACCTTTCTGGTAGGTCGGACGGTCTGGGTAACAACAAAAACAACTGAGTAGTTCGATGTATAGAGAGCTGAGAGTAGGGGTGTTTTAATTCTGACCACCTGGTATAAAGCATCCACTCTAAAATCTGCTGAACCGCAAGTCTCAGCTCAAATTTGACCATATCACGGTAAACAGAATTAAAAACTGTATACGAGAAACATATCTGACTCCGAAAAAGCGTTTGAGGCTATTTTGCAGCTACTTTGATATCTTCGTTTTATTGATGTTAAGGAAAAATTATTTTTAAGACGCCTTATATATAACACACGTAAAAATCAGCTTTGATATTCATCAGAAGAGCTTTTCTATATTTTGAGCTTTTCTTTCCAGAAACATAAGTCAACATGCTGAAAAAAATTTGATTTTTCTAAATAATTGCCAAAAAATACATTTTCTTTCTTTCGATCCAGACAGTCCGACCTATCTAAAGGTGTAAGATTTGGACAGTCCGGACAGTGCCATCTATTGTAGACCGGAACACAGTGGGGGAAAATACTTTTGTGAAACGACTGCTGCCAGATGGCGCTCGCTCGCATGTGACTACAATAAGTGATGTAATGTATCAGTAATGCATCTGGGTAAAATGCCACGGATTCTAATATTTAATTTTTTACTATCCTTATGTACATAATGTATAAGGAAAGTAATATGACGGGGTCGAAAATTCGAATCCGAGTTTTCGAAGGAGAGCACGTTTCAAGCATCCCTGATCACGAATCGAACATTATTGAGGTGATGTCTATGTGTGTGTGTGTGAGAACTGACGAACGAATGGACCGATTCGAACGAAATTTGGAACAAAAATTACAATCCAAGAACACTGGAAGCCTATTGTTTTTATACGCAATCGAATGTTCAGAACCCTCCTAAATTTTCGAGTGAAATTTTGAAAAAATCGTCAAAAAATCAAAACCTATAATAAAGTTACACAAATAGACATTTCTTATGTAATTTTTCATTAGAAAACGATTGACATAAATTTTAGAATGCTAACATGAACTGTTCTCGAGATATTGCATATTTTTCAAAAAAATTATCAAAATTCATATAAAATTAAAAAATATATTTCCTATTGAGAAACATGTTCACTTATATGTAATACCATGCGATAAATTTGGTGACATCATTCTCGTGGATCTAGCTCGTTCCATTCATGAAAAAAGATACTTTGAGTAATACTTTTGTATTTGAACGCCAATATTCATTTATGTTCTGTAAGAATAACTTATTTCTCCGTCCATAACGCTTGGCTACATTTTGGCGACGAATTTGGCGGAATATCGCCAACTTGGCGACTTTATTAAATGTTGCAAAATTAACAAAAATCTAGCTAAATGGATAAAAATGACGCTAAATCAATGAAAATGACGACTCATTGACGAAAATTCAATATCTTCTAAAGAATCTTCTATAAAAATAATCTGTGTTTTTTTACTGTAAAAATAGTACATTCATTACATTATATAACAAGAAAGATCAATCATGCTTAAAGCATTGATTATGAAACACTTTCCAACTTCAATGCAATTTTATTTAAACATCTCTAAAATGCAATACATTAATCGGTAATATTTTAAAACTTATCACAATACTACATTGATTTATTATATTTGAAAACTTAAACCTTCATCGAAAAAATGAACTTCATTCAAATGACGGCATTGATATATAAATAGCCTAGTTTAAACATCTCTAAAATGTGATATATTACTCGGTAATAATTTTAGAATTGTCATAATACGACGATAATGTATTATATTTAAAAACTTCATCGAAAACAACTGAAATTCATTCAAATGACGTCATAGAAAAAATAACACGCCTGGCTCTCTCTAAAAAAGCAGCATTTCATTCATAAATAATTTCCCATTCATGTCTTTCATCACAATACTATAATAATTTATTTTATTTAAAAATTAAGACCATGGAGCTACAAGTAATTTAGCTCTATGCTTAAAACTTCATGGCAAAAAATCGTCCTTCTCTCGGTAAAGTCAATGAATATTTCCTTGATATCAGCTATGCAGACTCCATGAGCTAAATTCTTTTGCATTAAAAAAATACAGCAATTCCTATGCAACTCATCCTACATATTTTACTGTTTACATTTTACATAAGTGAAAAATAGGCTTCGTTGTAGAAATAATCAAATTTGGATGAGCATTTAAACTCATATATATTGTAATCGCGTTGTTTTAGTATGTAGATGCACAGAATTTAAACAAAAATAAAGTGGTTTTAGGGCGGATACAACACTCAATATGAAATAAAAAGAACTTTAAAAATCACGATTTTGAGACAAGATGGATGCCATATGTCATTTTGAAGTGGATCACGTGATACGTTCATATCACGGTCACGTGATCGTTTAATTTAAGAGGTGTTATTATTATTTTAATTTTTATTTAAAAAAACTGCTGAATATATTTCGCTGCATTTTTTTTATATATTTTATGGAACAATTTGAATATTACCTAAAAATTTCGAAGCAATTTGTGAATTTTAAATCCGCTTAAAAATGTTTGAAAAATTAGGTCCCATAGGGCTCAATGTATTTCATTTTTTCAACCCGGGTTCAATCCAAAACTAATTGGGGGATATTATTCATTTATATTCCCATAGGTGCTACAGACCGTCTGAACAACATACTAAAATTTCATTTTGATTAAGTCATTTTTACGGCAGTTATCGTGCTAACGGACAGACAGACAGACAGACAGACAGACAGAATGAACAAAGTCATAAACACTTTTCAAATTTGTTGTAAAGTGTTAAAAAAGTCTAGTGCTGCCCACATCAGATTTTTTTTTTCTGCAGAAGTAGTAAATTCATTACATTATATAAGGAAAGTCATGTGCTGCCCACATCAGATTTTAGCACAAACCGTAATTTAAAATAATCTGATTAAAATAGATTATTATTGTGATGAATGAAAAGAATGGGAAAATATTGATGAATGAAATGCTGCTATTATAGAGAGAGCCAGGCGTGTTATTTTTCTATCACGTCATTTGAATGAATTTCAGTTGTTTTCGATGAAGTTTTCAAATATAATAAATTATCGTAGTATTATGATAATTTTTAAAATATTACAGAGGAATGTATTGCATTTTAGAGATGTTTAAACCAGGTAATTTATATTTCAATGCCGTCATTTGAATGAAGTTCATTTTTTTTATGAATGTTTAAGTTTTCAAATATATTAAATTAATGTAGTATTGTGATAAGTTTTAACCTATTACCGAGGAATGTATTGCGTTTTAGAGATGTTTAAATAAAATTGCATTGAAGTTGGAAACTGTTTCATAATCAATACTTTAAGCATGATTGATATTTCTTGTTTTTTAATGAGCATTGTATAAGTACTATATAATTTCTATTTACTTTTCATTGCGACTGTATTTTATTGATAAGATAGTAAGATAGTTTTTGTTATAAATATTTTACTTAAAAGTGCATATTACAAAAGTCACCTATAATCAATTGACTGCTAAATATAACCTCTATGTGCTGTCACCGCAGCTAGTAAATATCAACCTATGTTTTAAATATAAATTGGAAGAATCATTAAATAAAACGTTAAAATATGAACACATTTTACAAACATTTTAGGGTACAATTATAAAATATCTGCACACCCCTGTTCAAAGCTACTCTGAAATGTCGTTAAATAATGATTAAACTTCAATCAAGAATGGTGAAAAATTCGAAACTTATAAGCGTTTTAAAAGCATGCTGCTTATGCGGGTTAACAAATAATTTCACAATCCGGATGTGGCCTGTGAGTTGGAACACAACTGGACAGTCCTGCAGAAGTGCAGACTAATTGTATATAATATTTAAAAATTTCTACAGAGTTCATAACAGCCCTCCCTGGCGATCTAAAATGTTTACAAACTTAAGTAAGGAGGAGGAGGAGTACTAATCTCTCATCTAGCGAGGGCACAGCCAAGCAGCGAGATCGGCAGAATCATTCACCGGACGAGGTCCGAAGATGGTCCCACCAAATCCATCCCCAGTCGCCGACCGGGTTTAGACTCAGATCAGGAATAGGCAGATTCCGTCACCACGGTCACCTAGGAGTCCGAGGCCTAACTGCCGGGTGGGGTGCTCGACAGCCGGTTTCTCGGATTTCTTTGCCCCCCCCCCTAGATTGGAGGACTAGAGCTACAGAGCTAAGATCCGTTCACCACCCAAGGAGTGGGCAGCCCCGGGAGAGTGAAATTTCTACAGAATAAGAAAGTTGCGTTTCGGCTTTAAATTTATCTTGGTAAAATATCACGCAATTCTGCACAGTTGATTATACTAACAAGGTGCGTAAATTTACTTTTAGGGACCGTTTGGCGTCTAACACCAGATAAACCTGCAATTACTTATAATGATCGTTATATGATATCTAGGCAGAACGTTCAACCAAGTATTGGCAACCTTACGCGTAACACATTTCTCCATAGACATAGGTAATTTTCTCAACGAAGAGGATAATGTTATTCTATTTATTTCAATTTGCTGCCGTCTTATTCAGCGCAGCTGTCTGGATATCATATATGTAAATTACAGCATGGCAAATGACTGTGAACAGTCATACATTATATAAAATACATTCTCAAACTATTATCGGTAGTTATTGACTGTACAGAGATTATATTTCACTTTCAATTTTTAACAATCTCTGTGGAGAAATTGAATAACGTTAGCCATTTCTGGTTTAACTAAGGATTGTCTAAATCGCGGCCGTTAAAAAATTACCTATTAACTATAAACAGGCTATAAATAAAATAAAATGAAAACGTAAAGTTGAGATGGCAGATTTTTCGTCAAAGCGAAATCCTCGCTGAAAACTTAATGCACTTTTTCATATTTTCTTTGGTCAATTTAGCACTTGTTGAAATAGTGATTTAAAATGAAATCACCAGCTTACACAATTACGCCATTCTTCTCTTTTATATTTATTACAAATAAACGCAATTTCAATACCCCAAGGAAACTAAATCCGAATGTGATAAAAATGGGAGGTGTCACATATGGGAGGGGCAGTAGTTAAGGACACTATTTTTTTATTTTTTTAATCAAATGGCCAGGCGCTTGACTTTCATCATTCGCCTTTGTTAGCGGCCAGAACGTGAATCATTTAGCCGCCCTAGGACGTTGCCCCAGGCGCACCAGAGGGGGGACGGAACATTCTGCGCCCACAACACAAACATCCATGCCTTACGTGGAACTCGAACCCACAACACGGTGGGTGCTCGAGCGATTGCTGTGGAAACGCTCGCCTTGACCACTCGACCATTGCGTCGGTGCGAAGTACTTTCGACACTAGTACTTTCCTTAAATTGAGCCAAATAATTTTGCATTAAAAAAAAGCAGCATTTCTTTTACAACTCATTCTACATCTTTTGGTGTTTACGTCCACCATAAGTGAAAATTACGCTTCGTTGAAGAATAATCAAAGTTTGATGATCATTTAAACTCAAATATATTGTAATTGCGTTGTTTCAGTTTGTAGATGCACAGAATTTAAGCACAAATAAAGCGGTTTTAGGACGGATACAACACTAACTATGAATTAAAAAGAACTTTAAAAATCACAATTTTGATACAAGATGGATGTCATATTCTATTTTGCAGTGGGTCACGTGATCTCTTCATATAAAGGATGTTATTATTATTGTAATTTTTATTTAAAAACAACTGAATATATTTTGCTGAATTTTTTTTAATATATTTTATGGGATAATTTGAATATTTCCTAAAACAGTCGAAGCAATTTCTGAATTTTAAATTCGCTTAAAAATGTTTGAAATATTAGGTACCATAGGGTTCAATGTATTTCATTTTTTCAACCCGGGTTCAATCCAAAACTAATTGAGTGATATTATTCATTTATATTCCCATAGTTCCCACAGACCCTCTGATCAACATACTAAAATTTCATTTGGAATAAGCCATTTTTACGGCAGTTATCGTGCTAATGGACAGACAGACAGACAAACAGACAGAATGAGCAAAGTCATAAACACTTTTCAACTATGTTATAAGGTGTTAATAAAATTAAACAGATAAATACATAAAAGAATTAGAAAAATAAAATTTATTTAGCCATTTCAGCAGTAAATTTAGCAGTAAGCTTTACCATACTAATTTTTTTCGCTTCACTATTTTCAGTTGCCAGAAGAGCTAACTCCCTTAATTGTGATCGTCTGATAGAATTTTTTTAGTAATTTTTTTACAAGTTTTAATTTGTTAAATGACTTTTCAACAGAAGTTACGATGACCAGCAGAGTGGAAAAGAATGACAATACAGAACACGCACAAAAAAAATCGATATCCCTAGACTTTGTGTTTATAATTAATATTTCTGGGGAATTTTTAATCATCATTTGTTATTTTAAGTAATTTTTCATCAATGCTTTAATGTATGCAAATTGAATGACGATCGGCTGTAGCGAATCGCCCGCCTCTAACACATTTAGAGCAGGTCCCCACTGGGTTCCGGTCTAAATTGGGTGGCACTTCCCGACCGTCCAAACAGTTACCTTACACCTTTCTGGTAGGTCGGACGGTCTGGGTTTCAACAACAACAACATTTAGAGCAGAGACAGTGTTAAGCTTATTACTGCATTGTGGCGATTGGTGGACATCTATTTCTGCCTGAAGTCCCTCCCAATCTTAAGGTACCTAAGCTGCGTTTGCTTTATTCTACCTGATTATTACATCCCTGTTTAATGAAACAGACGGTTTGGAGATTCGGTCCCGGCATTTCATTCTGTTCTTCATTTTGGGAGTTTGGGTATAAAGAAATACACTATTGTAACATAGTACACAAAGATAACATAAAATTATTTTATTAATTTGCCTGACGGCATACTACTAATATATTCATTCTCTCCCATCATTTTTTCTTTAAGCACTTTTAAAAACAATTTACAGAATAACTGCCAGTTCACTTCTCTTCCTAACTTCTTTTCAAAAGCCAAACAATTTATCTTGCACGTGTATTAATTGTTTCACCAAGGAGGAGACTCATTGTTACACAATCAACATCTATATAAATAAAATTGAAAATCTGTCTGTCCCGTCATCACGGGAGAACGGCTGAACCGAATTTGATGAAATTTTGTGGGTAGCTTGGAAATAGCCCCACTTAAAATTTAGTCCATGTTTGGAGTTTCTACGATCAGTGGTTCTCGAGATATTAGTAAAAAACGAAATTTTCGTTTGTCTCATCATCACGGAAGAACTGCTGAACCGAATTTGATGAAATTTTGTGGATAGCCTTGAAATAGACTCCATAAATTTAACAAAAGTTTCGAGTTTCTAAGACCAGGGATTGTCGAGATATTAAAGAAAAATGAAACTTTTTCCTAGGAGTTCTACTCTCTAATTCCGTGGTTTATCCAAACGAAAAGCTTGAAAATCGTTTGAAAGTGAATTAAAACTTCATCGCTGAGTTTGATGGGAGATTTTTTGCGCCAATTAGTCACTTTCTGAAAACATGAATTGTTTGAAACATGATTTAAATGCGAAATCTATCTCCATGATTTATTTTTCACAAGCTTTTACTGAACAATGAAAAGAATAAAGGAATCAAAATGATTATTTAATTTCGCAGTTTATGAGGAAGATTCTATCTTATATCATGTTGTTTAGAAACGCAATTAAATTAAATCGGTCTGTTAATTTTAATTATTATTTTTTCGATTTGAATAATAAATAAATGGATATAAAAATATATTTCAGAAAATAACGATTTAATTTTTCTTACAGCATTTTTGACTGGATAATATCAATTACGGTCTTCAGGTTTAAACGTTATTATTATTGATATTTTAGGGGATTATTGATTCAGGGATTATTCATATTTTCAAGTTACTATGCAATTGTTTTATTACGCTAAAATTGTTTAAACTCATATATTGTACGTTGTACGAGTAATCTTCTACAAATACACGGGTATATCTTCTAATCTACGAGAATATTAGTACAGGTATATTGACATATCTTTTGATATATAATTGCATATACTGGAATCAATTACGACCTTCTGGTATAAAGAGTACGGAGATTATTGATAATTTCAATTTATTACTTCATCTCTTTTATTTTGGCAAATATTTTTGAGACTCATATTGTAATGCGGGTAAACTTCTACTAACACACTGGCATATTTTCTAATCTGCAACAATATAAGTAGTACGGGATTGCATATATTGATTCAATTCCTTTTTTTTTGTAAATTTGCTTACAAAAGGGATCAGGATGTTTTATTCTTCAGACCTGCTCAGGAAGATAATTTTGCATAGTGAAGACAGATATTCTTAAACTTATCATTAGGAGCAATAAATTTAATATTTTAACAGAATTTGCACATGATTGCGAATTATAAGTTTCTTTATATTATATACTCCGTACGAAGAACAGGTATGCTGCTAGTTTTAAATATAACTCAGTATGTTTCAGTTTTCGTATGTTGCAGCTTTCCTTCCCCGTGGAAAAACTTTTCTTGAGGTATAATACGAAAGGAAAGTTAAAGTCTTGAAACACACATTACCAAATGCAGCCACTTTAGTCCGAAACTTATTTAAACAGTCTGCTTAAACTATCGACATTTTTGTGTGATTTTCTAGGACGATGAACTATTTTGCAGTTGTATTGTTGCCGAACTAATGCTCATCGTATTAGTCTCGGATTAGAACTCGCATTTGTTTGCAACTACACAAGGTGATTGTGATATATTTGAATAATAAAATTTTGCCCATCTTAGCGATAGTGTATTTTTTACAGCAAATATAATAATTGCACATTTCTGTAGGGTTGTCGAATAATGTTTTTCAATGTTCGAAAATTTCTTACTAAGATACAAGATTGGATGTTCTGCTTCATCGTCATTTTGCATGAGAGTCAGTACTATTTCATATATCTCAAAATTCAATGGTTTTTGTTTTCTTTTTGCCTTTAAATTTTTTCCATGCACGTTCAACATATTTTTCTATTAAGTTATTTTCCATTTAATTTATAAACAGCTCTTTCTGCATTTTTAGGTTCTTCAAAATACCCAAATCCCAATCTTTTGGACTATTCAAGTTCATTAATCATCACTTTGGCACTCCTAATTTTTCCGTAATTTTCGAAAATTGCCTCAAGTGTTTCATCATAATGAATATCTCCCAAGTTTATTATGTAGATATTTGAATATTGACAAGTATTTTCTCTTAACATCTTTTCCCGTTCTTTACGAGGAATTAATTTACCAACACATATTTTTCGTCCATTTAGAAGCATAGCATTTACTTTCATAATAGTATGATTAGCAACTTCTTTAGTTTCGAAAGTCACAAATTCATACACTTTTGATATGCTTTCTTCATCGGTTTCAATCTTACACGAAAAAATGGGGTCAACTGAAGAGAATTCGTCATAAATGGCTTTGTTGTTAATACTTTTATCCAAATTCTTAATGTAAATCTTCCAAACTCTAGGTTTTCTTAGTGATGGAACTTTAATAGGCCATGAAGTTTGGATGGGTCTACTTTTTATTGTACGAAATTTCGCAGGTCTTAGAGTTCTTTTTTCTGTTGTTGGAAGTTATCATTAGCATATCCTAAAGATATTTGAAAATTTAAAATTTTCCGTATCTCTGCTTTTTTCTGTTTACGCCGTGCTTCATTTAAAGTTTTATAATGTGAACGTGATTGATCAGAATTCACCAGCATTTTTGCAGTCCGATTTTCAAGCAAGTCTTGTCCTTCATCTTATCCATTCTTAGTAACAGCAGCTTGAGAAACTACATTTCCAAATGTTCCAGATGTATGTTACACTATGCAAAAAAACAGTTGCATCCATAAACAATTGAGCTACAGCCGCGAAACTCGGCATGCAAATGTCGTTCAAGAGTTATTCAACTGATCAAACTGTCAGCGTTAATGGTATTAAAAAGTTCATGCAATACGCATGAGAACGATGCATCGTGCAGCATTTAAAACGACAGGTATTCTCCCTCACGGACAATTGGAACTGGATTTTTTGTTTTAATACTGCAAGCTGTTTACAAAGATGCCTTTGAGACGTACTCGACGGTTTCACGAACGATTGTCGGATTTAGAGACAGGTCGCATCATAGGTCTATGGGAAAGTGGTTGTTCCAACATACGTATCAGTGGCCATATTTATCCGAGTAATATAGCAGTCGGTCTGTGTTTTCAACAGTGGATCAGGGAAAGCACATGTAACCGTCGCAGAGGTTCGGAACGTCTCAGACAAACAACTGCTCGAGAGGATCGTGCAGCCAGGAGAAGAGACACTTCCAATAGCTTCTATATCAGTCATTAGAAGTCATTTGATATCTCTAATGCGCCCTGCATTAAGAGATACTATTTGGAGACGACAGGCAGAAGGTAGGATTATTTTAGACGTCCATTAAGGCGTCTATCTAAAATGTCATCTTCTAGTTGCAACCATTTTTTAATAAAGCGTTTTTGCTTCCAAATTCTAATCATTTGCATATGTCCTTAAGCGATACGTACAAACAAAGTTTCCCAGTTTCAGCTTAGTTTGTATGGGTATATATACTTTTTTGCAACAGAGTGCATTTTTTTTTATTTTAAAATTTACCTTACATTACCTTACATTTTATCCAATATAGCATATATACAATTTTTCTTCCTCATATGACTGTCGAGAAATTAATTGTTTACCGTGAAATTTCGCACTCGAGATATTATTCAGATGGCTCGTTGATGTAACGAACAAGAAATCCCAAAGATGAAGGCTTTCTGATCTCTATCAATTTATACGATAATAAAAACAAATATTTTAAAAATTGACAGCCAATTAATTTTTAACACACGCAAAAACTATTACATTTATATGAAATGTTTAATATTTTATATATTTTAATTGTTTTTCTCATCGTTATATGCTTATAAATAATAAATTTATTTAAAATTTGGTAAAGTAATTATTTTTCTCTCCAAAAACGATTTTCAGACTTTAAATTTGAACATTAGTTTGTTGCATTTCTAATACGCAAGCACCACAACTCCAGACATTGAATCATCATCACGAGTTATGGCCATACCAAGCAGTATCACTAATTACCAAAAGAAGTCCTATAGATAATATTGTTTTCAGATTAGGAGTTGTTAGTTGCAAAATTTGATGGAAAATATAACGGTATAATATAATGGAACTGAAATATTGAAATAGAAGAAAGATCAATCATGAATAAAGCATTGATTGTGTAACACTTTTCAACTGCAATGCAATTTTATTTAAACATCTCTAAAATGCGATACATTCATCGGTGATATTTTTAAAATTATCACAGTAATACAATAATTTATTATATCTGAAAACTTCATCCAAAAACAAATGAACTTTATTCAAATAACGCCATCGATATATAAATCGCTTGACTCTCTGTATAAAAGAAGTGGATATTTTATTTATTAACTTTTTTCCATTCCTTTCATTCAGCACTGATATTTTTAAAATTATCACAATACGACAATAATTTATTTTACTTAAAAACTTAAAACCATGGGTGTAAAAGTATTTTCTAACACCATGATTAAAACTTCATCGAAAAACGCAATACTATGGAATCGTCTGTGTCTCTATGTAAAATCAATGAATGCTTCATTAATATCAGCTATATTGCAGCATCCAGAGCTAAATAATTTTGTGCTAAACAAATTCAGCAATTCTTACACAACTCATCTTACAGCTTGATGTTTTTACATTCTCCATACGTGAAAATTAGGCTTCGTTGCAGAAATAATCAAAATTTGATGATCATTTAAACTCCAAAATATTGCAATTGTGTTGGCGCAGTGTATAGATGCACAGAAAAAAAAGAAAGCGGTTCTAGGACGGATGCAACACAAAATATAAATTAAAAAGGACTTTAAAAATCACGATTTTGACAAAGATGGATGCCATATTTTATTTTGAAGTGAGTCACGTGATCTCTTCATATAATATGGGTGCAATTATTATTTTAATTTTTATTAACACTTTACAACAAAATTGCAAAGTGTTTATGACTTTGTGCATTCTGTCTGCCTGTCTGTCTGTCTGTCTGTATGTCTGCCTGTCCGTTTGCACGATAACTGCCATAAAAATGGCTTTATCAAAATGAAATGTTAGTATGTTGTTCAGACGGTCTGTGGGACCAATGGGAATACAAATGAATAATCCAATTAATTTTGGATTAAATCCGGGTTGAAAAAATGAAATACATTGAACCCTATGAGACCTAATTTTTCAAACATTTTTTAAGCGGATTTAAAATGCACAAATTGTTTCGAAAGTTATAGAAAATATTCAAATTATACCATAAAATGCATAAAAATTTTTTTAGCAAAATATATTCAATATTTTTTTAAATAAAAACTAAAATAATAATTACACCTTTTATATGAAGTGATCACGTGAACATTATATGAAGAGATCACGTGACCCACTTCAAAATAAAATATGACATCCATCTGGTATCAAAATCGTGATTTTTAAAGTTCTTTTTAATTCATATTTAGTGCTGTATCCGTCCAAAATACTCTTCATTTTTGCTTAAATTCTGTGCCTCTACATACTGAAACAACGCAATTACAATATATTTGATTTTATATTATCATCCAACTTTGATTATATCTGCACAGAAGCCTGATTTTCACTTATGGAGAATATAAATACCAAAATATGTAGAATGAGGTGTACAAGAATTGTTGCATTTGTTTAACGCAAAATTATTTAGCTCATGGAGTCAGCAATATAGCTGATATGAATGAAATATTCATTGATTTTACACAGAGAAGGGTTACCTTACACCTTTCTGGTAGGTCTGACGGTCTGGGTTTCAACAACAACAGAGAAGGGCGATTTTTTCGTTAAAGTTTTAAGCATAGAGTTTAATTACTTGTATCTTCATGGTTTTAAGTTTTTAAATAAAATAAATTATTATTGTATTGCGATGAATGAAATGAATTGAAAAAAGTTAATGAATGAAATGCTGCTTTTATAGAGAGAGCCAGGCGTGTTATATTTCGATGACGTTATTTGAATAAATTTCATTGGTTTTCTATGAAGTTTTTAAATATAATAAATTATTGTAGTATCATGATAATTTAAAAAATATTACCGAGTAATGTATCGCATTTTAGTGATGCTTAAACCAGGCTATTTATATTTCAATGCCGTAATTTCAATGAAGTTCATTTTTTTCGATGAAGTTTTAAGTTTTCAAATATAATAACTTAATGTAGTATTATAATAGTTTTAAAAATATTACCGAGGAATGTTTCGCATTTTAGAGATATGTAAATAAAATTGCATTGAAGTTGGAAAGTGTTTCATAATTAAAACTTTATGCATGATTGATCTTTCTTGTTTAAAATACTACCTAACATATTTTGCTGAACTTTTTTTCATATATTTTATGGGATAATTTGAATTTTTCCTAAAATCTGAATTCCTTTGTGAATTTTAAATTTGCTTAAAAAATGTTTGAAAAATTAGATCCCATAGGGTTCAATATATTTCCTTCTTTTCAACCCGGGTTCAATCCAAAACTAATTGGGTGATATTATTCATTTGCATTCCCATAAGTCCCAGAGACAGTCTGAACAACATACTAAAATTTCATTTTGATACAGCCATTTTTACGGCAGTTATCGTGCGAACGAGCAGACAGACAGATAGACAGAATGGACAAAGTCATAAACACTTTTCAGCTATGTTGTAAAGTTTTAAAAACAATCGAAAATCATTTAATTTTTTGCGTGTTCTTACACTATACCGTGGGTACAAAACTTATGTAGTGTTAGACAAATACACTCTACTCTCTCGAACGAAGTTCTGTTAACTGGCTTAATGTTAGGTATACACTTTCTGCGTCTGTTACTTTGATTTATATATTAGTCTCAGGGAAAATAAGCCCCAAAGAAAATACTCCCAAAGAGAAGGATATTACTTTATGTGAATGAGAACTAACGAAATAAAAGCTTTCAGAAAAGAAAAGGACGACTAATCCTAGTAATCTTAATATTCCCTTGATGTTTGAAGCGTCAAAATATTGCTAAAGCATTTTATAGGATGTTCATTTTCGGACCGATTCATTGCTACATTCTGCACAATGGCAATATATGCAGTACATATGTAGCGTTAGTATTCTCTCAGAACTACAGTGGAGAAAGACGAAGACATCCATTATGAATTAACATATATTAAATCAGACGTCAGGGTTTACAAGGAAAGGTACCAGTTGTGGGTATAATTTTACTTTTAACATAACTTGGTATAAAGCAATTATGCCGATAAGTGTACACTATTTAGTTTTCAGTGTATTTAGGAACCCGCATGTTTCTCAAATACTACAAACTTTTTTTATTATGCTCTGCGTATTGTCGATTCGAATTTTTTTCCGCAGTGACCAAGGGTTGGAAAAAATACTTCTTGTTTTAATAGGGAAATCTAAAAGGGATTTCTTGTTTTAAAAGGGAAACCGAAAATCTATAGCTTAAACTTTAGCTTAAAAACCAAGTTTTAAACTAAGGTTTAAAATTTGGCAAATTCGGTGACTTTTTAAATTAGAGAAAATGTCACTACATTAATAAAATGACCCCAAATTAATGAAAATAACGCCTAATTGCCGAAAATTAAAATTGGCAAAATAAAGTTCCATTTAAATCAAAGTTCCATTTTAACGTTCGTCTGCTCGTAATGCTTAGCTAAAAATTTGGTGACGAATTTTCCGGGGTATAGTCAATGTGGCGGCTTTTTCAAAATGTTGCCAAACCGACGGAAAATGTTGCTAAATCGATTATAATGATGCCAAATGAATGAAATTAATTGTGCTCTGCTCGAAAATATAACAATAATGAAATTGTGGTAGGATTTGCTTGTCACACAGACCAACCCACACAGCGATACACACGGGGTCGAATAACGCCGAATTAGCGCTAAATTAATAAAATGCGCATAACTGCTAAAATTTAATATTTAGCAAAATTAAGTGCTATTTCATTGATATTTAATTCCTGTCGCTTTAGAGGAATTATAAATTTAATATACTTTATTAGAATTTAAGTGAGTTCCACTGTTTGTGGAACAGATATGTTTTATTAGTGAACAGTAAATGAATTGCGTTTTGGTAAGGAATGATATAATAATATGTGTATGTTTCAACAGGGAGTCGTATAAGAAAAAATAATATTGATTATGATAGGTGCATGCCTCTGATGTGTCCTTAGATAGGAGGTGCCTAAATGCTGCCTGCGAACGGGTGGGAAGTAATGTTTTGAAAATTTTGAATTCCGTCATATGACGGACATACCTTCTATATAAACAAAATTGAAAGCTATGCTTCTATCTGTCTATTTATTATTTCAACATGAGACTACTCACCATTTTTATTTTTGTGAAAATTAGATAAAAAAATATTTAAAAAAAATATAGAAAAAAAAAAAAAAAAAATGCTCCAAATATTAAAAGTTCACCCCGATTTTTTAATTTTAAATTTCTTTATATTAGAATATATTTCATACGAAGCAAGTGTATACTATTAGTCTCAACAATGAAATAATTCTACATTCATATTCAAAATAAATTCTGTTACTACGGATACCATCTAATTAATGTAAATATAATGGGCGTATAAAGAGAAACTGAGTAATCTGCCGATCACATCGTAAACAATGCATTGATGTTACACTTGTCACGAGTATAGTATTATTTTAATATTCCCCCTTCAACGTTTAAAGAAAATTCCAGAATATAATCACGAATAATTTAAAAACGGCGTAACTATAAACCGTCATAGGAATAAACATAATTACTTTAACAACAACAAAAAATCTAATCGAAATTAAGAGCAAACCCAAATGAAATGCAAGAAAAAAAACTAAAAGAGAATTCATCAGAATGAGAAAAATTCCAGCGGCACATGATTGCCGTTTTTCGGCGGAAGTTTCAAGTTTTAAAAAAAATCTTAGGTGTTGAAACTTTTGAACTTCTTTCATCGGAGAAAATTAAAAGCAGCTCCTTTGATTTTCTTCAATTTGATCCCCGCGTTCTTCAGTTTTCTTTGCTTCTGGCAAAGATCAATAGATGCTAAAAATAAACATGTTTCTAACGATGGACGGCGCGTTAGAAAATTGGAAGTTATAACAGTTGCCATCAAGTGTGTCTTTTAATTTAATTTTGTTTTTCTATTCAAGTTTTAACTTTGTTTCAGAACATTGAATAATGTTAAAGAGTAAATTCGAGGTTATCATCTGCGTTGCCTAAAGATTCGAATGGGAATTAATGGAAAAATTAAAATTTTAATATTTTTTTTTCATGATTCTCTCAACAAATTAAAATATAACCCTTAAACATTAACACATTTTGATTGAGAAACATTAACACATTCTGATTATTCGTATAATTAATTGTTGCAGACAATAAATTTGTTGTAAATATCATTTAAAGTAAAAGTGTTCCAAAGTTCGTCATAGCCACTTATTTAGAAGATTCGTTCATCACGTTTTGATGAATTCACGTTCGTTTTCGATCACGTCACAAGTCTCCTGTAACGATATGGCCCAAGTGTGGATTTGTATAGTCAGCATATTCATCCACCTTGCAAATACAATCATTATCTACATATGACATGGCCTATTTATCAATAGAGAGAGATTGTGAAATTTCATTGTAATTAAAATAGTTCTACCAATCGGCTCGTTGTATTTAAAAGTCTTGGTAACATTCAAATCCTCAATAGGCAATAAGTGTTTGAATTTGTAAAAAATAGACCCAAAATTTATACAATTATAGATTGGATGTTTAAAAGATATCACACAATAAGAATTAGTAGGCGTATTATTAATATGAAATTGATTAAGTTTTATTTTTAAATACTTAGATCTAGTAATGAGCAAATCATAGAAAATATGATTAAAATGTTCATCAGTTAGATTTAATTTTAAGAAAGTAGCATAAACATTATTTAAATGTTTTTTCTTAACCGCATATACCCAAGATTTTAGTAATTTCCATTGATAAGTGCTATTATATTGATGATGTAAACTTATCTCAGCTTTATAATCATGAACTATGGAGCTTCCCTTGTCTCGTTTAAATCTTTTGAGATTATCTGAGTTTATATTATGTAAATGGGATTTCAAAATTAGATGATTAAAAATAAAATATTAATTATCTATATTTTATTAAGATATTTTTTAAGATATTTTTTACAATTTTACCATTTAGATATAATGAATTTAATCCATATGGAAAAAGAGTACAATTAGATTTAATGTAAAAGTTTTCGAAAAATATTCAATCAGCTGTATTAGTTTTTATATCCAAAATAGGTGTAGTAATATTTTCAAAACCATGTTTAGCAAAATGCTTATATTCTATTTTATTAGATGTAGGAAGAAAATCATTATTGAGAATATATTTTTTGACGTGATCTCTGTGAACATTCATTTGTAAATGAATGGGATTGCTAGTTTATCCTACGTAAGATATATTACAAATGTTACACGAAAGTCGATAAATGCAATTAAAAATTTTACAGAAAGGCAAATGGCTATTTTGGCTTGTGATTTCAGTATTAGAAGTAGAAGGACATGTTTAGCTATTTTTATTCTGACATTTATTGAAATCATAATTTTTAGCAGGGTAATTATTATATTCAAAATTTTCTATGGCACAATGTTGGTAAATTGATATCGGTCTAGGCAATACCCAACATGAATCGAAAATACCGGGCAACATTTATCAAATTATATAAAAATAAGTATAAATATATTTGCCAGTCATTAAATCATATAAGTTGTGTAATTCATAATAGTATAAGAATAATTATTAGTATGACAATATAATATAGAGAACATAATATAAAAGTCTTAAAATAAGTGCTTATAAATAAATAAGTATAAAAAACTTAGTCTATTTAAAACCAAATCCAAATATAAATAAGGATGAAATTAAAAAATATAAGGAATAGATTTATCTTTAAAGTTATTATCAATCATGAACTTAAACAAAACACTTTGTATAATAAACATATAGTGTAAAATAAACATATAGTATTAAATAAAACGCTTTGTATAATAATACATATAGTGTAAAAATTGAATTCACTTAAAATCCATTTCAAATAAGTATTGAAATAAAATAAGAAGATTGTATAGAAAAGTACAGTTTAAAAGAGCTTCAATGATTCACCAATACAGTATATTAAACAGAAATATTTAATCACCCAAACAAAAAATCAAAATTAACAAAATGTCAGAAGGAATAACGATAGATGGCAGCACTAAACTTATTGCAGTTAAGAGTAGTATATTAATAGGTTAAAATAAGTATAATAGCAATATACTTATTATAACAAAATAATTTAACTAAATTAATAAAAAATTATGAGGAAGTCAATTTATAATACAGATAATACAACAACGAAAGTATTAATATAGACAATAAAAATAACCGAAAAAAAATGAAGGAGAGTGCGAGAATCAGAATTCTTCTATTAACATTGAACGAAAGTAGAATTAAAAATTTAACAACAAATTCTATTACTAAATTTCGCAAATACAGCATAAATTTGAATGAATTGCAAATAAAAGTGTTATAAATACCGAAGTATACTAAAGGAATTAAGGATACTTTGCAAATATGAATAGATAGAAATACTCAAGATATTAAGCAAAAAAGAATGGCGAAACAAAATACATTTGTTTGAGCAAATGCAGCATATAAATAAAATGTTTTCAATAATAATAAAAGCTTAAAAATCCAATGAAAGAAACATATATATAAGAGAAGCTGCATGTAGATTATGCAATGCGACAGATTATGTACGCGGGGCATTTCTCAACCATCGGACTAATTCAATATAAGATTCTTAAAAGGTTTGATTGATCTGATGAAAAATTGATTACAAAATTGCAAAAGCATAAAATGTATAACATAAAAAATATATTATTAAAAATCTTGCATTATGTTATATAAAAAAATATAAAAAAAAATCCGGCAGAGCAGAAGTGGAATCCTGTGTATTACTTACTGTGCAGGGAATTTTTGATACCTGTGATTACTTCATAGAACAACAGATGCGCTACTCAATTGCGACCCACTCTCGCTGTTATTGCAGGATCCTTTTGTATCCACAACTACTGTTCTCAGAAAACTTCACAAACGAGGTTTAAATGCAGTCTTTTAAAAGTCACTTAACTTTCAAATTCTCAGTGCTTATTTATAACGAAGAGAATAATGACACAAAGCAAATTCATTTATATTACCAAACACTTATTTAAACATCCCTCACATATTATGCATTCAGCGCTGGCATTTTTTAAAATTATCACAATACTACAGTAATTTATTATACTTGGAAACTTAAAACTTTCTCGAAAAGGACAAAACTAGTTATGCAAAATGAGCTTTATTTAAATGACGTCATCGAAAGTATAATTTGGGAAGTACTTATGATGCGTTTGCAGTTAATATTAAGTCACAATTATAATATTTCATTATTATTGAAATTACATCATTTGCTTACCTCATGTTATATTAGTTCTTCGAAACTGTTGTAACAATGGCGTACCATTCTATTTTATAAAACGTCTGCTTCTCTATGTGGAATCAATGAATATTTCATTCCTCTCACTTATACTCCAGCCTCTAGAGCTAAATAAGTTTGCGTGAAAAAAATTCACAATTCTTATACAACTCAATTCACCTTGCAATCGCTTTGGTTTATTTATATTCTGTATACTATAGTTTAGCGTAAAAATTAGGCTTCATTGTTGAAATAAATAAAATTTAGTGATCATTTAAAATAAAAATATTGTAATTGCGTCGGCACAGAATTTAGATACACAGATAATACGCAAAAATAAAACGGTTTTATGACATACGCAACACCAAATATAAGTTTAAACTGTTTTTAAACATCTACGGTATACACAGCGGAAGAAATGTAAGCCATATTATATTTTGCAATGAATGACGTGACTTCTTCATAAAATATGGGTGTAATTATTATTTTAATTAAAATTAAAGAAACTACACAAATTATTTTGCTCAAATTGTTTGACACATATTATGTAATAACATTAATATTTCCAAAAATTAAATTAAAATATAAAAATAAAATAAATAAAAATATTTGAGAAAAAGACGCAAAATACAGGTAAATAAAATAGAAAAGGAAGAAATGAGAAATAACGTAGTTTGCAAAATCGGTCCCATATCTTAAATCAACAATAATTGAATAAGATGACATTAATGTAAAAGAATGCGGTACTTAAGAGTTGTAGTGAAATAAAACTGACTCAAGCAAATGTGTGGAATTCTGGGGAAATTATATTACAACAACGATAACTGTTGACTAGATTTGGTATGCTACTTGTACATGTTTGGTATGTTCCTTGTACACTGAAGAAATGTTGCACAGAATACGTTGTAAGGGTATGCCGATAATAGTTGATATATTTTATTTTTCCTAATTACCAAAATCATTTTTGTGCTATAAAATAATTGTTGTAAGTGCACTATTTTACTTTTACCTTTTCCTTGGGTTATAGAAGACGCAAGATGGTATTTGTGTCAAATAAAAATTTTGAAATAAAGAAAGAAAAAGTAAAATTTTTTACCACAATTTTTTTTTATACCGTAAATTAAAAATGGTAATATTATATATAACTATTGTTAATGGTAAAATTAAAAATAACGTTACTTGTTTGAAACATCAGCCCTAACAGTATAAACAATCTTATCCATAAAAACATGACCGCGCATGTATTCACGTCTGACGAATTCCGAAGCCTCTACTCGTCTTAGAAGCTTGCGTTTCTTTTAAACATGGTTGTCGAACAGGAGATAATCCTAAAACTTTTAAACAGTTTTAAAATTTGATAGATTTTTAAATATTTGTAAAAACCTCTTTTTACTAAATACATAGGCATTATCCCAAAGACGGGTACAGTCTTGACTTTGGCGACTTTTTAGGCGCCAAATGTTGAGACAGTTGCCATAGTATCCAACCAACTCGCAAGGTTAGCATGGTTATGAAGAGTTAAAGAGTTACCAAGGTCGCAACGTAGCACTCTACTTATCATCGATTTGGCGCGATGAAACAAAAAAACCGTAGCGATCTCTTGGATTTATCCAATACATATTTGTTATTTACATATAAGAGGGAAATTAATAATATAAACACCTCGATAACACCTTATAAACACATCTGTCGACCTATCTCTGAGTTACGCTGCTACAAAATGTTGCCAAACGTGTTTCCATCACGGATAATCATTTCAGTTTTTATGATATAACCATGGAGCTTTACGTAGTGTATGACAGCATATACTGAAAGTGAGGCCATGATGTGGGAGGCCTGTTTCATTCGTAATGCAGTGACTATACTTCTTTCATAGCGAAATTATGATGTAACCATGGAGCTTTGAGTGGCGTATGACATCAGATACTGAAAGTGAAACCATGATATGGGGAGCCCGTTTCCTATATAATGCAATGACTATACTTCTTTCAAAGGGAAATTATGATGTAACCATGAAGCTTTACGTATTGTATGACTTCAGATGCTGAAAGTAGGACTCTGAGGTTATTTGATTTCTTTTCATTTTAGATACTTTTATGTGAGATACCATCAACTCAGAGTGTCACGCTCATTTCGTTAACATGTTTAACCAAGGCTTAACTGTATCCGGCGCCCCGCGTTTTCTTAGCAACGGAACGCCGGATATAGTTCAAAATAGTTCAAGCTTCTTTCAACAAATGTAGAAAATATTATTCTTGCGTATTTTTAGTTTATTACATTCAGGGCGGAATGGTCTATCTGACTAGACAAAAATTGACAAAAATGTCGCAAAATTAAAAAAATTGTCACGAAATTGATAGAAATGTCGAAAATTGATGGAAATGACCCTAAAACAATAAAAATGAAGACAAATTGATGAAAATTCAATATCTTGTAAATAATATAAGAATCTATTGTAAGAATAACCTATTTCTCCAGCAGTAATGTTTGGCAAAGCTCGACGAAAAATTTTGGCGGCATATCGCCAACTTGGCGATTTTTTTAAATGTTGCCAAATTGACGAAAATGTCGCCAAATTAATAAAAATGACATTTAATCAATGGAAATGACGACTAATTATGAAAAATCAATATCTTGGAAGGAGCATAGCAAACGACCATAAGAGTAATCCATTTCTCCGTTCGTATATAATGGCTGGAGAAAAATTTGGCGGGATGTCGCAAACTTGGCAACGGTTTAAAATATTGCCAGATAGATGGAAATGCCGCCAAATTGATAAAAATATCATCAACTTGATAAAAATGAAGCTAAAAAGTATTGTGTACATAGATAAAAATTATTATTTGACGGATATTTGAACTATACAAACTTATAAAACAAACTCAAAGAACACAAAAACAATATTAGTTTAATCGGCCAGGTGTCTGCGTACACCGTAACCAATATGCACTCTCAAGCACCTGTGTGTGCTTTCTCGAGCTGATATTCCCAACTTTTTGCAAACACGCAGCGGACTTATATGTTACCTACACCAATGCATTGTGCAAGGTTGGCAGTCCACCTGCGGCATCCGAGACAATGCTTTGCACATTTTTAATTCTGCCACTTGATGAGCATACCTTTTAGTATTATTGTAATTATAAGCATTCCCTGAAAATATCACTCTTCTATGATAAAAACTTAAAAAGTTAGCAATTACAATTTAAATTTTACTTAAATAAGAATCAATTTATATTGAAACAGCTGGGAGTGTGTGTGTGTGGGGGGGGGGGCGTTTCAATAAGTAAATTATTAAGCGACGATTACTCCGATTTTGATGCAATTTTCGATGAGAGCGTGGCAGGGCGTCTAAGAGAATTGGCTGTCAGAGGCAGGCAGAGAGCGGGGTTCATGTTTACATTATTCGTTCTATCTTTGCGGCTCTTTTTGGTGCAATTTCTTCTAGCACCGATTTTAATGCAATTTTCATGTTTTAAAATCTATTCTTCAATGGGCCCACTTTAATTCTTTGGACTTTGTTGATTATACTGAAAAGTCAAAAAGCGACAGATTCGATTGGTATCTGAAATCCTTATACTTTTTTATATTTTATAGGAATTATATCATATATGCTTCAAGAGACAACATGAACACGCTGCAGCATCTATTGCAAGTTACTAAAACCAAACCTGATCCATTTTTTTCTTAACCTGATTGCCTTTTGAGAACGTGAAAGAATGAATTCAATTAATGCCTGCATCGACTCACTGGCAACGTCGAGTGCAATTTGAATTGAATTATATGTGCTCTATTTTTAGGCTCTAATTTCAATAGTTTGATGCTGTTTTTATAAATAGATAAGAATCTATTGTTTTACAATTTACTTACGCTTTGCGCGCATTCCAATGTCGTGGCGGAATTCGTCACTTTTATGTAAAGTGTAAAATTACATTACTTTTTAAATCTTTATATTAATATTTATTTAATTTGTGACCCGGAACCCTCATGCCGTTGTATATAATTTATTATCTCAAAGTATCCTTTTCTGTGCAGAATTGTGGCCATTTTCATTCCATATAATAATTCTTTCACACTCGAGGAACAACGACCGTTAGTTCAAGGTCGCACTTGTTTGCTGGCGGAGACAAATGTCTTCGTTCTTCTTGACTTCACGTGGCAGATGCACGTGCCTTGGAACTTGTCGTTGGATGGGCGGACCCCTGGATGAATTTGAAAGACATGTGTTTTTACATTGGTGGAAAGGAGATGATGTGAGCCCTTCGTAAATTTCTATTGGCCGGGCTCTGGATCCACCTGGAATGCTTATAAGTGGTGTGTAGGGTGATTCTGCCCCCTCTCCCTGGAACTTCGAATTCACGAACGGCTCGGGACTCAACCCTCAGGTTGGGTTGCTGTAGTTGTGGGTTCGGGAGAGCTGCCACTGCCGCTAGCGTCTCCACTGCTTGACCAGACCTTTGCTGAAGCCGAGCCTCTACGTTTTGCCTGCCGCCGTTGACCGTCCGGGAACCTCCTGTTCCGGATGACTGAAGACCGTCTCCTGACAGAGTCCGTGATGAAGCCTGGACCCTGTGCGGGCCGTTGCTCGTATTCTGCTTGCTGCGAGCCTGTCGCCTTTCCTTGGTCAGGGAAGATTCTCCCCGAGGGTGTTTTGGTGGATGTTCGACTTCGTCAATTCTTGTGTCCTTCCAGATACGGAGGTAAGCGTCCTTTTCGGTAAATGGAGACTGAGGTGCCTTCGTCTGTCCTCGTGCCATTGGACTGGTTCTCCTGATGTATCCTCAAGATCTTCAAAGTTAAATTGTTATTAAATTGATCTTCTAAAGTAAAATATAATTAGAATTGAAATACAGATAATATTTAAGCCTTAAGCTTTCCTCGAGTGTGCTTCCTCTCTTTTGACCATACCATTTTATTTAATAATAGAATATGTATTTATATGTTATACTGTTGCTAAATGATTTATAGAAATGAATATTTAATTCCGGCAAAGAGCCGATGATTTTAGTAAAGGTGGTCCAGTGGTAGTTAGCTGACTGTGAATCAGCATCTGTAATTTGTGTTAACTCCTATTATCTGACACATAATAAATTAAGATTTAAATGAAGTTATGAGTATTTATTTGTGTTGATTTAAGTGTTTTCTGCTGCTGGTGAGACCTTCAAGGTAAAGGTAATTCTTTGTTTATTTTGGAATTTGCTGGGTTTCCTTTGCAGGGGGGATTCTCCAACTGACGGGAGGTGTGTTTAGAACCTGTGTTGCAAAATTCTCTGAGAAAGTTAGACTTTCTCGGTCAGCCGTGTCTGGCGGGAAACCGTTGCGGTTTTTGATGCCGTTGGATCCCGTTGTGACACCAAGATGGTTGCTTACCATTTAAAAATAATCGTAATTTTATAAGTTTGAGAAATCGTGTTTTTACCTGTACATGCGTACATACATGCATGCATACAATTACACATATTTTGATGCGTTTTAATAGTATAGTTGTGTGACAATCGTCTTAATTAGAATCCCTTTATTCATTATCCTGCATTTGGTCTGTTCCTATTCGTCTCTTACTGGAATACCTTTTGGACTTCAATCAGCGCCATTAAGAATAATTTCACCCTCATTCATTACTCAACGAGCACATTTCTACAGAGGACTGTCAACTCGGTGCATACATTTCCCATTATTTTCCTCGACTTTAGAAATTAAACAATACCCCTGGTCCTAGTTCCATTTTCAAAGCTTTTAAAATATGAAATTGGAAACGTAATCAGAGATTTCCATATTCATTTCAAACAGTTTTCTCAATTTTATTTCAGAGAGAAAGAGAGCGAGAGCATAATTCAATTTCCAAAATTCAGAGACAAAATCGTATTTACTCCCTCGTTTTGATTGCGCATAAATTTAAGCGCAAATATCAAACTTTTGAATATTTCATGAGGGGGATTTTTCTGAGTGTTTTAATATTCGGTAGTGATTTGAATCATTATTATTTTTTAAATTCAAATTTAAAAGACGTTTATAATTACTGTTCAAAGTAGATTTAACTGCTTGGAGTGCACTAGCATGGGATGATTGGATTCGGAAGTTTAGAAAATTCCCTAATATCCTAAGCACATTGTTAAATGCTAAGTAGTGAACTTGTAATATAAAACGGTACATACAGAAACTTATATATAGCACTCTTCTTCATTTGTTCTTTGTTATTTACCAATTTGTTATTTAAAATGAACATGATATATATATATATATACTATATATATATGTATATATATATATATATATATATATATATATATATATATATATATATATATATATAATATATTTATATATATATATATATATAATATATTTATATATATATTTATATATATATATATATATATATATAATATATGTATATAATATATATATATAGTATATATACATATATATATATATATATATATATATATATAAATATATATATATATTTATATATATGTATATATATCTATATATATAAATATATATAATATATATATATATATATATATATATATATATATATATATATATATATATATATATATATATATATATATATATATATATATATATATATATACAGGGTGAGTCGGAATTGTTTTTACAAAAGCAGAAGGGTGATAGTACAGCACCAGACGAGCAATAATTACCATGGAACATAGGGTCGCATTGCATTCTGAGAGGCAGAAAAAAAGAAGCACGTGGAACCGCGTCGAGCATGACGTAGTTAGCACCTCAGACGTCATTGTATACCTGCCTACGTAGTACCTCCTACGCCAGACACGAACGCAGTTACCGTATGCAAATGTCCAGGGAGCAGAATCAGCATAACTGTCTCCCAGTAGGTTCTAGCGATAATCAATCAGAGCACACGTTGTCCTTTAAAAACTGGCACAACTTCAACGCTGCAAGTTATTCCCGTTATAACATCGTCCGACACTTTGCGTGAATGCTATGGCGGAGTACACCT
The DNA here is from genome assembly GCA_951213105.1 of Amaurobius ferox. Classification (NCBI taxonomy): domain Eukaryota; kingdom Metazoa; phylum Arthropoda; class Arachnida; order Araneae; family Amaurobiidae; genus Amaurobius; species Amaurobius ferox. Next base: position 86,149,684 of record OX578138.1, read on the forward strand.
ACGAGGAATTGGCCGACATGCACCTCACATGCGGTGAAGCCAAAGGGAATGGACGCGCAGCACGAAGATTGTACGAGCAGCGGTGTCCAACGCGTCGTATATATATATATATATATATATATATATATATATATATATATATATATATATATACAGGGTGTCTCAAAAAGATTGAAACGCGGTTTAATTCTTTACCTGTTGGAGATAAGTGGGCAATGTAAATTGCAAAAATATTGAAAGTAAGGTAGGAAATCAGACTACATTAAGGAAATAGTCTTCCCATTAATTTTTAAAAAGTTACACTTTTTAAATTTTTATACGATCTCCTTAAACAAATTTGGTGAATCAAAAAATTTTTATTTTTAATGCAACAAGATCATTAAAAAGTTCTCATATCTGTATCTTTAAAATTGAGTGAGTTATATTTAATTGAAAATTGAACATTGTGAATGGGGACCATATATCAAATTTGGAAATTTGTGACATATCACAAAAAAGGTAAAATTGGATCATAATACATAGGATACCAAAGTGCATAGTGAGTATCATTGCTTTATGATCTCTCTTTGTGTAATGCTTTATTTAGATGCATTTGTGATAAAAAATTTGACACATATTAAAGTATTCTTGATCTAAATAATTTCCATCGTTAATTTGCTTATGATCCCTATTTTTACTGATGAAACAACCTTTCACGTGGCACGGAAATTGACATAAGTCAGATTTTTTTCCTTTATCCTAATTCAGTTGAATTTAAAGATACAGATATGCAATTTTTTAATGTTAAAAATAAAAGTTTTCTGATTGACCAAATTTGCCTAAGGGGGGGTCGTACAAAAATTTAAAAAGTGTAACTTTTTGAAAAATAATGGGAAGACTATTTTAATAATGTAGTTTTGTACCTAATTTCAATATTTTTGCTATTTACATCGCCCACTTATCTCCAACAGCTAAAGAAATAAAGCTCGTTTCAATCTTTTTGAGACACCCTGTATATGTAGTATATATATATATATATATATATATATATATATATATATACATATAGTATATATAGTATATATATAGTATATCTATCATTATATATATATATATATATATATATATATATATATATATATATATATAATGATATAGATAACATTTAAAAAAACATGAAGGTTTAGAATTTATAAGTATTTATTAGAAGATTTTATTAAAATAATTTATGTAGAAATTATTAAAAATATTTATATATTATTTTTTAGAACAAAAATGTTGAACTAATTTTAAATGTAAATACAGCAACTGGGACATTTCTTTAAGAAAATGCATAATGGAAAAACAACATACATAATATTTTTTTTATCCAGAATCTTAGATACACAAAAGCACTGTTAATAAAATATTCAAAACTTTGAAGACTTGTGCATAAATGTGATGCACATAAAATGCTGTTGGTAAAATAGGATTTTGCTTCGAAATCAGAATGTCTTTTGGGGTAAAAGAGTATATAAGAGTTTTGGATTTTAAGGTACATTGGCGAAATGGAAAATTCCTTTACTTAAGCTCTAAAATGTGTATTTAAGCAAAAATTGAATAAAAACTGTGCAAAATTTCCTATAGAATTAAATTTTCTTTTCAACATCAGATTAGAATCAGATATGAAGAAAATGCAAACATTAAATAATGTAATTTATTTCCCCAGTTTAAAGCATTGAAAAATCCTATGTGCACGATTACATATATTTTTTCATGTATGCATTAATATTAAGTTGATTAAATACCCTTGAAACTGTTTTTTTTTAAGTAAAATTTTGCATTTATAAATTTATGTTTAATATTGTAGGTATATGCTTGGTGGCATAAATTTTAGTACATTATCGTTTATACTAAAATGCTTTCCTTAAAACATAATTTTTTTAGGATTTGAAATAGATAGAGATTAGATGATGACCGATATAAATTCAACATAAAATTCCGGAGGAGATAGGAAGGTTCACTAAAGACTTCCAACTGTGGGTTTTTTTCCAGTTCTGGTTTAAAAAATTTCATTTTACTTAAATATATATTTCTCAAGATGTATTATATAGAGAGCTGGAATGATAACTTATGAATGCAGCATTAAATTCTGGAGAGTAAGGGAATTCACTAAGGGTCTTCACTTTCGTTTTTTCTATTTGTTACTCAAAAAGTATTCTTAGAAATATATACTTCTCCGGATTAGCAATGCATCGAATTTAAATGATGGATGAAAAATATGGATTCAGCACCGATTTCTAGAGAAGGATGGGGGGAGGGTTTCACTGAAGTTTTCTATTGCTGGGTCCGAAGATGTCACTTTTGTAAATTCGTATGACTTTACGAAATAATTATACAAAATAGCATAAAAATGCTTAATAATTCCGTCAAAGATGAAGGGTATATGCCATTTTTCATCATATGAAGTCACCTATTTAACACAGCTTTCTATTAACATTTTACAACAAAGTTGAAAAGTGTTTATGACTGTTCATTCAGTCTGTCTGTCTGTCTATCTGTCCATTCGCATGATAACTGCCGTAATAATGACTTTATAAAAATAAAATTTTAGTATCTGTGGGACATAAGGGAATACGGTCTATGGGACATATGGAAATCTAAATGAATAATGTCACCCAATTAGTTTTGGATTGAATCCGGGTTGAAAAATTAAAATACATTGAATCCCATCGGACATAATATTTTAAACATTTTAAAAATAAATTTAAAATTCACAAATTGCTTCGAAAGTTTAAGAAAATATTCAAACTATCCCATAAAAAACATGAAAAAAATTCAGCAAAATATATTCAGTAGTTTTTTAAATAAAAATTAAAATAGTAATTACACCCATATTATATGAAGCGATCACATGACCCACTTAAAATAAAAAAAGGCATCCATCTTGTGTCAAATTCATGATTTTTAAAGTTATTTTTACTTTGTTTTTAGTGTTGTATCCATCCTAAAACCGCTTTATTTTTGCTTAATTTCTGTACATATATATTCTGAAATAACGCAATTAGAATATATTTGAGTGTAAATGATCAATGCCATCCATCTTGTGTCAACGTCGTGATTTTTAAAGTTCTTTTTAATTTATATTTAGTGTTGTATCCGTCCTAAAACAGCTTTATTTTTGCTTAATTTCTGTGCATCTATATTCTGCAACAACGCAATTATAATATATTTGAGTTTAAATGATTATCAAACTTTGATTATTTCTACAACAAAGCATAATTTTCACTAATGGAGAATGTAAACACATCAAGCTGTAAGATGAGTTATATAAGAATTGCTGAATTTCTTTAAAATAAAATTATTTAGCTCTGGAGTCTGCAACATAGCTGATATGAATGACACATTCATTGATTTTGCATAGAGAAGCAGACGATTTTATAGCAGACTTTTTCAATGAAGTTTTAAGAATAGAGTTAAATTACTTTTACCTCCATGGTTTTAAGTTTTTATGTAAAATATTTTATTGCAGTATTGTGATGAATGAAAGAAATGGAATAAAAGTGTATGAATGAAATATTTACTACTTTTACATAGAGAGCCAGACGATTTACTATATTTCAATGACGTCATTTGAATAAAGTTCATTTTTTTTCTATGAAGTTTTAAGTTTTTAAATATAATAAATTATTGTTGTATTGTAATAATTTAAAAAATGTTACTGCTGAATGCATCGCATTTGGGAGATGTTTAAATAAAATTTTATTGCAGTTGGAATGTGTTTCATAATCAATGCTTTATGCGCGATTGATCTTTCTTGTTTTTATTTCGATGATCAAAAAGATAAAATAAAAAAATATACTGGGTGCATGTCAGTACGAAATAAATATGCAAATGACAATAAAAATGCTTAACAGATTCGCCAAAAATAAAGTCTACATACCATTTGCCCCATTTGAAAGGACCTTCATGAATGTCTTGTAGCAATTAAATTATAACGATCTCACTCTTATCATATTGAAATGCCATTTTAAAATGTAGAAGTGTATAACAGCAGCGTTCATATAAAGCTTAGCATCAAGTTACTTGTACCAATATGCGCTGATCACAGGGGAATTTGATGGATTTTATTGATTAAATTTTCTAATAATTATTGGAGATGAAAAAAAACACACCTGTTTATAACTTATTATTTTTATTAGTGTTTTCATATCACTATTTTTTAATTAATAAGGACATAAATATATAAAATTTAAAATAATCATAGAAGTAAAAAGATAAAGTTAATGACAGTAAAATTAAAAATGCAACTACTTGGTATAACCATCTTCATCATTACAATGAGTAGAAACAAAAAAATATCGTTTTTCCAATATCTTACTGTTTTTAAATGATTTAAAACAGCGTAACATTTTACTAAATTAAATTATTGCTCTATTCTGCATGACTGAATTTGTCTAGTTATCAGCATAACTCGGAAAACTTCAGGTTCTTAGAATCCGGATTAACGGCCCGATTTCCATTCCGGGTTCAACTCGCATGTGTTTGAAGTGATATTATGTCTATTTTGTTTACAATATTTAAGATGGCTAAAATTCATACTCATAAAACAGTTCTATAGGCGGCAATTCCAAAGTTAGAATTGGGCTACCATCGTAAATTTCAGCATCAATGGACTGGTCTCAGACTTCTGCGCTCGCCCTCATACAATAGTCGATAACTGTACTGAAAAAAAAAATAAAGCTCTATATGTGTCACAATTTTGAAAATTTCTTTTTCATGCGTCACAAGTTTGAAAATTTCTTTTTCATGCGTCACAAGTTTGAAAATTTCTTTTTCATGTGCCACAATTTTTTATTTGTCCTGATCCATTGTAGAGAACTTATCGACTTTGATTGCGTGATTCAACTGATATGTCAAGTAAAAGTGACATTAATGGATATTAATGGATTTGGTATTAATGGATACTAAAGGACCTTACGGCAAGGGGCAATGACACACTGATGCAGGAAGTTCCCGGCCACACACTTAGCTACAGTAAACCTTCGGGTCTGTCGTGTGGTCTGGGTTTTCAACACTTCAACACTGATGCAGGAAGTTAAATTAAATACATTTATTGTATACTCACTGAAAATACAGCAGCTGGCTGCGTAACTACATATAGACAGATACAAAATAGCCAGAATTGCACATATATATTATTGAACACAACAGATCATTAATGAACTTTGACGGACCTGGTTATGTACTCTCTTTAAGTAATCAGTTGCAGATCTATAAATCGTCCATGCTTAGACAACTTCTTCCTAGGACATATAAGCCTTGTTTTGGCCAACCAATGATACTCGATCCTTATGATCATAGTGGTATCAATCTTAATGCCTCCTCCACTGACTTGTACGTTCCTCCCTTCTCACTCACATATCGAGTAGACTCCTAACTACTTCCCACTCTGAACTTCAGCATAACTATCAAGGACTACCCGAACTGTACGCAGCCCATCCTATTACTCAAACTGTACTCTGTCACTCCCTATCCGAAACTTTTCCTGTCGCCATGCAGGACCGCAGATTTTTCTTGGCTCGGCGATTGGTCCACATAGCTGCACCTGTCAGAAGTTGTTAATATAAAATCAACATAAACTATAATGAAACTAAAGGATATAATAACCTCACCCGTATATACACCTTACAGAATAACGACTATTCTATGCTTATGTACGTATTATAAGCGCAAAACCAGTCAATGGATTCTGTTATCAGCATAAAATACTCATATTTCTAAAATTATTTCAAGAGAAGGAGATAAATATTTCATGATGCGATGATTACTTTAATCATGCAAAAATCTATTCGAAAAAAAATTTCATTTTATAAAAATACCTTTGTTTCCTTAAAATTAAAATAAATGAGCTTCAGAAATCTTTAAATTTTTTTCTTATTTAGATTAAATTTATAAAGTGTGTCACTATTTTTAATTAAAAATGGGGATTATTTAGTATTACAGTGCTACAGATGTGTTATTCTATTAAAAATTAGGAATATAATTTTTAATCGTAATTTAAGTTAATTACTAACGTCTAGATTAATTAATTGAGCATTTTTATGAGCAGATAGAAACATTTGAATATTAGCCATGCATTTTTCATTGTTACCTGTTATGTTTAAAGCTTTTAGCTTCACATATCTAAAGGTGCAATAATAGCGTGTCAGAAGATATTTATTCCAGACTATAATTTTTTTAATAACTTTTATTTTGTTTAACATCTTTTGGTGCTTTGCGTCGAAAATAGTAATTTCAATCCAACATTGGCTCCGTTAGGTTCTACTTATTACACAAATGTGCAAAGTTTCAGTCCACCGGTTGATTCTTAAAAGGTCTGGAAAGAGTTTTCGACCCAATATTTTTTCCGATCCCAAGAGAGAATTAAAAAAGGGTTCAGACTTTTAGGCCACGTAGGGGGCTTCTAGAGGGGGGGGGGGATATATGGAAAGACATTCCGAAAAGATCATTTTCTGCACCCCGGAGGGAAATCGGAAACCCGAGTCTATTAGACTCTGTCTTGTGGTCCATGCTATAAATTATGATACATATTCTAAATATATATAAAATGGGAAGATCAATCATGCATAAGTCATTGCTTGTGAAACACTTTCTAACTGAGATACAATTTTATACTTATTTTAAGCTGCTTCAAAAATTGCCATCCTCAAAATTAATCTAAAACTTCATAGAAAAAGCAATGCTAGCTACACAAAGATAACTTTATTCAAATGACGTCATCAAAAGTATTATTTGCGACGAGTTTATACTGCTTTTGCAGTTGATGTTACGTCACAATTACGATATTTCATTATTACAGAAATATATCTCATTTTCTTATGGTAAATTAGTTCTTCTAAATTGTTGTTGTGATACAACGGCAGTAAAAAGTATCGTTATGAAATGCACCCCCGTTTATTTAATTAATTCCCTTCTAAATTTCATATTCGGCAAATTCTATTTTTGTTTCGATTCTAAAACTTGTTCTTAAATATTTATTCCAAATTGATAAAGAGCCAATTGTGTATTTCGGCTTCTTGAAGTTTTCCCGCCTGTTTCGATAACCCTTGGTGTAATTTTACAATTTCGCGCGTTTGTACATTTACCCGGATTCACATTTCGTATTGAAAGGTATTGGAACTATTTTCTGTTCTGTCATGAGCACGCTCAATCACACTAAGACGATTCGGTAAGAATAATGTAATTAGTTCAGTTGGCGATGTAATTCCAAAGCGGTAGGGCGCGTTTTTGCCCGAGAGGCATAAGAATGGAACGTTTATCCGTAAAAAGATATTAAATAGATTGATATTTTTATAATGTAAAATAATTAGATTTGTGTTGTGAGATGAAGGAAATTTGTAAAGTTTGAAATGTATTAAATGTTAAATATCTTGTTCCCAAATTGATATTGGAACGCTTTCGATTCTGAAGTAAAGGATCCAAAAAGTTTATATTGTTATTGAATTGATTTATATGACTTGCTTGTAATGCCTAAAGTTAGAATCTACTATAATTAAAGGAAGTTAAATTTTACCTGATGCCTTCTTCATTTCATTTCATCGAAGCGTATTAACTTACTTATGCTTAAGAATTCCTTTTGCTAGCCAACCGGAATAATGTATATGCTATTCGTATCCCGTCGTCTCAATACGAGTCAGGTATTTCCAAGATTCCTGTGAAGAACAGTCTGCATTTTCAACTCACGGCATATCATCTCTGATCAGTAATGATCCTTTGATATGACCCATCTCATATCCGACATCGATCGTCTGCCTAAGCCGTGCGTTCCTACCATACATCCCATGTCATTGTATCGCTCCAACCGCTCTGCTGTTTCCCGCATCACTGCTGTTTCCCATATCACTGCTGTTTCCCGCATCACTGCTGTTTCCCATATCACTGCTGTTTCCCGCATCACTGCTGTTTCCCATATCACTGCTGTTTCCCGCATCACTGCTGTTTCCCATATCACTGCTGTTTCCCGCATCATTGCCATTGTTCGCCTACACTTCTGAAGTTCGAAAATCTACTATATGCATTCATGGTCGTATGATGCCCCGATTTGTGGTATCATAACAGTATTACTCGCTCCAAAAGTAGCAAAGTGACAGAATGGCACCAGACATTTGACAAAAAGACGCCAATTTTTTTTTTTTTTTTGGGGGGGGGGGGGCATATATTATGTTCAAGGAAATTAATGATGACCCCACAGCACGTGAGTTTGTGGACTCAGGCAAGTCCAAGGGGCTATGAGAGATTCTCCAATAGAAGTATGGACGGGCCCTCACGGCTCTGTGAGCTAATTGGGAAACAGATGACGGTGAACCAATAAGAAACAGGGGGACGTTCACTGAGTACCCCCGTTCAACGGAATTGAGAAAGTTAGTTGACTTGAAAATGTGAAGTCAGTCAGTTCACTTTGTTAGTTGAATTGAAAATATGAAGTAGAGCACTTGGAAATGTGAAATTATTATGCAGTCTGCAATGAAATTTAATTGAACTTGCCAGTAAGTCTGGGAAAAGCGTTCACGCCAAACGCGTTGCACAAAAGTGACAAGGTAGCATTTCATATATATTGTACTTGAGGAAATAATACAAGTCTAACCATAAGCCAGTAAAAAATCTCCCACTGTATCACATCCGCCATATTTAAGCAGAATACTCTGTAATAATGTTGGTAACTGATTTGCAAATATTGAATAATAATGGTAAACTTAAGCTTCTGAGAGTTTAACATGAATAATATTTTAATAAGCATTTAATTTGACCAAAAATATCTCTTCTTTATCTCGTAAGTTAAATTTTCAATGTATATCTATTAATCAATTTTTTTGTGTATTTTGTAATTTTAGTACATTTATATCATATCATGTTTATGACTAAGAACAATTTGATTCTACAAACAATCAAACAATGAATAATCTTGAATTTTTTATTACGTTTTTGAAAGATTGAGAGTTCTTCATAATTTATTTTATAATAATTCATTTTCTTTAGTTCCTTTTTTTTTCTAAGTTCAGGTACGTATAAGATTGTACAATTTTAATTTTAACATGTATGAGTTTTTTTGTGTATTTTGTAATTTTAAGGCGCTCACATGAAAAATGATTTATATAAAAATTTAAAATCTATAATGCTTTGTATTTTTATTCAAAATTCAATTCCCACTAGTCTCAAATCATTAAGTTATTAACACTTTAATTAATCACTTCCCTTATAATTTGCATGTGGGCGGCCGACTCCTCTATCAAGTGTTGTGATATGACTGTTTAATTAAACACATATCATTTTAATTAATTAAGTCCCTTTGAGCAGTTGTATCACAACATAACATAATAAAGATATTATGTACTGGACATTCAGTGAATAGTGTTGCAATGTATGATAATAGAACTTTTACCAAAAATAAGATATATATGATGTGTGGGTAAATCGGTAATTTGGTTAAAGAGTCATTCAGTACATGATTACATTTTTGTTTCGTTAGCCAAACATTCAAGATGTATCAGCTTCCAATGGAGCTAATACATAATTAAATAGACTAATCAATAATGAACATTGATATTAATATATTGTTCATACATAACTTACTAAAATCATGTAGTTTATGAGTATTCTAAAAACAAATAGTTGAGTAACTTAACAAAAAAAATTTGATGTGGACAACACATGACTTTTCTTATATAATGTAATGAATTTACTACTTTTACAGTAAAAAAAATAGGTTTTTCTTATAGTAGATATTAATATTCTTTCCAAGATATTGAATTTTCGACAATTAGTCGTCATTTTCATTGATTTAGCGTCATTTTTATCCATTTGGCGAGATTTTCGTTAATTTGGCAACATTTCAAAAAGTCGCCAAGTTGGCGACATTCTGCCAAATTCGTTGCCAAAATCTCGCCAAGCGTTATATACTAAGAAATAAGTTATTCTTACAGCAGATAAATGACTATTGGCTTTCAAATACAAAAGTATTACTCAAAATATATTTTCTCATGAATGGAACGGGCTAGATCCACGAGAATGATGTCACCCAATTTATCGCATGGTATTACATATGAAAAATGAACATGTTTCTCAATAGGAAATATTTTTTAAATTTTTTATGACTTTTTGATAATTTTTTTGAAAAATGTACAATATCTCGAGAACGGCTCATGTTAGCGTTCTAAAATTTATATCAATCGTTTCCTAATGAAAAATTACATGATAAATGTCTATTTACGTAACTTTATTGGTGGTTTTGATTTTTTGACGATTTTTTCAAAATTTCATTCGAAAATTTAGGGGGTTCTGAACATTCGATTGCGTATAAAAATAATAGGCTTCCAGTGTTTACGGATTGTGATTTTTGTACCAAATTTGGTTCGAATCGGTCCATTCGTTCGTCAGTTATCGTCTCAATAGACTCACTGACACAAACACACACAAACACACACACACAGACATCATTTTAATAATGTTTGATTCGTGATCAGGGATGCCTGAAACGTGCTGTCCCGTCGAAAACTCGAATTCGAATTTTCGACCCCGTCACAATACTTTCCTTATACATTATGTATATAAGGAAAGTAACATGTAGTTTATGAATATTCAAAAACATATAGTCGAATAATTTAAAAAAATAATATGCAGTCATTTTATGTAAAAGCTATCTTAAAGCTCCATCAAAGAAAATTTTTGTATTTTTCAAAATTATTTTTCAATTTTGAGAACAAGTTGCTTTTTAAACATATCCAATTATCATTTTTTGAAAAGAAATTTTATATTAATATCCATAAAAGAATCTTGTTTAATGGAACAAGTACAAAAATACTTGTTATTAAGAAAACACTTTTATGAAATACTCTATGAAAGAAACAATTATTTAAAAATGGATTAACTTTTTTAAAAATTCCGCAGTATCTGCTAATTTTGTCATACTTTTTTTCGTCAAACTCTTTTTATTTCTAATTACGAGAATATTAACCGATAAAGTGCCAATCTAGTGGAATCTTTTTGTTCTGGTAAGTCGCGAAATTAATTTACCTATTTTTATCCTATCTTCTCATTTGAGAAAGTAAGAAAAAAATAATTTAATACTTTCTTTATTTGTGGATTGGTAATATATCTTGATGGATACTTTATACTGAAGGGAAAAACCTCATGAAGATTAGTTGTATTTCATATGTTTGTTCTTTTGAAGGAGGGAAAAATATTTTATGTAATATATTAAGATATTTTTCTTTTGGATTTATTAATTCACTTGTATTTAAATTTGTCAAAGATAGGAGAATGAATATACATAAAAAGTTTTATATGCAATAATTCAATGCAAAGAACTAAAAAGCTAAGTGTATAGTTTATATCTTTCGATATGTAATGTGATGATTTTACTTTTTATGTTCTCATATTATAGAATATAATATAGAGAAGGTATTGTTTTCACGAAATGTTTCGATTACGAGATTTTGATGTCGATATATGTCTTAGGACCTCCTGAACACGTTTTGACTGTTTCTGGAGAGACGTCGTCCGTTTGTCTATATGGTTATCTGTGGTTGATTTCTTGTGTACATGATTGATCCCACAAATATTTTTGGATTTTCTTTAAACTTTATATTCTGCTTTGTTAACAAATCATCCAAAACTGAATAGAATTGTTTTCTTAATTTAAGCGAAAACTCCAAAAATTATTCGAAATTTGACATAATCATGCATAAAAGTGTTTATCTATGGACCATTGATCACAAAATTTAATAGTTTCAATAATTGTAGTGAAAACTAGCCGCGATACATTTTTTGTGTTCGTGACGTTATAAGCCACTCTGGGGTGAAGTTAACTCCCACCTCCTTTGAGGTACATTATAAAATCGAAAAATTCTTTCAAGCCCTTTAAAATGAAGGGTAACCCGCTATGTGATGATTTAGAACAATACATATTTTCCATTTTTTTTTTTTTTTTTTTTTTTTTGTAAAATTTGAAAGAAAATTAATAGGTTCTATTTTGTTTTACAATATATGTTGCTTAGCGCTAAAATTTTTTGAAGAATTACCAAATTAGATTCTGCTCCGTTATTGAATTGTTTCGTTCACCGGTGGGGGGGAAGGGTCTTCGGAAATATTCTGAAAGACTTTTCCCCTTCCCCCTTTTTGTCCACCCCAGGAGAAAAATAAAAAAATCCAATCTCTTAAATTCGATCCATTGGTGAATACGCTAAGTGTGTGAAGACTCAGTTTTCTATATTACCAGGGAGTCTTCATGGGGTCTGAAAACACTTTTAATGAAATCACATTTTCTCCATCCCCAGGAACTAAATCGAAAATCTGGTTTTTCTTTGGGTTCGGTCCAGTGACCGGTACTATATGAGCAAAGATTCAACCTTCCAGATCACCGGGCTTCTGGAGAATCTAAAAATACAAAAACCTTTTCGAGACCCCTATGATTTCCGCCACCAGGGTACAAAGCCCGAAAATCCAGCTCCGATAGGTTCCATACCGCAGTTGATACTGTGATTGCAAAGATTCATCTTTCTAGGTCAACATAGTGGCTTGTAGAGAGTTTACAAAGACTTTTCGATTCACAGTCCCCAGAGAGTAAATAGAAATCCAGCTCTGTAAGGTTCTATGCCGTAGTTGATACTATAAGTGTCTTCACATTCAACAGGTGACAGACTGATTTCAGGAGGGTCTAAAAGGACAAAAACACATTAAACAATTATATATAGTGATTCTCATGGGACTCGAACCCCGATCAATCAATTTCAGGACAAGTGTTTAACTAAACTACACGATCTCAGGTAGTAATCTCAGACTTTTTTCCTTTCAAATGTTGATACGGTTGCTGCATTTTCTTACTTTGGTATTACTTTACATGATTTAAATACCTGAATTTTTTGTGCATGCCTGATCTTGTTGCAAATGAGATGTTTTGAAGAACGATAGATCAGCCTGGAATCCAGTGTAATATGAAGTAACTTTTGAAGTATGGAACATAAAATTATCGTTGAAATCAATCTTTTTAACAATACTTATACAGAAATGTACGTTTATCATTGATTTCCCATAGTCAGAAATTTTCCAGTCACTTTCACAGTCAGAAAAATCCATGCAAGTTAGTTAATAACTTATCCAATACTACAACATTTTTAAAGCTTGGAAAGGTATCCTTTAGTGTTATTTATTTGAGCACTGTTTGTTTTTTAGCATTTTAAGAATCTTATGCATTGTTTTGACTTATTTCTCGTCTTATAAGGCATTTAAGTTTAGATTTTTAATTGTTGGTTTCTTAATCTACTTTACGTTTGTTGTATTTTCTAATTTGTTGGCTCTGCATCTATCTCCACTGACTTTGGGTATATATTTTCCTTTGGATTATGTATTTGTGCTAATTTTAACTTTTGACTTTTTCAGTGGTCTGCTTAACACCGAAAAAGAACTAAAGAAACAAATTGAATACCAGGAAAATCTATATGCTGTGCTTAATTATCCCCGTACTCAATTAAGGCGTATATTTATCCTTATCCGTTGCATAAAGTGTTTTTACTTTTGATTTTGAATTGTGTTTAATAGAAATGTATGTAAATACTGGGTTATTTGGCTCGACACTCCTTAGGAAGAGCTGCCATTGATTTATCTGTCAACTAGAAACTGTAAACTGGAAGTCTCTGTCTATACTACCTACAAAAATGCTCTATCTACGATACTATCAACAAATTACCCACAATGAGTGTAGCAGGAACTCAATCTTCATTGTCATACAAAATACAAGTTGCATCTGAAATCGGATTGTGTGATTGAACAAAGATTCTCAAGGTATCCATAGACAAAACTACACATATCTTCAAATATATACTATAGATGTAGCACCTAACGTTAAACGCCTGTGATGAAAGCGTAAGCAATCAGTCATTTCTTTCCTAATTCTGTCGGTCCTTCATATCCCTTACCCCCTTCATGGCAGAATTTTATAGGAATTTATCCAACCTAGCTCACTTTTCTAGATGTATTTATGTGATTACCATTATTCCTCAGAGCTTAAATGCTATGTCTACTTAAAGAAATAGAAGGTCTACGTAAAGCTATAAAGGAATGGGGGACATCCTTAAGGAAACAGTCATTACAGTTTTTGATACACATTTTCAATATCAAAATACATTTTATTTCAGTTTTCTTTTTCAATAAAATGTTGATAACACTGTTTTATTTGAATATTTAATGTATTACAGATAATTCTATATTTGCGTGGAGTGCTGTGGCAACACCGCAGCCCATAATGATTTCCTCACACTTGCATCTCGTTGTTCATTTTATAAAACTTTAATATCTCAAAGTTGAAATCGAACATTTCTGTTCTCTCTCTTTTCACTTTCGTCATACCATTATTTCTCTCTTTCAGAGTTTGTGTAATTTTTTTTTGCATTCCCGAGTTGACAGATACATGTTTGTGCTATTGAAGCATCTTGAATTGTTTAGACAATAGTCCATTAGCACAACAGGTATTCCTTTCATTACACCTTATATGGTTTAATTTTAATGCATGAGATATAATTTTATTTGTGTATTTACCTTTTGTGTTACTACTAAAAAGTGTTACTCACAGAGTTCTTTTATATTGAGTTTTGCTAAGTTTTGTGTGTTTTATGTATATAGGTTGCTCTGTGAACATGTGTGCCGTGATTTATTTTGTGCCGATTCTTGGGTATAAACATGTTTAATCAAATAGGTATATAATTTTATTTAGCTTTAGTAATGAGTTTGGACAGCCATATACCTTATAAATATGTTTAACATATATCATTTGTGATAGATTTAAACATACGAATAAAGGCACGTGTTTGTGTGTTTTGGTTTATTGTACTCTGGGTAGATTCAAGAGAGTTAATTTCCATAATTGACAACTTACTTTCAGTATTTGTAGTATCCTACATGTTTAAGGGCAAGTTTATATTTAGTGAAATTATGATTTAATAATGCATATTAAATTACTTGGCTATGCACAGTCAGGTTGTAAATCCAATGGGTTTGCCCCTGATTGATTGATTGATTGATTGTTTTAACTTGTCCCTGATGGTGGTAGATGTTCTGTGTATATCTGATGCTATGCATGAGGTGTGTAACGTAATATAATAAAAGCGATTCATTTTTACTTTCCTTATATACAGAATGTATAAGGAAAGTATTGTGACGGGGTCGAAACTTAGAATTCTAGTTTTCGACGGGAGAGCACGTTTCAAGCATCCTTGATCACGAATCGAAAGTTTTTGAAGTGATGTCTGTGTGTGTGTGTGTGTGTGTGTGTGTGTGTGTGTGTGCGTGTGTGTGGAGACGATATCTCTAGAACGAATGGAGCGATTCGACGGAAATTTGGTAAAAAAATCACAATCCTTGAATACTGGAAGCTTACTGTTTTAAAACACAATCGAATGTTCAGAATCCCCCTAAATTTTCGAGTGAAATTTTGAAAAATTCATCAAAAAATCAAAACCTTTAATAAAGTTATGCAAATAAACATTTCTTATGCAATTTTTCCTTAAACGATTGACATAAACTTTAGAATACTAGCATGAACCGTTCACGAGGTATTGCACATTTTTCAAATAAATTTTATCAAAAAAACCCATAAATTTAAAAACATATTAACTGTTAAGAAACATGTTCACGTTTCATATGTAATATCATGCGATAAATTTGGTGACATCATTCTCGTGGATGCGCTGTAAGAATAACTTATATCTCCGTCCATAACGCTTGGCGAGATTTTAGCGACGAATTTAGCGGAATGTCGCTAACTTGACGACTTTTTAAATGTTGCCAAATTAACGAAAATCTCGCCAAGTGGATAAAAATGACGCTAAATCAATGAACATGACGACTAATTGAAGAAAATTCAATATCTTGGAAAGCATATAAGTATCTGCTATAAGAATAAAATTTTTTTAACTGTAAAAGTAGTAAATTCATTGCATTATATAAGGAAAGTCATGTGCTGTCCACATCAGATTTTTACTCTTGAGCTCCAGTGAGTTTCTTACTCACTTTACAGAAGTATCATAGCGATGTGATTACATTACTGCTCTGATGCATGAGCTGTTGGTCCAATTCGGTGATAAGTAGGAAGCTTGGTTCGGTGGTTAGCACGAAGACACAACACCCGTTATTAGAAAGACCAGACGTTTATCACTACTCCGTCATCCCCCTAATTGTATGCAACGAATGCAATAAATGCAACGAAATCGTAAAGTACTTGTGATGCTAAAGTGGTAAATAAATTACATACGTGAATTAATATTTGCTAGCAAATAATTTCTTCATTTTGATACTAAATGTTGAAACATCTTTACTTGATATTACTCTGTGTTTGACGATTAAACCATCCTATTTCTGCAGCTGCATATAGTACAGCAGGGATTCTTACTCTGTCTACTGTAAAATAATTTCATTAGTGGGGAGGTTAATAAAAACTCATATTTGAATGTAATCCATTTATTAATTATTCATGCATAATATCATACAAGCATAGTATAAAAATCCTAGGGAATTTGAAATGATGGCAGACTACAGTTATTCACACATTTGTTAATTACCTCAAGATTCCTTTGTAATCTCATTACGATTATTAAGAAATGGTTGCATTATCGCCCCATT
This sequence comes from Amaurobius ferox, assembly GCA_951213105.1. Lineage (NCBI taxonomy): Eukaryota > Metazoa > Arthropoda > Arachnida > Araneae > Amaurobiidae > Amaurobius > Amaurobius ferox. Next base: position 86,166,313 of record OX578138.1, read on the forward strand.
ATTACAATCGGGCAAACGGCCCTACCGTGCTGAAAACACCGATTCTCGTTAGATCACCGAAGTCAAGCAGCATCGGGCGCAGTTAGTACTTGGGTGGGTGACCACTTGGGAACACCGCGTGCTGTTGGCACATTTTGGGCGCGGTAGCCCGGTGGTTTGCGTGCTGGATTTGCACGCTGCCACAACTGCCGCCGTGTTCATGCGGAGTACGATCATGTTAAACATGTGGGTTCGCAAGTACCTTCGAGAGGTTGGTGGTAGGGGAAGGAGAGTACGATCCCTGTGGATATCTCCCCCACTGGGTTCCGGTCTAAATTGGGTGGCACTTCCCGGCCGTCCAAACGGTTACCTTACACCTTTCTGATAGGTCGGACGGTCTGGGTCTCAACAACAACAACAACATTATTACAATCACAGCCATTCGTGCACATTGAGACTGGACAGTTCCATATCCCATTTCTCAGGACCGAGAATGCTTGCAGTTTTTCACTTGTACTGGTCTTTAGTCCCTCATGACGCACATTTCACCACCTCCTTTACTCTGCATGGTTATCGCATTACTCACTCAACTCTTCTTCATTTCATAAATATTTTAAGCGAAAATCATCCGCTCTGTCTAGTATAGATCCTAGCCTGACCATGAATGACCATCCTGTGACTTCTGTCTTTACCCCGTCATCATAAGATCCGTTCGAAAGTAGGAAGTATTCAAAATTTGATCGAATGACCAGTTGGAAAACGAAATTAAAATACAGATAATTCATTTTTAATAATTCTAAATCATAACACACAAACAATGTAAAATTTTTATTACTCTCTTGACATATTCCAAGAGTCCCAAGATATTTACTAACCGAGTCGGTTCAATACTTATTCCAATCTAACATCTAACATGAAACAACTTCAACTTTTATGATACTCAGGGTTTCCGCAGTCAAAACATATAAGTAGAGAAACAAAGATAGGGTTATACAAGACATTAGTAAGACCAATAGTTTTACATGGAAGTGAATGCTGGACTATGAATAAAACTGACGAAAATAAGCCGATGATCTTTGAAAGAAAAATCTTGAGAAGAATATTTGGAGCGCTCAGGGAAAATGGAGTGCGGAGAATAAGATATAATCAAGAATTACAATATAAATTTAGATAACCAAACATAGTAAAATTGATTAAAGTGGCTCAACTAAGATGGATCGGCCATATATAGAGATATGGAGAGGATAACTTAGTTAAGAAAATAATTTTCCAGGGGCCAGAGGGAAAGAGAAGGAGAGGAAAGCCGTGTACAAGGTGGTTGGACAATGTGGAGAAATGGCTGAGGAACGTTGGCGTGAATAGATAGAGGACAGTGGCGTCGGATAGATCGAGATGGTGGAAACTGACTGAGACAGCCTTGGCTGGCAATCGGCTGTAGTGCTTAAGAAGAAGAAGAAGAAGAAGGGTTTCCGCAAAAACGTAGCACTCGAAGGTCACACCAACTAGACGGGCTTTATAAGCCTTGGTTGGCTCCCGAGCACATTACGTGCGTGACGTAAAATGAGCCAGTGGAGCTGTTATACGTGACTGTCATTATGTTGTAAATATTATCAACTATTGGTGTTATTTTATACAGTCAGATAGACGCCATTGTATTTTGGCTGAGTTGATTTATTGTTGGGTATAATGACAAGGAGTATAGAAATAGCACACCCACTATCTCTGTATTTGTGTCTATACTTTGAATTCATGCATTTTCTGGCATTGCAGTACTGATAGTTGAATGGTATGTTAACACCGTCTCACACACAAAGTGGAAAAGTATAACTTCGCTTCCGTTGGTATGTTACTTTGCTATCGTTTCCGGCACATAAGGGCAACCACTGGCCCGCAATTTCTTTTGGGCCGTCTCGAGTTTCATCCCCGCGAAATCTTTTGATCCATCTCACTAGCTACTAATCATGAGTGGATATTATAAACGCCCCACCGAGAAAATAAAAGCAGTAGTAGCCAGCGGCAACTTTATTAAGTCACTTGCACTTAATCAAAGCCAGTTTAAGGAGTATATATAAGGAGTGTTTACCATAAACTTTACGGCTTCAACTACTTTTAAAATATAATTCAATGAAAAAAACCAAATAAAGTTTAACTAAGCCAACCATTTTTTTTAATATTTTGATTGTGTATAGAATATAATGAAATTTTGAGTGCACATTTAATTTTGAAGATTCACTTTCGAATACTTCATATCAAATTCGTAAAATTGTAGCAAATATTTTCCTTCCGACTTATTTTACTTACACTCTACAAATTAATTTATACAAGCATTTAATTTTAGAATAAAGTGGACTTTCAATGAAAGTGCCCTAGTTGTAAAAATGCTTAGACGAAGTTAATTTCTTTCTTACTTAGATAGATGACTGTACAATTATATTCAAGACAAAGGGCTTTCGATCTTTTCAATCCTGATTAAGTAGAAGGCAGGCGGGTAGAGGCACGGCTCAATTAGCTTAAAAAATCTGAGTAAATAATTAATTTCGCTCCTCTCACTAACAATTGCCTTCTTTGTCTTTTTATTGATTATAATGAAATATCACTTGAACTTGCGTAGATTTTTAAAAAATTCGCATGCATAGATGTTGAGTAGCTTTTAATCATTGTCGAAAACGTCAACACCAGTTTTAGAGCCATCACGTTTTATGAAACTTAGCAATGCCAAATGTACATCAGCAGTTCTTTAATTTTCATAAAGTATATTTATTGAATTTTAAGCCTTTTAATTCGTAAATTTACATATCAAGTATTTTATTTTTTGTTATTTTTTTAATTAAGATATTAGATATTCTACAATTGATAGAAGTTAATATAAATAAATAAATATATATATATATATATATATATATATATATATATATATATATAAATTGCAACACCATGGAAAAGTCACACAATTGAGCTGAAACTTACAACAAACGCAAGTTAGGGTGTCAAAACGCAAGTTAGCGTCACCACACGCATGTGTGGTGATGCTATGCAAATGCTTAGCGTCTCCGCACATGCCTGCTTTGAGTAGTGCCTTCTAAACTGCTGCTTTAGCCGTATAAATAGAGAGCTGTAGCCGAATGTTGAAGATAGTCTATGGTTATCTGCCAGCGGTAAATGTTTCATTAGAAGTAATTATGTTTATCCGACGACTGAGGTTGTCATATGATATATTTAAGGAATTTGAACACGAGACGAATGATCGGTCTTTATGAAATGGTTTTCCTTATCGTGAAATAGCAGTTCTATTGAGCGCAATGCCATGACAGTGAAGCGAGTGTGGAAGCAATGGACTAAAAGAACCGAATGAGTCACAAATCCGGCAGAGGAACAACGGAATGTTACATCAGCACGGGATGATAGACAAACATCCATAAGGCAGTGATGGACCCTACAGCTTCATCTCTACAGTTAGCAGAACGTTAGAGCACTGCTAAAAGTTTGAGAGCTAGGAATCTGTTGATCGAAAATCTTTTTACATTTCACCATTGTTTTGTCTTCTCTGTAGTCATGAAATGGTGTTTGAAATTATTTGATAATTTTGTTCACTTTGCAACGTCCACTTCGATAAGAACTTGCAATTTCGTTTCAATAGCTCAATGGCAGGGCTTCAACTGGCCAGTTCAGAGGTCTAGAGTTCGATTTTCGGTTGGGACAGCTAGGTTCTTTATAACTTTCGAAATTTTGCTTATGAAAAGAGTGTTTTAAACCTTATATTGTTTAAAAAAAATAACTTAACGAACTTTTAGCTAATAACTTTTTAATAAGAATATCTGTTATTCTTTTTACATTTTATGGTCACATGGCATCCATTGGATTTGAGTAGAAAAGATAAAAAGTTGTTCTTCCATTCTCTTGATAATTATTTGCTATTGTCTTTTTACCCATCATTTATTATTATAAAAAGTGTTTAATGTATGCATAAATTTTGTAGTTTTGTTCAAACTAAAGTTTTATATTGACATAAACTTCCTAACTAACATTTAAAATCTGTTTTAAAGTCTTTGCGGAAACTGAAGCAAAGAATTGACTTGAACAAAATAGATACACTTCAAGGAAACTTTTGAAAACACTTTATATTAGAGAAATAATTAGGTGCTTTTCTTTCAGAGCGACGAAATGTATTTTTAAAATTTTAAATCATTATTGAAGTTTGACGTGTTAAAATATATTAGAAATTCTTGTTGTGCAGATATTAATTTTTATTAATAGAGGACGGATATGTATATACATGGCAATGAAAATATTGTTATAGCGTTATAGTTATACCCCTGAATATTTGAATACTATGTCGATGTTCCTAGAAAAATCTATATCATTCAGCTGAATAAGACTGGCTAACTGATTAAGTAACCCCAAACTGCTGAAATGTAGAAACATGAAACTTTTCATACACGGGGTACTTGACCTATAATTAATGAGAAAAATCTAAAATCTTGGAATTTTGTTCTAAAAATTTAGGCATCTGTAAATAATTTGTTATTTATTAAAATGACCATCATTCAAGTGTATGCTCCTACTAAAGAAGCTGACTATGAAGTGAAAGAACGTTTTAATGATATACTCCAAAAAGTGCTGGATAGGGTTCCCAAGCATGACTTTTTACTAGTTATTGGAGATCTTAATGCTAAGGTTGGGTTCAGAATTTGTAGGGAAGAGAAGTCCATAGGAAATGAAGCTTGTGGTGATAGAAATTAAAATGGAGAACTATTTGCTTCATTCTGTGAATTAAGCAACTCAGTGATTGGACGCACCAAGTTCAAGCATAAAAATATACATAAAATATTCCATTATATATTTTTCCATCTGGCGGTGTTCACTAGAACACCGCCAGATGGAAAAATAAGAAATCAAATATACCATATTACAATTAATGGAAAATTTACCGGATCTATGATGGATGTTAGAATTTTAGAGAGGGGCAGATGTTGGCACTGGCCACCACCTTGTAGTGTTGAATTTGAAGTTAAAATTGCTGAAATGCAAAAAGAATAGTAAAAATCTGAGGTGGGCAGCACATGACTTTCCTTGCAGACTTATATCCACGATCTCTTTACATTAATTCATTTTAATTCACGTTTAATTCAATGTTCGATCTCATTTGGTAACTGGACATATTTTCAAATGTTTTTAGAGAAAATACGAAAAAACTAAAATATCTCGAGAACGGCTAGTCCTAGTGTAATGGGGTTGATCTTATTCATTTTGTCGTTAAAAATTACGTGTTAAAAAAGCCTTTAATGGATATATTTGAGCATACGTAGTTTTTTAGTTTTGATTTTGGCGGCTTTTGCGGGCCATTTTGAAAAAAAAAGGCAGGTTATTTTTTTCCGAATCATACCAAAATCTAACCAGCACCAGACTGTTCCACAAGTGACTTATCTACCGAATTTTGTGAAATTCAGTCCATTAGTTTTTCAGCTAGAGTGGATATAAGCTTTTGCGGGCCATTTCGTAAGAAAAGGCGGGTTCTTTTATCCCGAATCGTACCCAAAACTAATCAACACCAGATTCGCTCACAAGTGACTTACCTACCAAATTTTTTGAAATTCAGACCATTAGTTTTTTAGTTAGAGTGGATGCAAAATCTGCACAGACAGACAGACATATAGGCAGATACACAGACACACAAACACACAGACAGACACACACACACAGACGTCACGCTAAAAATAGTTTTTTAGTATTCTAGAGGTCTCGAAACGTGTAGATCCGTCGAAAACTCGAGTTGCGATTTTCGGCATGATTCCAATACTTTCCCTATACATTACCATGTATTGCAGGGAAAGTAAAACACTAGATCAGTTGGGTACGATATTGCTAAATTGAAGAAGATTCACAAGAAATTCAATATTGAATTGAAAAACATATTTTCTGCCTTAGAGAATAATGAATTAATGTTGGAGGATGTAGAAGAGCAGTGGAGTCAGCTACAGAATATTTTCATCGAAACAGCAGAAAATATACTATAAGGAAAAAGTAAAGAAAAAACATAAAGAATGGATCACTGGTGAAACATGGAAACTTATTGAGCATAGATGAAAAATAAAGAGTATTCTTGATAGTACTAGATCTGAAAGATTGTTTCAAAGAAAAATACAGAGCAGCAGATAAGAATGTCAAAAGAAACTCCAAGAAGGACAAAAATAAATACTATGATGATCTATCTAGTGAAGCACAAAATTCTGCTAAAATTGGACGGACAATAATTGTTTAATAAATAATCAAACAAATATGTGGTGAAGTTAAAAAAACATGAATGTGGAGTCAAAGATAGGAATGGCAGACTTTTATCTGTTGAAGAGGAGGTTGAGGAAAGATGGCGAGAATATTTGGAAAAAACAATAAATGCTTACAACATCGACATTAATATGCAGCTAGCGGTCACATTTGATGTGTTACCTACCTTAAGCATTTCTACACAGGAAATCTCGTTGATCGAGATTAAAAATGCTTTGAAGGCGTTAAAATCCAATAAAGCCAGTGGAAATGATATGATAGCTGCAGAAATGATAAAAGTTAATATTGAAGAGACAACTAGATATTTGCAAAATTTATTCAACATTATCTAGAAAACAGAGAAAGTATCAGAAAAACGGAAAGAAGCAATAATAGTTAAAATACCCAAGAAAGGAAATTTTTCTTCCTGTGGAAACTGGAGAGGTATCACTTTAATGTGTACTCCAGCTAAAGTTTTTGGAAGAGTTATGGTCAACACATTAAAGAACGAAATTGAGAAGGTGTTCAGAGAGGAGCAAGAAGGATTTCAAAGTGAAGCTGGAACCACTCAACATAATTTCACTTTGAGAAACATAATTGAGCAAAGCATTGAACATAATGCACCTCTATATTTAAATTTCATTGATTTTAGAAAAGCATTTGACACCATTGACAGAGATATATTGTGGAAGATACTTGATAGTTAAGGAATCCCACAAAAAATATTAACATTATTAGGGAGCTATATTGAAGCATCAGTTGCTGTGTTGAAGTAAATGGAAAACCGACAGAGCCCTTCCAAATTAAATCAGGTGTTAAAAAGGGATATGTGATGTCAGGTTTATTATTTCATATAGTTGTTGACTGGACCATGACAAACACTATCAAAGAAAAGAGAAGCGGCGCTAGATGGAATTTACATCAGCTTCAGAAGATTTAGATTTTACAGATGGCATTGTTCTTCAGGCCTCCAGATCGTGTGATTTACAACAGAAAATTAATGGCCTTAACAAGTTTGCTAAAACATCTGGTTTACGAATCAATAAAAGTAAAACATAAGTCTTAAGAATTAATGAAAAATCTTCTGAAAATGTAAAATTAGTTGATGAATCCATTGAAGATGTAAATACCTTTACTTACCTTGGTGTAATGGTGAACAAGGAGGGTGGAACCGATGAAGAAATCTAAATGAGAATTGCAAAAGCTCAGAATTGTTTTATGAGAGCTACTAACCTTAATTTAAAAACCAAAATCAACCTTTTTAGTTTCTTAGTGAAGAGTGTTTTACTGTATGGAGCTGAAACAAGGAAATTAACAAGGAACCAATGCAACAAGTTGAATGCCTGACAGACTAAATGTCTGAAGAATATTTTGGGAGTACTTTGGCCTTATATTATTACTAACACTGAACTTCACAAGAGTACTGGACAGGAAGAAGTTGAGATGGAAATAAGAATCCGTAGATTGAAATGGACTGGACATGTCTTAAGAATGCTGCAACATAACATCCCTGTTGTGGTATTTACTTGGGCGCCTGAAGGAAAAAGATCTCGGGGTTGATCCAAGCTAATTTGCAGGAGACGGGCAGAGCAATGGAGGAAATTTGATGTGATTGGCGAGCTGGTTAGAAGCAAGGACTGCGGCGCAGGATCGACCAGGGTGGCGATGCAAGCTGAAGGTTTTATGTGCCACTAGGCACGGTGAGTGATGATGAGATGAAATAATTTATTATAACATTCTTCCACCCATAACTCAAGTACGGACACAAAAGCATAACATTTATTTTTAAATCATTATGTTCAGAAAAAAAGACATAATAAAAGAAGATGGTTGTCTGTAAGTGTGTGTGTGTGTGTATGTTTGGCAATGTAGCCATCAACTTTAGTTCAAAAACTAATTGACCAAATTTCATAAAATTTTATAGTTAAGTCACTTGTGGGTTACCCTGGTGCTGATTAGATTTTGGTACGCTTCAGGAAGAAAGAACCTGCCTTTCTCCGCAAAAACGGTATGAATCCACTGCTGTTGAAAACTAACTAACGAAGTTTTCCAAAATTTGTGTACGTCAAGAAGTATCTGTGTACCAAATTTTATGGCAGTACGGCGCTTAGATTTACTACTGCAGACCGTACAGACAGTATACATACAGACAAGACCACGCACATGCATTTTCCCCAATTATGTAAGAATGTAGTAAAAATAGTATGCTGTAACTGTAAATTAATAATATCTCAATAGTTGATAGTACACAAACAACGATAATTAAAAACATTTAGGATATTTTTTTTTGCTCTGGATAGTATAAGAAGTCGTTTTATGTGCCAAGTCGTTCGTTTTATGTGCCAAGCCGTTGTTTTACGTGCCAAGCCGTTACAAATCTTTCGAACAAAATCCCAATATTTTATATTTTTCTCATAATCCAGGAATCAATTCCCTCGGACTACGTTTCTTATTAACAAAATTTTAGCATTTTTCAATTTCTCAGAGAATTGACATTACGCTCACAATTTCATACATTTATATTTTGAAGTTTTTCCCGAACTCAATCCATAAAATTACCATATTCTGTGATTATAGAAACACTTGTAATCAGGTTATCTTTTAGATTCTCCGCGATGCCAGGCAAATATAAATAAAATATTTTATGCAGCTAAAAATATGCATTTGTGAACTTTCGAAACACACATAAATATTTAACATGGCTACCAGAATGCGATGATGGAGACGAATGTACATAAATAAATTCTTACAGAAGAATTGAAGCGCGAAAATTCTTTAGAATTTTACTCAATTTTTTTATAGCAGTCTTATCGCTTAAATTTTCAATGAATTTAAAATAACTGTTTTTCGATTCTAATTTTCACCTTCCAAATCTCTTCACCTTGATATTTATATTCATTTAGTATTCAGTTTAAAGGTTATGCAGGCATACGCAAGTAATATTCCACATTGTATTGAATATTTATTTTGAAAGTACTTTCTGTAGTGTACGGAAATTATAGATGGAATACAAGACAATGATTAAAGAAAAATTTAGGGAAATGCTATTTCTATAACAATGAAAGCGGTGTTAGTTGGATAAGAAATATTTTAATATCAAATACACACGATATAATCTGGTATATTAATAAAAAATCTGATGTGGGCAACACATGACTTTCCTTATATAATGTAATGAATTTACTACTTTTTCAGTAAAAAAATATGTTTTTCTTATAGTAGATACTAATATTCTTTCCAAGAAATTGAATTTTCGACAATTAGTCGTCATTTTCATTGATTTAGCGTCATTTTTATCCATTTGGCGAGATTTTCGTTAATTTGGCAACATTCCAAAAAGTCGCCAAGTTGGCGACATTCCGCCAAATTCGTCGCCAAAATCTCGCCAAGCGTTATGGATGAAGAAATAAGTTGTTCTTACAGCAGACAAATAACTATTGGCGTTCAAATACAAAAGTATTACTCAAAGTATCTTTTTTCATGAATGGAAAGAGCTAGATTCACGAGAATGATATCACCCAATTTATCGCATGGTATTACATATGAAAAGTGAATATGTTTCTCAATAGGAAATATTTTTTTTTCATTTTATATGACTTTTTAATAATTTTTTGGAAAAATGTGCAATATCTCGAAAACAGTTCATGTTAACATTCTAAAATTTATGTCAATCGTTTTTTAAAGAAAAATTACATAAGAAATGTTTATTTGCGTAACTTTATTAGTGGTTTTGATTTTTTGACGATTTTTTCAAAATTTTATTCGAAAATTTAGGAGGGTTCTGAACATTCGATTACGTATAAAAACAGTAAGCTTCCAGTGTTTACAGATTGTGATTTTTGTACCAAATTTGGTTCGAATCGGTCCATTCGTTCGTCAGTTATCATCTCCACAGGCTCACTGACACACACACAGACACACACACACACACAGACATCACTTCAAAAATGTTTGATTCGTGATCAGGGACGCTTGAAACGTACTCTGCCGTCGAAAACTCGATTTCGAATTTTCGACCCCGTCACAATACTTTCCTTATACATTATGTATATAAGGAAAGTAAAAAAATATGTTTCAAAATTATATTTTTATTTGTGAGTAAGTAAATTATAACCGTTAAAAGTTTACCTATGCAGATGTGGAGCAGATTGTTCTCCATCTACTTGCATTCTGGCATAAAAACAATCAACTTAGATATCAATTTAAAATCTGTTGTATATACTCACGTCATTTTTAGATCAGTTTATTATGGTAACAAGATAAAAAGTGTAAAATTGTCAATAATATATTTTTATAATGTTGGAGCTCTTCTTTAAGTAATCATTTGCCCATACCGCTGGCGGATCGTGAACCAATTTGCCATCATATGACGTTGATTCTTCACGCCACGAAAAGCAGAACACTACACCCTATACGGACAGAACAACATCCATGACAGTAGGTGGGATTGAAACTCACGGCCTCGGCAATCGAGAGAGCACGATGAAACGCTTACATTAAGTCTTTCGACTGCTGGAGTACCAATTATATTATATGTATGTTATATATATATATATATATATATATATATATATATATATAAGATTTCAAATGAAGACATAAAAAATAGTAAGCAATATAGGACTCAAGACAAGTGGAAAGTAGCCTTTCAAAAATAGTAAGCAGTATTAGACTCAGGCCTAGTGGTAAGTAGGTGAAAAGAACGGGTAAAATTCACAAAAAAGAGTTATCCAATTAAGGAAAAATAATGCATTTGTAAAATTATTACGTGGTGTATTTGTTCCTTAATTCAAAATTCGTCTGGGAGTAATTATCTCCCCCAAATCAGGTTCCTTGTTCCACCGTAAACATATAATGCAATCGCAGAAGTTTTCGTAGAAATCTAGAGTCTCTACAACCTTACACAAGCTTTTCTGTTTCGACTAGCAATCCTAGCAACCCCATACGCAAGTTGCATGTCATTCCTACTACTCAGACCGTTCAATTTAAGGCTTCTAAATATACCGGTTGACGTAACCGCCATTTTGAGTCCAACCGGCTCAGTCAGTTATCGCCTGCCTCTGCTATTTCATGGTACATAGCTGATATTTGATACGTAATTTAACGGCAAAATAAGTGCTCTGTTTTCAAAAATTTGCATCAACCATTTAAGAAAATTGTCTAGAATGAATTTTCCGAAAATTTTTTCGAAAAAATTTTCTAGAAAAGATTTTCCGAGTAAAAGACGAGAAAATAATACTATTTTCAACAATTACGGCTATTGCTTCAACTGGGTGTCATGATGGCCCATGTTGTGGTAGCCTGTATATTTAGTAGACTTAATCCAACCCATCTTAAGGCTTAATATGTGTTTAGATGATCGGGAGAGACCCCCCCCCCCTCAATTTAGACCAAAACCCAATGGTGGTGGCAAACACAAGAACCGTACAATTCTTCCCCTAACTCACCACATCTTCAATGAACTTTCAGATATTCAAATTTATCGTGTCCATACCAGTAGCGTAGCTTAAGATTTTTGACTGGAGCGGCTGAGCGCTTGGCGTTTAAAATTAGAAAGGATTTTGCTCTTATTACAAGTAAGATTTATATTTGAATTCGTTCTTAACCTTTGATGAGTAAAATAGTACAATGTAACATAAAAATGCAAAAGTATATGAAATGCACGGAATTTTAAAATGTTACCGACGTAATATGAATACATACAAGATATACATTTTAAATTTTTTGATACTTCTAAATTAGATAAATCTTTGTAACCATGCTATTAAATATGATGTAGATATGAATTTGAATATTATAAGCAAGTGACAGAATATATATATCACTTTTATAAATATAAACAACTAGAACTAGAAAAATCGAACAATTCAAGAGTGCACTGAAAATGGGTGAAAAATAAATATGTAATGTAACAATCTTAGTTGAAAATCGTTGTTGTCAGCAATGTCCTTAAACAATTTTTAACACTTTACAACAAAGTTGAAAAGTGTTTATGACTTTGTTCATTCTGTCTGTCTGTCTGTCTGTCCGTTAGCACGATAACTGCCGTAAAAATGACTTAATCAAAATGAAATTTTAGTATGTTGTTCAGACGGTCTATAGGACCTATGGGAATATAAATGAATAATATCACCCAATTAGTTTCGGATTGAACCCGGGTTGAAAAAATGGAATACATTGAGCCCTATGGGACCTAATTTTTCAGGCATTTTTTAAGCGGATTTAAAATTCACAAATTGCTTCGAAAATTTTAGGCAATATTCAAATTGTTCCATAAAATATATAAAAAAAAATTCAGCGAAATATATTCAGTTGTTTTTTAAATAAAAATTAAAATAATAATAACACCTCTTATATAAAGCGATCACGTGTCCATGATATGAAACGATCACATGACCCACTTTAAAATGATATATGGCATCCATCTTGTGTCAAAATCGTGATTTTTAAAGTTCTTTTTAATTCATATTGAGTGTTGTATCCGTCCTAAAATTACTTTATTTTTGCCTAAATTCTGTGCATCTACATACTGAAACAACGCAATGACAATATATTTCAGTTTAAATGCTCTTCCAAATTTGATTATTTCTACTATTAAGCCTATTTTTCACCTATGTAAAATGTAAACAGCAAAATATGTAGAATGAGTTGTATTAGAATCGCTGTAATTCTTTAACACAAAATCATTTAGTCCATGGAGTCTGCTTAGCTGATATGAATTCATTGATTTTAGAAAGAGAAGGATGATATTTTTCGATGAAGTTTTGCGCATAGAGCTTACTTACTTGCAGCTCAATGGTCTTAATTTTTAAATAAAATAAATTGTTATAGTATTGTGATGAATGACATGAATGGGGGAATTATTTATGAATGAAATGTTGCTTTTATAGAGAGAGCCAGGCGTGTTATTTTTTTATGACGTCATTTGAATGGATTTCAGTTCTTTTCGATGAAGTTTTCAAATATAATAAATTATCGTAGTATTATGATAATTCTAAAATTATTACCGAGGAATGTATAACATTTAAGAGATGTTTAAACCAGGCAATTTATACTTTAATGCCGTCATTTGAATGAAGTTAATTTTTTTCGATGAAGGTTTAAGGTTTCAAATATAATAAATTAATGTAGTATTGTGATAAGTTTTAAAATATTACCGAGGAATGTATTGCATTTTAGACATGTTTAAATAAAATTGCATTGAAGTTGGAAAGTGTTTCATAATCAATGCTTTAAGCATGATTGATCTTTCTTGTTTATATTAATTATTGACAAATGCTATATTACGAAAACTTAATATCTTATAGATACAATATGATAAAAATCTACTAGAAATATTATCAATCGGTTTTGTAAAAAGATTCTCATGTAACAGGTGATTACAAAAGCGAAATCCGATTTATTCCTTCTAAAACTCTCAAATATGCAAACGGATGCTTCGCCGATACGCAAACGGATGCTTATTGATGCCGAGATCTACTTCACTTACTAACTACGATTGATGCCGAAGGCTACATCGCTTACTAACTACTAAGTTTAAATAGTAGTCATTATTAGTGTATTTCTTTGTCGTGATCTTATTTAAAGTTAGGTGAATGTCAAGTTATTCGTTAAAAAAATGGCTCAAATTATTTAGCAGTACAAAAAATTAATATTTTCCGCAAAAATAGCACTCCGCTTGACTCAAAATGGAGGACCCATTCACAACTATCATGTCTGCTCACGTCATTTAGACACATCACTTTTCACATCCAATCATTGTCATTTGCAAAGGGAAAAGCCACGCCTCCTTGAAGGCTAGCTCTCACGAGCCCGTTACACGTGGCAATCAGCCACGGAAGAGACCGGATGTTTCATTATCATGCTATTCGTTATTCACTTCTTAGGCTTAAATTCTTGAGACTACTATACTTAAAAATATGCGTTTAATGGATAAAAATATTTTAAAACGTGTTACTTTAAGCAAATAAAGAGTAACCATTTTCTAAAATATACATATGCATTCGCAAAGTTATTTAAAAAATAATATAAATGAAAATGTTTAAATAATTCCTTAAACTAGATTTTAAACTGGGGAGGCTGCGGTTTTTAGCCTCTATGGACACTACGTCACTGGCCAAAACTCTACGTAAACACGAAACTTGCTTTGAGCGGCGTTGAAGACCAAACTCGGGACTACAGCTTGCCATCCTTCCGCCATCTGCTGCTATCCATGTCAAAATACATATCAGCCATCTTAGCATTCATGAAATGCTCCATTTTACATGTACGAAATCCACGTTATAAATGACGAAGGCGCAAACTACTCAATTTATGACCAGCCCAACAGCGTCAGCTAGCACTAAAGGGTTACGTTTGCGGACTTATATTCATTAAAAAAATATGCTTGTTTTAATGTTCCCTGTCCCCTATTAAAGTTTGTGCAAAGAGTTTCGAATTATACAGTATACTGATACGAAACAATAGGATCAATATTTGCCGCATTGATTTTCAAATATCATGCATGCACTGTGTTAAACACTAAAATTTATTTTCCTTTAGATGTAAATAAAAAGATGGTGCTATATGACTAAATATTTTTATCTAGATATTACCCAATTGCTATTAATATATATTAATAGCATAGGGTTGCGATCAATGAATCTATTGTATAAGGAACATAGCGTGATTGACATAAATTAATTTTTAACTAATATAACAGGTAGTGTTTATATGGCAATTTGCTGCACATCTCGGATTATAATATTTCAGAAGTAACACAATCTGAAATTTATAAATTTTGAGTTGTTACTATGGTTTAAGTTGAGTAAAGAATAATACACCAACCAGCAAAAATG
Organism: Amaurobius ferox; assembly: GCA_951213105.1. NCBI lineage: Eukaryota > Metazoa > Arthropoda > Arachnida > Araneae > Amaurobiidae > Amaurobius > Amaurobius ferox. The sequence continues at coordinate 86,181,390 of OX578138.1, forward strand.
GCTTGGTTTAACTTTAAAATTACTGATAAACTCCAAAATAAATAAAGAAGTTGAGGAAATTAAATGAATTAAACATTCATTATAGAAAATAATTGATTCAAATTAACATAATTGAAGTATGCCAGGTGGCGACATCATATATTTTTATTTTTAGTCCATCTACGGTTTTACTTGCAACTACATATCAACTTCGCTTTCTTATTATATTCTGATCATCATGACAATGCAAGTGTACATAGAGTTAAAGTATTGTGCAGAAAAATATCTGATATTTGTATATTCGTGAGAGAAATAAACGAAAAAAGGCAATATATAGACAAATGGATTTTCAATATATTGGACACTGAAAAAATCAGTTCCGATAGGGAGTGCTAGGGTCCTATCTGTCTCCTCCTCCTCCTCCCGTAGCTTCGTCTATATGTGTACTTATGAGCTTTATATTTAAACGACTATCGATTATGCGATATGCTAGGACTGTTATTTGAAATCCGGCAAATGTCTTCATTCGAGGCAAAATATTGCAAATATTAACAAAAAATTATAAAAAAAACAACCAATAATTCACGCTTGTCTGTAAACTGCACCTTTTGATTTAATATGCGAGTTAAGTTTTACAGGATGCATTAGTTGTGATTCAGGATGTACAGTAATTAACCTTTTATGAAGAATGAATTAATTAAAATAACTTACATGTTTGGAAAAAGCAGGGATATGTCAGTTAGGTAGCGATAATTGTTTCGAGGGCATAATAAGCCCCATTCTTCAGACTAAAAAAGCAGAATAAACCCTTAGCAACCGTTAAGAACGAGCTGAAGCATTTGTTAAGGGCGAATGCTTTCTTTTGACCTGAAGGACGGACCCTTACAACGTTCACGAAACAATTGTTGCCACCTTACTGGCATATGTCTGCTTTCTTCAAGAGCATCTTCTTAAAAGCTGCAGTTTTATTTATTATTATTAATTAATTAATTAATAACTTTGTTTAGCTAATACATGCAAATGGTATTGTTTCCGGAGATGTTTCCAATTTGAGACTTTGACAAAAAAGCATGTTGGAAGGCATTATAAACATATTTCGAATATGTCTGGAAATATGTCTAACTGTATATTTTCGTCTGTTAGGCCATTAGCTCGAAAACAAATTGCAGGGTCCACTTCAATAAGAGCCTGCAATTTCGTCCCAGTAGCTCAACGGTTGAACGTCCGCTGGCCAGTTCGAAGACCCAGAGTATGGTTCCCGGTTTGGATAGCAAGGTTCTTTAGAATGGCACCCAAACAAATCAACCCTGTATATTAGTGCAAAACAGGCGGACGCCAGAAAATGACCCCAGTACGACCAGCACTATTTAGTGGACCATGGGATATTGCGCGCCGATTTCAAATCCAGAAGATAACGACTACGCAGGAAGCAACCTGGAGTAGAAAAATAGCATTAGTACGGTAACATGAGGTAAAAATTGCATTAGGTGGTCAGTCAGATTGTCAGTTGAGTAAAGAATACAGAGTCTACTTCAACAATAAGAGCTTGCAATTTCGCCCCAGTAGCTCAACGGTAGGGCGTCGGCTGGCCAGTTCGAAGATCCAGAATTCAATTCCCGGTTGGGGCCCAAATGGTTCTTTACAAAATGCACGTATCTCTAATCTCTATAAAAACATTATTGTGACATACATTATGTGAAAAAATAGAATTACATAGAGACATGTGTGTAAATCTTATAATTGCAACAAAAATGAAGTGGAATCAAATGTTTTGGGATACACTATACTACTATTCGTCAAGAAATTATCAGAGTTTCTCCATTTTAAACAATTTTGGGAAAGTCTGAAATTTTGATTCATTGTTGTTATAATAATAACACGAATTATAAAAAAAAATCGCAACATCAGAACAGCAAGTATTATTACAAACGTTATGACGATTATATTATTTGCAAATATTTCTTTTTTTCATGCAAAATATCTATACAATAACTTCCTTAGCGGTGCATGAATTCGTTTATGAATTAATATGCCCACACCTCACATATATACATACGTACGTCCACATATGAACATCTTTCACAAAGTGTTTGAGATGTGTTCAGAAGACCTTAAAACGTACATCTCCATCAAAATCTTAAATTAAAAAATTCCTATCACGATTTCTGCTTTACTTCTTCCAAAATAAAGTATAGATTAATTTTAATTTAAGATAAAGGACAATCTTAATAAAAGTACCACTTTATTTAAAAAAATTTTAGCTTTATTATAAAAATTCTCATTCTTAGTTGGTGACGAATGGAGCTGCAATTATCCTCCAAGACAAGGGCTTACCATCATTTCCATCCTTATTAGGCAAAGAGCAGGCGGAAAATGGGCGGAGTAATTAACTTTAAAAATGTAAGTAAATAACTAATTACACTATTTAGAGCAACAATTATCTTCTTTGTCTTTCCCTTAAGTGAGTATAATGAAACGTTTCTTGAATTTTCTTCAGTTTTAAGCTTCTTTTTTTTATAAAGAAGATCTAGAGTAGCATTTAATTAAAGTTTGAGGTGTCGGTCTTAATATTACATCTCAAGAATCTCACGAATGTAGAACGTTTCTTTTTAAAAATGTGACCAAATTAAGAGTAAAACGTGACTTGATTTTTATAGTTTTACTGCAGAAATTGATTTTTTTACCTAAATTTAAATTTTACTTGAAATGAGATTCATCTTTATCCGTTTGAAATACTTTATTGTTCATTATAATACTCCAATATATTTGTATAATGCATTTAAACCCCTTTTAACGAGCTCAATTACATCTAATAATAGCTTATTTTATAAAAACACTACTTTGTGTAATTTAAAATTCTCCGCCAAGTATAAAAATCTGATGTGGGCAGCACATGACTTTCCCTGAAGACGCGAATTCATTCTTTCTATATTTCTTTAAGAACTCATTAAATTGAGTTTAATTGTACAAAATAACACAAAATTTTCATTTTTCATTCAATTTTTGCTTTTATTTGGTAATTGGACATTTTCCTAAAGGCGGCATAAAACAATGCAAAAAATCACAAATATCTCGAAAACGGTTAGTCCTAGAGTAATAGAGTTGTTCTTACTCTTTTCCTCGTCAAAAATTACGTATAAAACAAGCATTTAATTGATACATTTGAACAGACGTAGTCTTTTTTTCAGATAGTAGTTTTTTCAGATCTTTTTTTCAGCGTTTTTTGCGGGCCATTTCGTAGAAAAAGGCAGGCTGCTCTTTTCCAAATCGTACCAAAATCTAATCAGCACCAGAGTATCCCACATGTGATTTATCTACCAAATTTTGTGAAATTTGGTCAATTTGTATTTCAGCTAGAGTGAATACATGAGATTTTTGCGAGGCATTTCGCAAAAAAAGGCGGGTTCTTTTTTTCGAATTGTACCAAAAACTAATCAGCACCAGGGTCACATCCAGGGGTCTTACCTACCAAATGTTATAAAATTCGGTTCATTAGTTTTTGAGTTTGAGTGGATACATACATTGCACGGACACATAGACAGACACACAGAGAGACACACAGACAGACATAATACAGACGTCAAGCTAAAATTAGTTTTTTCGTATTCTAGAGGTCTCGAAACTTGAAGATCCGTCGAAAACTCGAGTTGCGATTTTCGACATGATTCCAATACTTTCCCTATACATTACCATGTATTGCAGGGAAAGTAAAAAAAAAAAACATCTTTCTAAAAAAGTTATGAAATTCCAAAACTGTTTGTGCCAGTCCTTCCCCCAGGATCGTAGCTGTGCATTTAGATCTAATGTGTCCTGTTGAAAGATCCTGATTCTAATTTGAAAAATAGTTAGCATCCTTCAGCACGATACCTTGTTTCTTGGTAACTGAATTACAGACTCCTGGATATCGGGGTTTATCACGTCATGCTACTATTTCCAGCTTCGAACATGATGACTTGGTGGGACAGACATTGCGCTGTGTTCCTAAAATTGAAATAAAGATGTTTAGGGAGAAGCTTTTATTTCAGCAGTATTTGGAACCAAGTATCGATATATCCATGTATATAGTCAAGCTATATAGCCAAATATATACCCCGAAGCTATATAGCTGAGATATATAGCTAAGCTGTTATATAGCCCATGTCGGAATATGGCCATGGTCAAACAATAATATCAGAAATTAGCGGTACTGCGATTAATTAATTTACTTCTATTCATTAAATGCAGTTTAGACTGTAATTTTCTGTTTAATCCTTTTCTTAGATGTGTATGTGCGTGTTGTTGTTGTTGTTGAGACCAAGACCGTACGACCTACCAGAAAGATGTAAGGTAACCGTGTTTATGTGCATGTGAAATTTGTGGATATAATTCATCGTTTGTTTCATTGGATTTATGTAACTTGTGGTTTAAAGTTAATAATTATCCCTATATGACCTCGTACCCATAATATTGTCTTGTATCTCAGCCATGATTTTAGAAGTTGTTAGCTGTTAACTAATAACTTGATATATATATTCAAAAGCGCACAGACTATAAAAATCAGCCGACCTTGCTCAGTGCAATAATCGGTTTAGACATACTGTGGGATTATAGAAAGTCACATATTTATGTAATTAATAGTTTTATAAGTTCATTTTTAAGTTCTTGAAATTAAAATTATATGATTTAAAAATAATAAAATCTACTTAATGACACACATCTGCTTCTGAAATTTGTAAAAAATTTGAAATGTTGATCCATAAAAAGTTCGTAGACGGAATTCCGTAACTGCATATTCAACCTCCACAACCAATAGGAGAACATATGACATGGTCTTCAAATAGTCAAGTTTTAAAACAACAAGAAAGATCAATCATGCTTAAAGCATTGATTATGAAACACATTCCAACTTTAATGCAGATTTGTTTAAACAAGTCTAAAATGCAATACATTCCTCGGTAATATTTTAAAACTTATCACAATACTACATTAATTTATTATAATTGAAAACTTAAAACTTCATCGAAAAAAATGAACTTCATTCAAATGACGGCATTGAAATATAAATTGCCTGGTTTAAACATCTCTAAAATGTTCTACATTCCTCAGTAATAATTTTAGAATTATCATAATAATACGATAATTTATTATATTTGAAAACTTCATCGAAAACAACTGAAATTCATTCAAATGACGTCATAGAAAAAATAACACGCCTGACTCTCTCTATAAAAGCAGCATTTCATTCATAAATAATTACCCATTCATGGCATTCATCACAATACTATAATAATTTATTTTATTTATAATTTAAGACTATGGAGCTACAAGTAATTAAATTCTGTACGGAAAACTTCATCGAAAAAAATGGTCCTTCTCTTTGTAAAATCAATGAATATTTCATTCAAATCAGCTATGCAGACTCCATGAACTAAATAATTTTGTGTTAAAGAAATACAGCACTTCTAATACAACTCATTCTACATATTTTGCTGTTTACATTTTACATAGGTGAAAAATAGGCTTCGTTGTAGAAATAATCAAATTTGGATGAGCATTTAAACTCAAATATATTGTAATTGCGTTGTTTCAGTATGTAGATGCAAAGAATTTATGCAAAAATAAAGTGGTTTTAGAACGGATAAAACACTCAATATGAATTAAAAAGAACTTTAAAAATCACGATTTTGAGACAAGATGGATGACATATATCATTTTGAAGTGGGTCACGTGATGATCTTTTCTTATCATGGTCACGTGATTGCTTCATATACGAGGTGTTATTACTATTTTAATTTTTATTTAAAAAACTACTGAATATATTTTGCTGATTTTTTTTATATATTTTATGGAACAATTTGAATATTACCTAAAATTTTCGAAGCAATATGTGAATTTTAAATACGCTTAAAAAATGTTTGAAAAATTAGGTCCTATAGGGCTCAATGTATTTCATTTTTTCAACACGGGTTCAATCTAAAACTAATTGGGTGATATTATCCATTTATATTCCCATACGTCCTACAGACCGTCTGAACAACATACTAAAATTTCATTTTGGTATGTTGTTGTTAAAAGTCATTTTTACGGCAGTTATCGTGCTAACGGACAGACAGACAGACAGACAGAATGAACAAAGTCATAAACACTTTTCAACTTTGTTGCAATATTTGAAAACTATATTTGATTACTAAGAGATATATTATAAAGAAACTAATTATTGCGAGTCCAGACATTATGATTTAGTTATCAAATTACAACAATTACGATGATAAATATCAAGGAAAAAACATACAGTGTCACATAAGAAGAAAATTAACTATATCACACATTGCAGCTTATTCTAATACTGGTTCCGTTAGTAATTCACGATGCACATTGCACCATTTTGTGCTAGCGTAGCTCATATTTTTACTTTCCTTATATACATAATGTATAACGGAAGTATTGTGACTGAGTCGAAAATTCGAATTCGAATTTTCGACGGGAGAGCACGTTTCAAGCATCCTTGATCACAAACCGAACATTTTTGAGGTGATGTCAGTGTGTGTGTGCGTGTGTGTGTCAGTGAGTCCGTAGAGATGATATCTCATAAACGAATGGGGCGATTCGAATGAAATTAGGTACAAAAATCACAATCAGTGAATACTAGAAGCCTATTGTTTTAAAACACAATCGAATGTTCAACCCCCCCCCCTAAATTTTTAAGTGAAATTTTGAAAAAATCATCAAAAAATCAAAACCTTTAATAAAGTTACGGAAATAGACATTTCTTATGTAATTTTTCCTTAGAAAGCGATTGACATAAACCATAGGATGTTAACATGAACCGTTCTCGAGATATTGCACGTTTTCCAAATATATTTATCACAAAATCCCATAAATGAAAAAAATATTAACTGTTATGAAACATATTCACTTTTCATATGTAGTATCATGCGATAAATTTGGTGACATCATTCTCGTGGATCTAACTCGTTTCATTTACGAGAAAAGATACTCTGAGTAATACTTTTGTATTTGAAAGCCAATAGTCATTTATCTGCTGTAGGAATAACTTATTTCTCTGTCCATAACGCTTGGCGAGATTTTGGGGACGAATTTAGTGGAATGTCGCCAACTTGGTGAACTTTTGAGGTGATGTCAGTGTGTGTGTGCGTGTGTGTGTCAGTGAGTCCGTAGAGATGATATCTCATAAACGAATGGGGCGATTCGAATGAAATTAGGTACAAAAATCACAATCAGTGAATACTAGAAGCCTATTGTTTTAAAACACAATCGAATGTTCAACCCCCCCCCCCTAAATTTTTAAGTGAAATTTTGAAAAAATCATCAAAAAATCAAAACCTTTAATAAAGTTACGGAAATAGACATTTCTTATGTAATTTTTCCTTAGAAAGCGATTGACATAAACCATAGGATGTTAACATGAACCGTTCTCGAGATATTGCACGTTTTCCAAATATATTTATCACAAAATCCCATAAATGAAAAAAATATTAACTGTTATGAAACATATTCACTTTTCATATGTAGTATCATGCGATAAATTTGGTGACATCATTCTCGTGGATCTAACTCGTTTCATTTACGAGAAAAGATACTGTGAGTAATACTTTTGTATTTGAAAGCCAATAGTCATTTATCTGCTGTAGGAATAACTTATTTCTCTGTCCATAACGCTTGGCGAGATTTTGGGGACGAATTTAGTGGAATGTCGCCAACTTGGTGACATGCTTAAATGTTGCCAAATTAACGAAAATCTCGCCAAATGGATAAAAATGACGTTAAAACAATAAAAATGACGACTATTTAAAAAAAATTCAATATCATGGAAAGACTATAAGTATCTACTGTAAGAATAACATTTTTTTTAACTGTAAAAGAAGTAAATCCATAGCATTATATAAGGAAAGTAATGTGCTGCCCACATCAGATTTTTTTAATCTTCGATCCGTATCCATGGTTAACCTCTATTAAGAATTCACGATAATGAATTTCCCAGGTTTCCCGAATATGCATTCCAAAAAAAACATATGGTCACCTCCATGTGACTACGTGGGCCGAATTTTATAATTTGTGCCTAAATCCGTCGGAGACTGAAGTCTTTGTCTTGTAGATGTTCTTCGGATCACGCTTCGTAAATGGTTCCATTGACTATGTTCTAGTGACTGTAGAGTTCTGCTGGAAGAGGTGATTATGATTTTTACCTTAAGGATTGTCAGTTTTAATCCGCACGGTGCCAAGTCGTATCCTTCTTATTTCCTCATATCCTGACCAAGTCTTCTGGTCATTATGATTTTATCTTCAATATCCAGTGATCACATTGATTATTCATCAAGTATTATTTAGGCTCGCTAGTACTTCAACACGCGCTGTCATTTGGTTGGTGTTGTTTCCATTGTATATGATGATCATAATGTTTTGACCCGTCAGTGCATATCATGCGTATGGGCGGAAATATGCTCTTCCATCTGAAGTGATTGGCTAATATCACGTGCCACAAAGGCCACCACACACAAATTCCCACAAAATTTTGAAACGTGTCCAATAATTAGCCCCAGTGTTCTCAGCCTGGCAGTGGCATCTTATCATCAAAACCGTATGACTTTTTACAGTTTCTGGAGAGTTCCGCTGGAAGAGGAGATTATGTACCTTAAGGATTGTAAGTTTTAATCTCATGGTTGCCAAGCCGTATCCTTCTTATTACCTCCTATACTGACCAAGTCTGTTGGTCATTATGATTTTAACTGCCAAACATTAAAATGTTTGCCAAATTCATAAACTACTTATGAATTTGGCAAACATTTTAAAGATGCAGACATTTCTGAGCAAATACCATTTGTTTTGTTTTCGAAACACATAACTCATTAAAATCACTGGTTTTATTGACGGAGCAACTTCTATAAGTAGTGTAAATATTTTGAGAAAATATTTCGTGAACTGTAACCCAGACAACTTAAAAATAATAGATAAAAACATTGCGTTCAATCCCTGGCTAGTCCTTTACATAGTAATGATATGTTACTCTCAATTACAATTGCTCTGCAATTTTCTTGCTACATATTTTAGTCAATCTTCATCATTATTTCCAGTTTTAGATTTCAGCTACAAAGGTATAAACCGTAAATGAACTGAATTCCCTTTTGTAAAAAAAATGTTTATTTTATTTTTCAGTAACTTTCAGATCTATCGCGGGGGATTCCTTTTTAAATGCAGAATAAATAAATGGGTTATGCAGAGGCAGCACAACAAAATTGTACGTTTTATTCGGGAAGAATATCGAAGTTTACAAGTAGTATTAAAACTCAATAACATACTTTCCAAATTATGAAGGCGATCCCTTCCTTTACCTGATTTGTTGAATTGTATTTCAGCTCGGCATAAAAATAACGTTCTTTGTATAGTTTATTATATATTTTTCTGTTTTTAAATATAAATTTATATTTGTAAAAAACAATTATGCAAAAAAATGAGTTATTTTTTTAACTAGAAGGATAAGCCCGTCATAAGATGGGATTAAGCTGTAAAAGATTATCCCAAATCCGCTATTCATAAAGTTGCATAAGATTTCCCCCCAGTAGTATTAGTATTTATTATATGACTCTCTACCAAAACACACTATACCATCCACTAACATAACGCAGCTCATCTACGCTCTCTTATACCCTTTAATACTGAATTTATCGAGTTTAATACCTCAAACTCGCAATTTCAATTCTTTAATTACTGGTCATACCATGGTGGTAAAATAGACAAACTCTCTCAAACTTCCCCGGCCATGTAATTCAATTCAAACTAACCTATATATAAATCAATGTTGCATTTATTTTATTTTTAAAACGCGAATTTTAAGGCAACTGGGGAAGAAAGACTCTCTAACTCCATGGTTTAAATATTCAATTTTGACATTTTAAATTAAGAAGACCTCTTAATCTTTTGGCTATTCAGCTGAATCAGAGATAAAGAAATGATCTCATCTATAACTCCATGAGCTCAATACAGTTTCGCATTTACTTTTTTCAAGCATTAAAATCTCATGACCATGTAATTGCATCACGTTGTAGCAACCAACGCTTTCATTGGGTGGGTGACCACCTGAGAACACCGCGTGCTTTTGGCACATTTCGGACGCGGTAGCCCGGTGGTTTGCGCGCTGGATTTGCACGCTGCTACAACTGCCGCCGTGTTCATGCGGAGTACGATCACGTTAAACATGTGGGTCCGTAAGTCCCGAGAGGTTGGTGGTAGGGGAAGGAGGGTACGGTCCCTGTGGATGCCCCCCCCCACTGGGTTCCGGTCTAAATTGGATGGCACTTCTCGGCCGTCCAAACAGTTACCTTACACCTTTCTGGTAGGTCGGACGATCTGGGTTTCAACAACAACCAACGCCTTCAGCCTCAGATAAAAACCCTTTATTTCACCTCCATGGACTAAAAAGACACGGATTGGATTGAGTGTTTTCTTTTATTACATAAAATTGTAATTTCGGGTTTACCTCACATCCTACAGTGCAACATTCTCTATATACTTTCAAATTAATTTGATTTGTATAAACAGCAGCTTTTCAAAACAACAAAAAATTAATGAAAATAGTTTGCCAATGTATAGTCATATACTACTTCCAGCCTTTCAAAGTATGCAATATACATATATGTATAGAACTAGCGTAACAGGCTCATAACTTTACTTCATGCTATACTCCGCAAATTTCCTACCGAGTTCAGAAATGGGCTTAGCTGTTCGATAGAATAACTACCTAAGGCTTAATTTATGTCATTAAACTGCTTCACTGGTGCAACATTGATCTCAAATGAACCTTGAATTAATTTGATCATTATTTTCCTTTGACTAGGCATTTAGAGCAAACCGGGTTTGCTGATGTCGTCTGTTTTCGAATAAGAGGTTAACAGATGCACACATAAATCTTTTATGTATTAGTAATACAGCAATGAAGAATGTTTTAAATTTTTAACTGTATCAAGCTGTATATATTTGAAAATTAATTTATATTAGAGGACTTTATATTGAACATAAACGATATCACAAGATAGAAAATATGTTTCCGAAAAAAAAATAACAATAGGAAAATATATATATATATATGAATATATATATTTATATATATATGCACGTATATATATATACATATATATATACATGGAGTTTCACAAAGGACTTCCTAACTTTGAAATGAAACAACTCGGAAACGGTGATCAATAGAAGACTGAAACAAGTGGTATATTTATTAGGAAAACCGTAAAAATCTGATATACAAGTTTCAAAATTAGTTACAAATTTTGTTGACAGATGGCTCTGTAAGCCGTATACTCAGTAGACTCCGAGAAATAGGCTATAAAAAGTGGTGAGACTGCCCTTGGTAAAGCAGTCGTTGCAATCTCATCAACATCGACTCAAAATGTGCACCTTGTATAGCACAGAGATGGCACAAACGACGAATGATATTGGCAGTCACCATCTGTAACTGTGTCAACAGAAATGGACGCACACGCCTGAGATATCAACTCTTCATGCTTATCCAGTGTTGCAGGATTGTTGAGGAAAACAGTGTCCTTCAATGTGCACCACAGGAAATACTCGCAGGGCTTAAGATCAGGTGAATGTTTAGGGCAATCCATGCTTGTTCCAGTAAATATGGAATTGTTCAAAGCAATGACTCTATTACCGAAGTATTCCGCAAGAAGGGCAAACGGCTGGGGTACGGTGTGGTCGGGTCCCTTGCATGAACCATGAAGTGCCTGGGTGATAATGCCTGGGTGGCGCTTGTAATACGGCGACAAATTGTTCCAAAACCGCAATGTACCATTCAGTAGTAATCGCTTCTCGCAAGGAAAAGGGGCCAATGTTGCTCGATACTGCAGGAATGTCATGATCATGCTTGACACGAATACGGGTTTTCGGTACCCCCCCCCCCCCCCAAAGCCAGTTTTATCTGTTGACGACACCATCTAAGTGAAAATGGGCCTCATCTGTGAACCATATGCAGCCAATATCAAATCCATCACCATCAAACATGGCGAGCATATCGTTCAGAAACTCTTCTCTTTGTCGCACAGCTGAAACTGTTATGTCTTGGTGACATTGGATCTTGAACGGAGACATGTCTATGGTGCCTCAGGATTCTGTACGTGCTGGATGGCGTTAATCTGGTTTCAGCTGCAACTCTTGGGATGGATTTTCTCGGATTAGACTGAATAACTGCAGCAACTGTGTAACTTCAAATTTTATGCGTAACTTCAGATTGACTGGGGCCAACATGTCCCACTGACTCAATAGCCACGCTGCCTGTTCGTTGAAACTTATCGAAAAGCTGGCGAATTGCTTTCACATCAGGACCTTTGGCAACTTTAAATCGGGATTGAAAACTGCGCCTTGTTGCTGTAGGACTGCGATTTAACCGGTGATACTCGAGTACCAGAAAAATACGTTGCTCAACGGAATATATGACTTCGATCATTTCCTTCAGTGCGCTAACCTCCTTTGACGTCCCAACAGCCGAACCGTCAAAGATTGATCGCTCTGTGCTTCAGAGCACTATGTATAGGGATCCGTACTGCGACTACAGTGTACAGCGCCATCTGTCAGCAACATTTGTAACTAATTTTGAAACTTTTGTATCAGATTTTTACTGCTCTCCCAATCAACATATTACTTGTTTCAGTCTTCTAGTATCAATCAGCCTTTCCGAGTTGTTTGATTTCAAAGTTAGGGAGTCCTTTGTGAAACACCCTGGATATATACAAGGTGTTCCAAAAAGATTGAAACGTGCTTTATTTCTTTAGCAGTTGGAGATAAGTGGGCAAGGTAAATTGCAAAAATGTTGAAAGTAAGTTACGAAATAAGAGAACGTTAATGAAATAGTCTTCCCATTAATTTTTAAAAAGTTACACTTTTTACATTTTTATACGACCTCCTTAGACAAATTTCGTCAATCAGAAAAATGTTGTTTTTAATGCAACAAGATCATTAAAAACTCCGCATATCTGTATCTTTAAAATTGAGCGAGTTTTATTTAATTAAAAATTGAACATTGTGAATGGGGATCCTATGACAAATTAGAAATGTAAATTTGTGACATATCACAAAAAAAAAGATAAAACTGGATGATAATACATGAGACATTTTTACGAATTCCGCGCAGGCTCACAATGCAATCACGGATTAAGTAATTTTCAATAACTAAGTACTTTTTCAATAATTAAGTACTTTTAAGTACTTTTTTTATTTAAGCAATTTCCATCATCAATTTGTTTATGATCTCTATTTTCACTGATGAAACAGTCTTTCACATGGTACGGAAAAGTGGCATAAGCCAGATTTTTTCCTTTATCATAATTCAGTTGATTTTAAAGATACAGCTATGCGGGTTTTTAATGATCTTGTTGCATTAAAAATAAAAATTTTCTGATTGACCACATTTGTCTAAGGGGGTCGTATAAAAATTTAAAAGTGTAACTTTTAGAAAATTAATGGGAGGACACTATTTCATTAACGTATCCAACCTTACTTTCAACACTTTTGCAATTTACATTGTCTACTTATCTCCAACAGGTAAAGAATTAAAGCGCGTTTAAATTTTTTTGCGACACCCTGTATATATATGTATGTGTGTGTGTAGATAAATATAGTGCATATAAATACAAACGTAAAGAAGAACTCCAGACCAAAAATATGAAAAAATGTCAATTACAAACGGAAACAGCATGACAATAATTTAATTTATCCCAGCTTTTCCTTTACAAATGTTGGAAACATTTCACTATATAGTAATTTCATAATGAAAATCATTTGATTTTAGATCGCTTTATGGTATTTATTTATTTTTTATTTATTTTTTACACTTATCAATGAAAGATTTATATAAAAATATGTAAAAAATAAATGATTATTACAAAGTTGTAAAAGCATCGCATAATATTTTATGATACAACTAAATAAAATTTTTCAAATTGATTTGTTACTTTACTTTTTAAGATAACAAAATTAGCAAAACGAGTTGATAACAATAATCTCACTTAATTAAGAGTAAAACTTCAAGTTATTCCCCAAAAATATTTTCGCTTTCAAAAACTTAAAGATAGATAATCCTTTTCAAAGATGTTTCTAATATTTCCTTTTCCCCCCCAAGGATAATGTATATAAACTCTAATACAAATAGCAATAAAGCAAAACTGATAAGCTACTAATATGCAAAATAGCTTCAAATTAGCCTAAAAATTTTCCTTTTGCAAGGAAAATAAACTCTTTTTTCTAAGATTATTTTAAACCTTAATAGATGAGAGCAGTTGTAATTATGTGTTTTTACTTATACATGTAAATCTAACAATTTTTAAATACATGAAAAGTAAGGAATTTTATGCGTAAATCAGACAATGACATATACTTGTATATCTAAATAAAAATAAGACAAAATATTTGTTTAAGCTGTTATAAAAATGTTTATATTAAAAGCTTTTTAATTAAATAAGATTCATCACAAAATCATGGTTGAATAAATACGTTTTCGGTGGTTAAGCAATTTTCTTTCGCGAAGACATATAAAATACACTTTCAATAAAGTCAAATTTAGTATGCAAGTACTTTATCCCTAATTATTAATTTATGATATCAGTAATTAATAAGTTGTGTGTTTGTGGAGTCGTAATATAAGTATAAATTGTTCATAATTCTAACTCATAAAATATATTTTACGAATTAGTTGGAACTTATGCTTAACTCCTTGTGTTTAAACCATACTTCTCTTTATTGATACTAGATAAAAGTATATTCTGTACAAAGATATTTTTACTTGTCCTATATACATAGTATAATGTATAGAGAAAGTATTGTTACGGGGTAGAAAATTCGAATTCGAGTTGACGGAAAATCACATTCCAAGTGTCCAAGTGTTCCTAAACTTGACTTGAACATTTTTGAGGTAATATCTGTGTGTATGTGTGTATGTCGGAAACTCGAATTCGATTTAACGGTAAAGTACGTTCGTGAACAAATGTTCAGAGGAACCCCCATTTGTCCATGATTTTTTTGAAAATATCATTAAAAAATCAGAACTACAATTATGTTAAATAAATTATAATTTCATTTTATAACGATAAATTGCAATTTATTATTAGAAAATGAATTGTACCAACTTTAGAAGATTAGCAAGGGCAGGATATAGCATGGTTTTCAGTTAAAGTCATTAAAACAGTTACATAAAATTAAAATAAGTAGCAACTATTCTTATATAGGTTGACTTCACCTATAAATTTGACAAAATATCGCCAACTTGACGACTTTTGAGAATGTTCCCAAATGAGCGGAAATGTCGCCACATTTGCAAAAACGACGAAAATAACCGCAAAATTGATGAAAATTTAATATTCTCGTATGATTATAATCATTTAATATATGGACTATATTACTTATAGATTTTAGTAATATTTGTTATTGTCAAGTTAGATTTGCACGAAATATAATTTAATGTAGTATTTAGAAACAGTTTTAGACATTGTTAATCATAAAAGCCCCCCAATGTTAATAAATAATTCAACTTTGAAAATATTGTTGCATGGATCTTGTACATCACGATCCATCCAGTTTTAGACATTGTTAATCATAAAAGCCCCCAATGATAATAAATAATTCAACTTTGAAAATATTGTTGCACGGATCTTGTACATCACTGTCGCAACAACCTTTTTGTGACAACCGGTCCAGTTAGTTGTCTGCCTGTGCTAATTCAATGGCAAACACAATAAAATAGATTCCAAATTTTTGTCTTAAAACTCGCTAAGATATTACAATAATAATTTTCGATATTTTAGGCTTGTGGAATTTTCGATTGACTGGCTCCCAATTAGTTGTCTGTCAATTAGCGATCGACTACAAATTGTGATATTTACATTGACATATTTTGATTTGATTTTCATAACGTTAATATTCTTTTCACAACGTTTGTGGGAGTTTCAATTTGAACTTAGAACTAATTTTTATAAGATCCCAAAATAGTTCATATTATTTATTCAAATAATCACGAATAAATATAAAATAGTTCGACTCATATCCTTTTTCAGTTTACAGGATAGAAAAGTTAGCATCCTGTTTGTTAATCGAATCAATTGTCGACTAACTGAATAATTCTACGGGAGCTAATTCATCAGCTGAAGTATCAGCCGTTTAAAAGAATTCACAATCGTAGAAAATCAACATTTATCAATATCGCAATTTACAGTCGACCCCTGATTGACAGAAACTGCTCTGCGATCGAACGAGCTTTCTGCGAGTCTGAAATATTCAAAATTTTGAAAACTGTCATCCATATATCTTAACTAGTTTGTAAGTTAGAAAGGTGGAGTCGGTTTTATTGTATTAATGAGCTCGAGGTTCAACTTTTACTAATTGAGCTTCTTTCAGTAGGAGAAACGTATAAAAATTTAAATTCCATATTTTCCTTTTAATACCAACCCTTTGCAACAAAATACCACAACCAATACTATTGTTTTTACTGAGGAATTTTCCAACTGCAACTATGGGTCTGCAAGTAACTACCGATGCGATAGATCCCGAAACATGAATTCCAAAACAGCCTGTATCATGGAGTTGGAAAGAAGGAGATAAAACTCCTATGAATAAAAAGCTTAAAGCCATAATGCTTTGAGAATTATATCTGGATGTCTCCAGTGTTAGTAAAGTGGCTGCTATTGTTAGTTGACACAAGAGAAAGGAAAAGTATTTAGTATATGTTTTTGGTATATGTTTAATAATTATTATTTATTTAGTATATGTTTTTGGTACGTACGCTCTACAGTTTTTGATACGTACGCCTGTTATTAATGGTACATACAATCTATTGTTATTGGTACATACGTTCTATTGTTTTGTTAGGATCATACGACATCAGGTCAAACGATAATATAATGGTTTAAACAAAGTGCAACCAAAAGTTAAATAATAAATTTTCTCAAAGTAGAGACGTAAAGAAAAATCATTATTTTTTATAAAGTATTTTGCTGTATTCGGTATAACCACAGCAAAGTGTTTATCATTTATAATTTTGAACAAAGTCGTATGTCATACGTAGAAAAAGAGTAAAAGGATAAATCATTAATCAGTGTGTCGTAACAGGTATGTCAGGGCCCTTACTTCATTTCCTTTAAAATTAATCAGGGATTTTATGACAAATATGTTGAGGTAAATTAAATTGTAGCAAAGTTTTGTTTAGGAAGAAGAAAATAGAATCCTGTTATTATTTAACGTCTTATGAATAACTTTGGACTTGCTTGGAAGAATTTTTGTTTATCAGAATACGATATGTGTTATCAGACGTTTTTTTGACACATAAGGCATATTGTAAGGTATATATATATATATATATATATATATATATATATATATATATATATATATATATCAAGGGAAAAACAATCTAAGAGCAATGATAATAGTAAATATAGAAGCATATAGTAATTAGGCGCATGTGCAGCTCTAAAAATTATTGCCATATAAAATTAAAAAAAAAAAAAAATTAAAAGAGGGAGAGGTGTGCTTACGTTGAAGTAGCAAGGTCAAGGGGGTTTGTGACCCCTTTTCCTGGTTGAAGCATGCTTTCAGTCCCGGGAAACACTCCCAGAAACCACTAAATGCCCGAAGCAATCACCATCGTGAATGTGGGAAAAGCAGAATCCCTAGAAGAACACTAAGACCAGAAAGCGATATAGAAGTTGTAAATATGAAAATACATTGCGAAAATTGCAAAAATTACATGTCAATACTGTATCACAATACCCGTCACAATGCTCGTCAAAGTCCAAATAGTATCTAAAATAAACACGTAAGAATAAACGCAATTATAGCGAGCACCGCAGTCACAGTTACAGTGTTTATCACACATTTAAGGAATACGTGATAACCATTCATGGAAATAAGTATACTCTTCTATTCTAAATTTTTTGTAATATGACATGTAATAATGTCGCAAAAAGTTTTTAGGAAACGGTTGAATCAATGCTTCCTTAATTAATTGACCTTCACAAGTGAGCCGATCCTGTTGATTAGAATTTAATTTTCCAAACCGATTAAGATGATTGATTTTAGAGACCTTTTTAATAATATAAACTTAAATGACTTATATTTGAAACAAATTCCAGACTATTTATATTTTAAAAGCTTTGATTTTAGAGACCTTTTTAATAATATAAACTTAAATGACTTATATAATGTTATGATGGATACGTATATGACAAGTGATCTACACTTTAGTTTTGAACAATTGAAGTATAAAAAACTAATTGAGTTGGTATTGTTCGAAAATGTGTTATTTAATGGAAGTAATTTCTACAAACAGATCAAAGGTGTTCCAATGGGTGGAGGTTGTTCTTCCTTGTTGGCTGACTTTTATTTAAACAAATACGAAAGTGGAACACACATACTCAACGAGATTCCCTTCTTCCGTTACGTGGATGACATTTTGATTGCAAATTTTGGTCCTTCCGACCGATTTGATTTCACATTTTATCCAGCAAATCTAGAACTAATAGAGAATGTTCCAAATAATAACAAGGAAGTGGAGTTTTTGGATCTATGCTTATATCAAAATGGCAAATTGTGTTTTAAAATTTTTGATAAACGTAGAAATTTCAACTGTAAAATCAATTACATAACAAGCTGGCACACAAATTTAAGTATGAGTGTGAAACGAAATTTGATCATCAATCATCTTAATCGGTTTGGAAAATTAAATTCTAATCAACAGGATCGGCTCACTTGTGAAGGTCAATTAATTAAGGAAGCATTGATTCAATCGTTTCCTAAAAACTTTTTGCGACATTATTACATGTCATATTACAAAAAATTTAGAACAGAAGAGTATACTTATTTCCATGAATGATTATCACGTATTCCTTAAATGTGTGATAAACACTGTAACTGTGACTGCGGTACTCGCTATAATTGCGTTTATTCTTACGTGTTTATTTTAGATATTGTTTGGACTTTGACGTGCATTGTGACAGGTATTGTGATACAGTATTGACATGTAATTTTTGCAATTTTTGCAATGTATTTTCATATTTACAACTTCTATATCGCTTTCTGTTCTTAGTGTTCCTCTAGGGATTCTGCTTTTCCCACATTCACGATGGTGATTGCTTCGGGCATTTAGTGGTTTCTGGGAGTGTTTCCCGGGACTGAAAGCATGCTTCAACCAGGAAAAGGGGTCACAATCCCCCTTGACCTTGCTACTTCCCCGTAAGCACACCTCTCTCTCTTTTAATTTTTTTTTTTGAATTTTATATATATATATATATATATATATATGTATATATACATATATATATATATACATATATATATATATACATATATATATATATATACATATATATATATATATATATATATATATATATATATATATATATATATACATATATATATATATATATATATATATATATATATATATATATATATATATATATATATATACATATATATATATACATATTTATATATATATATATATTTATATATATATATATATATATATATATATATATATATATATATATATATATATATATATATATATATATATATATATATATATATATATATATATATATGTGTGTGTGTGTGTGTGTGTGTGTGTGTGTGTGTGTGAGCGTGTGTGTGTTCGGAAATCAGTTGTTCTACAGATTAACTAGGTAATGTTCTGATTAACTAGGGTGATCCGTTAAAGTGGCCGAAAATCGTTTCATTTCTCACATTACCTAGGTAATCTACAAATTACCAAGATAATCTGCACATTACCTACTAGGCACTCTTAAAGTTGGGCGTTTAGTTTAAGTGAAAATAAGATCTAAAGAGGTATCCGAAGAATCTGTTCTTCATTTTACTCACCAATTCGATGCTTGCTTGCATACTAGGAGCTAAATTTATCTGCTTTAAAGAAATCACGACACAAATTCACGCGCTAACAGGCAGAAACGAATTTGAAAATAGAATTAGCTATGTTACGCACTGGCAGCCGACGCAAATTATGAGAAATAAAAACAACCGGCGACGACAAGACGCTGGCGAAACCAAACTAAAAGTGGAGAGAGGGGGGGAAGGAGTAGGGAAAGGAAATGAGAGAAACAAACTTTTGAACTTTAACGATACGGAAGCCGTTAATATACACATTACCTAGGTAAAATGCGGAAAACTCTTGATTTCGCACGTTACCGGAGCAAATCAGTTAATCTGCAGATTAGCTAGATAATGTGCACATTAACGACTTTCGAGCTTTAGCGGTAACGTATATATACAGGGTGATTCTTAATTCCGCTAAATAACTAAATAGATTTGGAATATACACAGCTGCAGGTTTCGAAGTTAAATATTGTTAAAGTAAAATAATTATGCGCTATCAGATGATACACACCGTAGCGCCCCTAATGGTAAAATTTGTAATTGCATTAAATAATAATAATGTACTCAATTTTCTTTATGGCTGATTATCATAAATCTTATACTTCCCTTACGTGTACAACCTTCTAATTACACCATCTTTCTGTACCACATGTCATTTTCGACTAATTCGTGGATGCTGTAAAACTTTCTAATTTAGTTTTTTTTCCCATGTCTGTCATACTTTCCAAGATAAGAGTGTTTCCAAATTTTGACACTGGGGACGCTGCGGTCACTCATTTTAATGTTTTGTAAAAGTTATTGCTTTCAGTGAAAACCTAGAGAGAGAAATTCTCGTTGAGGGGGAAATTGTATGATTTGCAATTCCGATCCGCTAAGTACCACACGATTACAAAAATTCATCTTATTATACTTATTATTAATTTAAAATTTCAGCAAAAATTATTAATAAATCTTATAAAATTAATAACAGTTTGATATACTTGAGTTGTTCAATTTTATGGTAATACATTATATTGCAATACCGTTAATAATCAAAGAGTAGTTAAAATTACCATTTTCTTACTTTTTAACCATATTTCGACACTTGGCTTTGAGTGTTACTGTCTTCAGTTATCAATAATACTATGAGAATCTTAAATTCCAAATGATTTTCTTTATTATGCGTATTACAAAAATGTCTATTATTAGTTTTCTATATAATGTATCCGCACATAAATTTAATAGCAATATGAATGTGTGCTTTGAAGTTAACGTGTATACGTCGAACAGATACACGGAGGGAAAGATATTTCCGAAAATGTTCGAAAGGCAAACAATAGGTCATAAGAACTCATTCTCAGTAAAATTCACATCCTCAAAAATTTTCGGTGATGATACATTATTTTATACATTATTATGAGAAAGTAAAAGAATAAATTAATGATATTTTGTGCAACTACAATAAAGACAGGATAATTAATAATTGCAAGCAAAACTTTATGTCTTGCAAACAATAAAGAAGAAATTATTAACCAATCGCGTTGTAACAGGTATGGCTGGGGGAGAGTGTCACTTCTTAAATTAATTGGGGAATCCAAGACAAACCGCACTGAGGAAAATTAGCTGCTACAAAAGATTGTTAATTTAAGAGGAAATGCAAAAAATTGCTCAGCAGTTATTTTACACCTCATTTATCATTTAGAAAATTTATGGGTGAAAGAAAGTATGATATTGAGCAATTAGAGGAACAGGGGTTTCTGCGGACGTTGGTTGTGTCACTGGAGATATATTGTTATGTAGAAATAACACTGAGAATCTAGTTTATCATTAATCATATACTCTAATTACTGTTTCATAACTTTCATACGTTTATTTTATAATTAAGAAAAAATATACGAAAGTACGAAACTTTACATTGATGGAGGTAATTTGTTTAGATCATTCTAGAGTACATTCTTCCAGCTTGCGACCTACTTAATCATTGGGTTAAGTGTGCTGCTATTATATAGTGGGGAATACTTAGCGACAATCTGATTTTTATTTTTTCTATAAACTAATTTAATTAGTGTATATTTCCATGTTTATTTTGTATAAACATTTATAAATCCCACTGATATTTCAAGAGTTGCAAACACGGCTTGTGATATTAGTGTAGAGTCTTATGGACTCCATATTTATATGTTATAGAAAGATTTAAGATTCACAATCTGAAAAACATTAAAAATGATTGAATCATATGACATATTTTTCATCAGTCAAAAGATTTCCAAAATTGAAAAATTCACCACATTTTGTTGTTCAGCATTAATGGATACGCCTGCATTTATCTATTACTAAGTAGGTCTGGAATTGCATTTAAAGCCAACTAGTAGATGGTCTTGAACTAAGATCCCGAACGTATGATGGTTGAAAATGCAATAAGGGAATACCTAATTCAGGATATGATTAACTAGGACTAACTAAGATTCAAGTGGTTGAGTTTCCCAAGACCTAACCAATGAAACAGACAGGAGTTATATCGCAGGGGACTAGGAAGACATAGGAAAAAATCTGATGTGGGCAGCACATGACTTTTCCTGCAGACTTATATTCACGTTCTCAAAGGCGAATGATGAAGGTCAAAGTGTCTGGCCATTTGGAAAAAAAATTTCACGTTCTCTTTATTTTAATTTAATTTAATTCACTTTTAATTCAATTTTCGTTCTCATTTAATAACTGGACATATTTTCAACGGTGGCGTCGAGAAAATACGAAAAAACTAAAATATCTCGTGAACGGCTATCCTAGTGTAATGGTGTTGATCTTATTCTTTACTTCTTTAAAAATTACGTTTAACACAAGCATTTAATGGATATATTTGAGCATACGTAGTTTTCTATTTTAGATTTTGGCGATTTTCGCTGGCCATTTTGCAAAAAAAGGCAGGTTATTTTTTTTTCGAATCATACCAAATTCTAATCAGCACCAGGGTGATCCACAAGTGACTTATCTACCGAATTTTGTGAAATTCGGTCCAATAGTTTTTCAGCTAGAGTAGTATTCAAGCTTTTGCGGTACATATCGCAAAAAAAGGCGTTTTTTTTATCCCGAATTGTACCCAAAACTAATCCGCACCAGATTCGCCCACAAATGACTTACCTAACAAATTTTATGAAATTAGGTCCTTTAGTTTTTTAGTTAGAGTTGATACAAAATCTGCACAGACAGACAGACAGATACACACACACAAACGTCACGTTAAAATGGTTTTATCGTATTCTAGATGTGTCGAAACGTGTAGGTCCGTCGAAAACTCGAGCTGCGATTTTCAGCATGATTCCAATATTTTCCTTATGCATTACCAAGTATTGCAGGGAAAGTAAAATATATAACTATCCCATGAACCCATGAAGATCACATATGAAGTTATTACACAAAACACTTTTAAAGCTTTTAGAAAAAATCTAATTTAAATTAAAAGAATATCAACCACATGATAATTCACCATATGACAATTTAATTGATATACAAGGAATTGCAAAACAAAAATGCACTTCCTGTATGGACATAACCAGCAAAACATTTATTTTCGAAGGAACATTTTTCTGAACTGCACTGCGCACAATGCGACCAAACACATGGTTGATTTTGCTCTGTCCCTAGTTGATCGTGGTAATCCATTACTACTTTCTAGCGAATATATACACAATCAGTCTTATATCAGAAAATATTATTTTATCATAATGGAATACGTAGCCTCTTTTGGGGCCCATATCATCCTGATAATCCACACGTAAACTTCACGTTTAAGATAACTAGCGAGCCATAGTTAGTGATTGATTAGTTTCATAATTATAAGATATATGAGCTATATATTTTGTACACTGTAAAACATTTGCAAGCAGGATAACTGCAAATTTCAGGAGAATATACACTCATAGCCATAAAAATTTGCGCATCAAGAAGTAATTGTGGACACGTAACGAACTTGGCATGAAGGTACGTGTTAGGCAGATATGCAAATGATTAGAGATATAGCGTGATTTCGCATTGCGTAATGCCACCAGCGGGCGTTGAACTTTGTTTTTCCTGACGCAGAAAAAGGTTCGCAGAGGCCTCTTGTATTTACTTAATATGTTACAGAGGGACGCTTTTTCATTAGGGATGCCGTTTCGACGCCATAGAAGACAATATGATCAGCTGGCAAGGTTTGAGAGGGAAGAATCATCGCGATGATGGAAGCCGAGTGGTCAGCTTGGCCAGTAGACCAACACCTAGGCCGTTCTGACTTTACTGTGAGGCTGTTTTAAGACCAGTGGACGAGAGAGAGGTAGCATACACGGCGGCCTGGCTCAGAACGCCCTCGATAGACCAATAGCCAAGAAGAACATCACATTACCCATGCGCAGTGCCAACTGCATTATTGTTCGCCATCCGAACACAGGCAGCACCTTCACTAAGGGACCTCTGTTCGTACTATCACGACGCTCATGGCTAAATGACATTTGGTATCGCGGCGTCCATTACGCGTGCTGCCAATGACACCCACCCACCGTCGTCTCCGTTTGGAGTCGTGTCGCGCTTGACGCAATTGGACCGCAGCCGAATGGAACCAGGTCGTCCTTAGCGACGAATCGTAATTCAATTTGGGCAGTGATGACAACCGTGTTTGTGTGTGGAAGCCCCGTGGTGAACGCCTCAATCTTGCCTTCGCTTTACAGCGGCACACCACTCCCACAGCTGGTGTGATGGTATGGGGTACCGTCGCATACGACACACGGTCACCTGTAATACTGATCCACGGAACCATGACAGCCCAGCGGTACGTTCCTGACATCCTTCATCCAACTGTGTTGCCACTCATGGCAGGGCTCCCAGGATGATTTTTTTTCAACAGGACAATGATCGACCACACACAGCAGGAGTGTCACAGGAATGCCTACACCATATTACCATTCTTCCCTGGCTGCCCGATCCCCAGATTTGTCACCAATCGAGAATGTCTGGGATCACTTGGGACGGCTAGTTGGACAGCCTACGAGTTTGGTCGAACTAGAGGCGCGCTTACAACAATTGTGGAATGAGATGACGCAGAACGCCATGCAGGACCTGTATGCCTCATTGTCCTCCCGTATCGCATCGTGTATTCACTCTAGAGGTGACTCAAGAGGGTATTAGAACCTCCATTCATTTGCAGTTTTTCCTGAAATAAATGATCTTTTTGCTTAGATTTTGTAATCATTTACTTATATTAACGTTGTACTGACATATATAAAATTTCGTTCGATTCTGAGAATTCTTTCTTTGTGAGCAAATTTTTTATAATAATTAGTATATATATATATGTGTGTATATATATATATATATATATATATATATATATAAACACAAAAATAACGCTTTAAATAAACATTTTTCTAATAGCTTAAATAAATATTTCGCCTTCTTGTTATTTAACTCTCTTTCTCTCTCTTTATATATATATATTGTGAATTACATATAAAATTTCTTACTTCTTTGCATTTAGGAATTATTAAATTTATATGTATAAGAAAAAATACATATTTCCAAATGCTTTCATCTTTTGAAATTTAAAACAATCTTAAAGAAAAAACGTTTACTTTCCTCACAAAAGGAAAAATTTTTGTCTGATTTGAAACTATTTACACAGATTATCAGTTTCGTTTTATTATTATTTTTATTAGAGTTTATAGACATTATCTTCGAAAAAAGAAACATAAAAAAGGAATATTAAAAACCCTTTAGAAAAGGATTCTCTATCTTTCGGGTTTAAAAGATTGAAAAATTTTTACGGGAATTACTTGAAATTTTATTCAAAATTGAGATTATTTTTGTCAGATCGTTTTGTTAAATTTATTATCTTAAAGAGTATAGAAAGTAACAGATTAATTTGAAAATTTTTATTTAGCTGTATCAAAAGCTGTTATGCGATGTTTTTCTAATTTTCTGATTTAATTTTTATATATTTTATATAAATCTTTCAAAAGTAAGGGTGAAAAATAAATAAAAGTTGATCAATACCAAAAAAACGAACTAGAACCAGATGATTTTTATTATGAAATTATTATATAGTGAAAATTTTCCAACATTTCTAAAGGGAAAAGTATGATAAAATAAACTATTAACATGCTGTTCAGTTTATCTTTGTAGTTCACATTTTTTTGTTCTGTAGTTCTTCTTTATGTTTGGAATAATATGCACTAATATATATATATATATATATATATATATATATATATGTATATATATATACTATATATAATATATATATATATATATATATATATATATATATATATATATATATATATATATGTGTGTGTGTGTGTGCAAAAATAATGCGTCGGCAGACGATAATTAGATGAATATTTCAGAAATGAAGTTGGAATTTTCATGAAGGACTGCAATTGTGGCTTTTTTTTTTTCAGTTTACCGACATTTTCAACAAAATAGATGGAAAAAATAAGCAAAGGTTGCAAAATGTTTTACAGTGTACATACATGGGTCGGATGTAGTGAAGGAGAAATGTATTCATGGATGATTTTATTTGGCAATCTCATTTACATAGTCTTCGAAAATGTAGCGTATTTTACAATATTATGAGAATTATATATGTACGGCATGTCAATATCAAATGAACCAAGGATGCAAATAATATATTTGCAGTACTGAAATTATTCCTTTATCAGCCGAATTAGATAGATAATAAATTCTACATTGTTGATAAACAAATACAAATAATATCTGAAAAAAAAAGAACTTATTTAAAAACTAAATTATACCATCATTTTATCAACATGTTTTTGGCGAACGATAACAACCGGCAAAATTATGATCATTAGTTAATAAAATTGAATATCAATAAAAGATTCAAATTAAATTTCTCAACATCGTGGCGAAAGAGGTCTATAATTGTATGAAAAAGATAGAAATGGTACTTTGTTAAATCACAAGATCACAAAAAATAGTGTATAATTAATAATTTCAATCAAACTCGTTAATCATGCAAGGAGAAAAAAATAATCAATCAGCTGCTTCGTAACAGCTGTCTAGGAACTTTTATTATTTCTTTTAAAATTAATTGGGGATTTAAAATTACCCATGTGGAAACAAATTCACCTTTTATTTTGTTATAATTATGAAACTTTTTTATTTTCCGCTTTTTAATAATTCAAAACTTTGAAGAATAATTAATATATTCCAGTATTTAGAAGATGCTACTACACCACTGCACATATATTGTAATAACGATATGCAATATTTCAGATATGAGCATTAATTAAAATATTACTTTTTATTTATAAATAAAAACGCGATATTTTGTTCTAAATACTGAATATTGAGCATGACCGGATATAATTTGTTTTAATGTATTCTTGAGGGCGCTCAACTAAATTGAAACTTAATACAAATTTGAGTTTTACTGATTAGTCATTGTGGTAATGTTGCAATAGTACCAGGCTTAAGGAAATATTTGAATTGTAATAGGATTTTCATAACATATTTTAGGAAGATTGTGAAGGGGGGTATATATTTAACAATTAACGTGAATCCATTAGTAAAGAAATGTTAATTTCTACCAAGTAGCATGCTTCATTTCAAATTTATGTCTGTAGGATCCTTTACAAGCATAGAGGGAAATGTAGGCGTCTCTCTTGCTCAATGAATAAAGCATGTGTTGTTGTTGTTACTAATCTTAACTGGTTCAGCCAATAAGCTAGACCAGATCCATGAGACCGAAAACACTGAAAAAGTCCAAGACAAGGAGTGGACTCAGTGTTAAATCCTCCTTGACAAGTTCCAGCAGGACAGAAGATGATCAGGGGTGAATCATTGATGTTACAATTCCTACAAATGGGGAAGATCTTATATAAAATTTAAGGCATTTCAAGTGGCCACTTAACAGTCTGGTCAAAGCAGTCTGCTGGACACGATTGCCAGCAAAAGAAATAGCTCCACCCGGCTGCTTGCCACAATACCAGTCATGTGCTGGCGGAGAACGCCAAGAAGTGGCGGTTGTAGATTTTACTCTTGAGCAGATCTCCAAAAAAGTCAAGAGGTTAGAGGTCAAATTCATTGAAGTTCCCTCCTCAGCTAGGGTATCAGCCATCTCATTGCCGCTAAGTCCAATATGCGATGGGATCTACTGCAAATGAATATTATGGCAGTATGAGAGTTCCCTCTGTGAAGTAAGAATAGAGATCGAGGTTCCATCACCAGCACGAGACCAATTTTGAAGGTGTTGGATAGAGCTGCGGCTGTCGGTCAAAATCCAGATGTCTTTACATGTGGAGCAGGAACCTTTAGATCCTCTTCAATTGCTATTAGCTCCGATCGAAATAAAGCATGTACTGTCCAGGTGGAAATATGTGGTTCGAGTTCCCATTCACAGGTTAGCTCTTTATAATTGCGCTCTACCAAATTAACCATGAAATATCGGTGCAGCTGATCACAAATATCAGAATTGGAATTTTGTCTGGATCCTACTATATGTAACAGAATTTTAAATTCACTGAAACTATGGAGAATGGAGGTTATTCTGAAGGAAAATTAGAGGAATAAGGAGGCCATATAAACCAGGGGTTTCACGTCGAAATTTGAAGATGGTAAACGTAATCTACCGCTACCATGATTGGTAAAATAACAGTTTTGACGTTTCGATGGAAAAGCTTTGAGCATTCAGTCAGGCATCGATGATTTGATTTCCCTCTAAGATATGAGTTCTTTACAGGCATTTAAATTTCTTCTTATGTATTTCAATCGCGCTTCCACATCTCATTCAAACTCACATCTGTGTCACACTGATGATGGTGTAAAAGCCCGTAATAGATCAATGGTATTGAACAATGAAATTCCCTTCTTGTGTGGGTCTTGTTTTGGCGTACTACATTGCTCTTGTTCACTTTGTTTAGTATTGTATATTTTGGACTCATTGACGGTTGTAGTATTAGTTAATTTGTTAGTGCTAAATTATTGTCTTTGTTTATTACCTGTATAAGTAATATATTCATACGTTAAGCTTAAATTTTTAAATAGATCTCCCGGCTGTTCAATTGCTACGCTATACTGTAGAGTAGCAAAACATAGGGTGAATCGGACAGTCTGGGTAGTGTAGGTATCGACTATTTCATTCCCACAAACGCCAAATAAATGGCCTATAGATGTTACTATTGTTAATGGGAGGCCTAGTCTCATTACGTTAAGTTGATTCGCGTTATACAATATAATTATAATAATAATAATAATCTTTATTTTACCACACAATAAGTACAATTTCATCTTATAAGTAAGTGTATAACAGTCGGACAGGGAACTTTGGCAAAAAAACGCTTTTGTTGGACCTGACGAGTGCACAGTCCCATTCAAACAGGCAGTATGCTAGTATAAAATCAATAGTCAGTGGCATAACAAAATGGACTAGAAACAACTAGTAGGAATACAAGCAGCAAAACAAGTAAACAATAGATCAGCAAAACGACTAGACTGTCAACATCCTCTGTCTTCATAATATTTTAATTCAGATGCTTAATGAAAAGTATTAAACTTACATTAGAAGAATGATAACACTCTGGCAGAGCTGAGGAGCGAAAACTGGCTTACTGAGTTGCACCCAGACGTACACACACAACTACAACTCGTTGATATTGTAGCGAATTACCAGAATTACAATTTATGAAAAGAACAATCATTACACCCTGTGTTTGGTGACCATTGCTGCACCCATACGATCACAGGCGTGTGATAGGCCAAGATATGGCTATGTTTCCAAAAGATATATGCCTTCGTGAATAATTTTTTAGAAGATAAATAATCGCATTTACAGTTGTAAAGTGATAAAATTGGAATCCCATGGTTTTGCAATGCAGCCTGATAGGTTAGAACTCACAATCATTGGTTAACCTGCCCATTATTATGTCATAAGACGAATAATATTGAAAATAGCTTGTTTTTTAAAGATTTAACATTAAAACTATAATAAAATTGAAAAATATAAATGTTAGAACATAATTCTACAAAATTTTGTCAACTAATAACGCTCAGCGAAATTATGATCTAGATATCACGGCTTTGAGGTGCGAAAATCGCACGTTTTCTACGGAGATTACAATAAATATTCCTAAAATATGATGAATGAAAACCTCCTATGAAAACTTTTATTTTATAAATACTTTTACTTTCCCTGTAATACATGGTAATGTATAGGGTCAGTATTGCAATTGTGTCGAAAATCGCAACTCGAGTTCTTGACGTATAAACACGTTTCGAGCACTTTAGAACACAAAACAGCTATTCTTAACGTGAAGTCTGTGTGCCCCTCTCTCTGTGTGTGAGTGTGTGTTTGTGTGTCTGTCTGTGCAATGCTTGCATCTACTCTGACTCAAATTGAATTGACCAGATTTCGTAAAAAGTCAGACATTTTTTATAGGCATTACAATAATATAATTGACCCTTTTTTGCGAAATGGCCCGCAAAGATCGTGAAAATAAATCTGAAATAAATAACTAAAGTCGCTTAAATATATTAATTAAGTACTTCTTAACTTCTTTACTTATGTAATTTTTGACAGAGAATAAGTCTGACTCCGTGACTGTAGGATGAATCGTTCTTGAGATATTGTAGTTTTTGAAATTTTGAAGAATTGAACACTTTAATGTGCATTAAATTGCCAAATGAAACGACCATTCATTAAAACTGCAAATAAAATGTAATAGCAGAAAAGTATCCACGTTATTTTCTGCAATTTAATGCATCATGAGAAAAAAATAAGAAAGTTAATTTGAATTTGTAGGGAGAGTCTTGTACTGCCTACATCGGATTTATAGGATAGCAACAGCCAGCCAGACGATGATCTATTGTTTCTACAAAAAGCATCAGTGAAAGATGGGGAGTTCATTTTCTCAACGTGGTCATGTGCAGAAAAATAATTATTTGTAACCAAAAGAAATTTATGATACTTTGTAGGTAAAATCATTGTAAACAGAGGATTATCAATCATTCGCAACAAAACCGTATATCATTTAAGGAATAAGGTATAAATCATTAATCAACGGTGCCATAACACGTATGCCACTATAGCCACTTTCTCCATTTCTTTAGCAATTAATTGGAGAACATAAGCTTAACTATGTTGAGGCAAGCTTAGTTGTTATGAAAGCTTTTTATTTGAAAAAAGTAATAAATTATGCTGTAATTATTTTAGGAATCATTAATAACATTTGATTTAAAAAAATTATATGTTATGAATTTCACTGATTAGCGTGTTTTATGTTTAAACACGTCCCTGAAGACATCATCCCTGAGGTATGTTACTTAAGAAGTTTACGGCTGTCACTGAAGATATATTGCGCATATTAGAATAATGTTTAGCATTAATTTCCATTCTGTGTGCATAAAAATTACTTTTCACTAAATTGTATAGGAAATGGGCATTAAAGGAAGTAATTGGTTTAATATAGTCTTGAATATCTTTCATTAAGTTGTCTTAAAAATAATGTTCGGCCACGCTAAGAATGTTCTACTTCTAATATTTTACTATACTAGTGAAACTTTGAGAATTACTTAAATGTAATATTTTTCTTTTTTAAACTAATTTTAATTTAATATATCGGAACTGTCTGCTAAAATTAAATCATATGTCTTACTTCACAAAACTAAATTCTTATTCTATTCTTTATTGAATGTTATGCAATTTGCTTTCCAATTCTCGTTTAAATCAGCCCTGCTAGCCAAAAATCGAAAATTTGAGAGTGTGGAATAAATAAACAAGGTAAGTCCTGCATAAAGCGCTGATTATGAAACACTTTTCAACTGAAATGTAATTTTATTTAAATATCTCTAAAATATGACACATTCAGCAATGATATTTTTCTAAATATCTCAGTACTACAGTAATTTATTATACTTGAAAACTTAAAACTTCATCGAAATAAAAATCGTCCGCCTATCTATGTAAAATCAATGAATATTTCATTCATATCATCACATTATCAATTTCATTTCAGACTCCAGAGCTAAATAATTTTGCGTGAAAATTTTAACAATTCTCTTACAAATTATCTTACAATCGCTTGATTTCTTTGCATTCTGCAAATTACAGAATTTAAGCTTCGTTGTTGGAATAATAAAAGTTTAGCGATCATTTAAAATAAAAAAAATATTGTAATTGCGTAAGCATGGAATTTAGACATACGGATAATACGTCAAATTAAAGATGTATTATGACGGATGAAACACTAAATATACATTTAAACGAACTTTAAACATCACGATTTTTAACACAGGCAAGAAAATGGATGCCATATTTAATTTTGCAATGAGTGACGTGATTTCTTCCAATAATATGGGTGTAATTATTATTTCAATTTTTATTTAAAAAACTACTTACACAATTTGCTGAATTTTTTTTTACACATTTTACCTAATAATTCGAATATTTCCTAAAATTTTCGAAGCAATTTGTGAATTATAACTCTGTTTAAAAAATGATTGAAATGTTAAGTCCCACAGGGTTCAATGTATGTCATTTTTTCAACCCAGGTTTTTTAACTTTATAAAATACATTTTAGATATCCCAATGAAATATAAAATGTTCCTCTGCTGAAACTCCAATTACGGTAATTGAGCAATATACAGAAATTTCACAATGTTGAATACTTTGACTATAACAGAAGTAAAAAGACAGTTACTGTCACTGAAATTGTTGTACGCGATCAAAATCTATCTCATTTGACAATATATATACTTCTAAAGACA
The DNA here is from genome assembly GCA_951213105.1 of Amaurobius ferox. Classification (NCBI taxonomy): domain Eukaryota; kingdom Metazoa; phylum Arthropoda; class Arachnida; order Araneae; family Amaurobiidae; genus Amaurobius; species Amaurobius ferox. The sequence goes on from OX578138.1 coordinate 86,213,991, forward strand.
TCGATATATTTAATGTTTTAACAGTCGATAAGCGCGCTCGCATATTTGTCTTTAGTACATATGAAGGAGCAACGTTTAGCCCCCGACAAGAATTCTGATCTGTTCTAACCGTTTTAGTTATTGGACCTTTATTCTGGCACGCTTTGCCTAGTTTGTTAAATAAATATTGTTATAAATTAATGTACCTATCGAGATTATATACTAAATATACTACGCTGTAAGACATTTGCAAGCAGGTTCTTGAAAGTTTCAGGGTAATCAATTGTCCATAAAGGGGAGTAAGGTTCCTGATAGTTGGAAATACAGCTGGAATTTTCATTATATATATATATATATATATATATATATATATGTATATAATTATATATATATGTATATATATATATATATATAATTATATATATATGTATATATATATATATATATAATTATATATATATATATATATATATATATATATATATATAATTATATATATATATATATATAAATATAAATTAGTAAATCCAATGTTAGAATGTTTGTAGTAACTCATAATACACTATTCCAAAATTTTCTACAAAATACAAAGAAATAAAAGAAATTAAGACATAAAGAGGAAATAATAAAGCGTAATGCAGGTCATAAAGACAAAGACAATCAACAAATTTCAAAAATGAGGAATGGAAATATATATAATTATATATATATATATATATATATATATATATATAATTATATATATATATACATAATTATATATATATATATATATATATATATATATATATATATATATATATATATATATATATATATATATATATATAGACGATAATTAGCTGAATATTTGAGAAACACAGCTGGAATTTTCATGATCGCCTGTAATTGTGACTTTTCTTATCAGTTTGCCTAAATTAACTGAAAAGAAATGAGCAATGATTGCAGACTGTTTCGCAGTAGAAAAGAGAATGGAATTTTTGCCTTAAAGCCTCAGTTGATTTACTTTCTCTATTTTGTTTGTGGTGAACGGAATGCTTCAAAATCTAATGTAACAACAAAAAGAAAACAAAAGTGTTAGAAAGACTTTTGGTACTATTCCAGTTAAATACATATATAGAACATAGACCAGACTATATCTCCAGTTTAACATCGCCCCCCCCCCCTGTACGTTTTTAAAGATATACAGGATTTCAAAAAAAAATTTTCTCAGACTATCAGGCCAATATCTTCCAAACTATTGAAGTCATCTAAGTACTTTTGTGCCAATGATTAAGAAACACTCTATGGTCCACACAATGAAACCAAAGGGGACTCTCATGGCCCCGGTCTAATTTTTGGAAGGGCTTCCATCTCGGCACTCTTTGGCAGATAGGGAAAGACGCCAATACGGAAAAAAGCGAAAAACCATCTGATTCACTGTGTCATATTAATATAAAATTGAAATGTCAATGCTTTATGATGATATCGCAGACTACACAGGTAACATGCGAGAGAGATAGGCCACCACTTTGCGAAACAGTGACAGGAATCGAACTCTTTGCTACTTAACATTCCATTACAATTACATACAGGTTTCATATTGCATGACTGCTTCCGAACTTTATGCAAATTCTCCATCTGTCAATGTATTTAAGGAAGAAAAAAATATGTTGCATTGGGTTGATTTTCTGTGCTGTTACTATATTGCCGATACTTTATGAGATTGCTGTGACGTTCGTGCTTGAGGTATGTTGGTCTTGTGAACCGTTGTATTTTAAATTTGTATTTTTCGACGTATTTCATTTTCACACCTAGCTATTATTGCTATTTTTTTACTATAACTTATATCAAGGTCCGCTATTGAATGTTTATTTAAACTGGTGTTTATTTAAACTAATTTCATACCAAAAACCTCTTGGTAAGAATTTTAGGAAAAGTCTCCCCTTCTGTTACATTTGCTTTGAACTTATAAGTCTAGAAGGTAGCAAAAAGTTGTCTTTTGTCTGGAAACTTCAGAAAGTAGAATGAGAAATGTCTGCATATACTAACGAAGAATCGAGCGAAATGGTTCTGATGTGTGACGAATACCACCAGATTGCTCGTGCAGTGGCACGGCTGTATGCACAGTGATTTCCTAATGCCAGACATACAGATGCTAAAACCATAACAAATGTAGTCCAACGATTGCGTTCCACGTCTAGTGTCAGGCACCGCTGACTCACAGGCAAATCTAAGCGGGATGATATGGCCATTAAATCCAGAGTGCTGCCTATGACCTGCAGCCGACGTCCAGAAAACGCCGACCGCAACATATTATTTCTGACCAAAGGCGAACTTTCCGCCCCTGTACATTGAAAATTCGCTTACCCGATCTGCTTCCGCCGGTTTAATTCAAAGTTCGGACTAGAGATGGCGCCACGATTCAGCCTTGGCAGTATTTCAAGCAATTCCTCGTAAACACTTACCTCGTACCGCTGAATAGGAATGAAGCTACGATGAGCTGCGCGAAATTGTACTTGAAACCTGACTCTTTCTTCGGGAGCTCTGTTGCCCGGTAAACTTTCTCCTTCTCTCTTCACTTTCTATTTTTTGTTTGACTCTTCGACTCTAAATAGTAATTCAGTCGACGTCCATCGGCCCAGGTAATGCAGACCACGCCTACGAGCCAAATGCTCAACTAATCAACTATAAGCATAGGTGGAATAGAATGCTCAAACATCGCATTGCTATTTTTTCAAGTATTAAAAAGAACAACAACACTATTCGACGTGGGGATGCGAGGATCTCCCTCAGGTGCCTCGAAATACAAATGTCTTGGATCCCTAGATATTCTGGCCTACGCATTTACTTATACCCACTGCAGCACAAATGAATTTGCCCAGGAAAGTGGATTAAGCTAACAGTGAGAAATATAAATTTTCTACAGGAACCGTATACCCCACTCACTAATCCTGTCATTTGCAGCTGTTACCTGGAGATGCACAGAAAATACTTGATTTTGAATTACATGTTGATTGCTTTAGAAAAGGACTAAGAATTTCCAAATTCCCTCCAAAATTTTAGAGACATATGAGTCTCACTTCACGCAAGATGGCTTCATGAATCACCGTAATGAACACTACTGCTCTCAGGAGAATAAACATTAGACTCTGGACACACATCGCCAAGGGGGTAACTCACCAACGTTTGGTGTGGCATATGGGGGAATCACCTCACAAGACCTATTTTTTGCAACCACACGTTCAATACTAACCGATATTTATATCTGCTTTCAACAAATGTACAGGAATTCGTAGACAATGTACCACTACAGCCGTTATTAACATGTGGTGCCAGCACAACTAGTCACCAGCTTTCTCAGAATACCACTGAATTAGCTGAGAAGTTGCAGCATTTGTGTCAGAATCTTCCTCAGAAGGACATAAGCAACTTAATCGACTATATATCGCGCCGAATATCGGATTGTATAGATACCAGGGGTGTATTTACCACTTATTGAAATGTAATGTTCTTGTTGCCACCATTTCTTAATAAAGCTTTATTTTGCTCCGAATTTCTAATCATTTGCATATCTCCTCAAACGATACACATACTCCGAGTTTGGCGGCTGTAGCTCAATTTCTTATGGGTGCACATACTTTTTTGCAACAGAGTGTACTTCATATTGAAATGGTGTCATTACATAATATGATCTGCCACGTGTGTGTGTTTCGTGTTTATCGTTCTTATTGATCGAATATTGGCCTGATACCGAAAAATACCGCAGCACTTGCAATAATACATTTAAGTGGCAAGCCCCTTCTTCCTCGAGATAATAAAGCCACGTTATCAGATGGTGCTATATGTGATGATAGTATAGTAGTAATTTAAGTACTTAAGAAATAAATTTAAAACAATTCTCACCGATATACATTTTTAGATACGATTTTCATAACAACTAAAATAACTTCAATAAGAACGGCCCGCAATATATAATTAATGGTATCAACTAGCTTCGAAAGCAAGAACATCCTTTGTCTTCAGGACACACAAGAAGCGCAACCTTCAGTCGTGGACATCGACTAATACACAAACATCAAACGTGACTGAAGCAGAGAAAGGTGTTGCCAGTGGCGAGAGAATTAAAAAGAAATTAAAACAACCAAGGAAGAAGAGTTGGGACACTCTGAACGAACGTTAAAATACCGACAAGGGAAAGTGAAGGTCCAATTCAAGATTCAAATCTCTTGTTCAGTTGTTCATAACAACCCAATTCGAATAAAATTCCAAACCAGCGGGGAAAATTTGGGATTTTATGAACGCGTAATTTGAATCCTATGTTGGAATTTCACTTTCCTCTTTGGTATTTTACCATTCATTCAGTGTGTCCCACCTCTTGCGCCTACCTCCTTGGTTGTTTTACTTCTTTTTGCTTTTTTTGCGATTATCAATAACCTTTCCATACTTTAATCATGTTTTATATTTGTGCATCAGTCACCGATATTTCTCTGAATAGTAAAGGTTTCGTTTCTTATGTGTCCTAAGGAAGAAGGCTATTTTTGCCTACAGAACCGACCGATACGATTAGTTTTGTGTTATATGCTATTCTTAACGAAGTGGTTTTAGTTGTATTGCTTTAGAAAAAATATAAGCTGCAAGCAAACAATTTTCATTCTCCGGCGTCCCCCGGATCCTAAATAAGCGATCGCTACGTAAATACTACATATATAGATCTAACAATACCCCATTTCCAAATCGCCTGTTTTGCCACCACACATGCGCACAACCACATTTTCCAGTTATCAATGCCTGGCTCATTGCTTAGCGATGGGAAATGTGAGAAACATGAAATGCACTTCTTTATCGGAATATAAAATTTCCATTTTTATGTGTTTGCTTGAAAATTCACAGAAAATCAAATAATATATTATTCAAAAAATATTTTTGCTGGAATGCGAAGTCATTTCCCATATTTTTGTAAAGGGGTAGAATTGTACCAATATTTTTATCGCACGACATGTTGTCATTTTGGCTACAAATGTCAATCAAGGTTATAAAGCACTTTAAATGCCGTACATTTCAAGTAGTGCATTTGCGCAGACTGATGTGTACATAACACAAATAAACAGCCCCCATGCTCTCCATCACCAAGAACGAAACCTAGAAGGTTGTCTAGTAACTTTCTAAATACCTTGGTCTGGTAATACAGGGGAATGAAAAAGTTTGTGCACCCACAGAGTGAGTGTCTGTGATAAGAAGAGACGATTTGACATGTAGCCAGTATGCAGTAAAAACGCGAGAAAGGAGTATGGCTAAAACTCTAAAACTCTGACATTGTTCCATGATTTACCGTTGAACCCATAATTATGAGGTAACCCGATGAGTACTCTGTTCGCAAATGCACGAATATGTGCCATCAGTAATCGTTGACTTGCAGAGCAGTTCTCACGTAACCAGAATTGCGGATTATCAAATTAACGCACCAATAAATAGCAGGCGTGCACTTTCAGCACAATGATGTCATGATATTAGAGTTGATGGCATCCACTATGCTGCGTCAATAATGTTGAGTATCAGCAAAATGTCCTCACTGCATCTTGATCATCAATAATCGCTGCGTATAAACTAGGTGATCTCACTGCATTTGATCTGTGTTTTTTAAAGTGGTGATGCTCGAATTAATAATATATGAGTATAAGAAATAGGCATTTTCACTAAGATTATCCCCTGTATTGCGCAGAAAAATAACAAAGTCACTATCTAGTGATTTTCATCCAGTGCCATGCAATATGAGGTAGTCCTTTTTATTACTCCCTGTTAGTAACATTCACGGATGGAAATTATGAGTTTCAATTATTTAAAAATGACATTAACTAAGACAGAACACAAACGTGAGTAAAGGGCAGTTTAATTTATGAAATTAAAACATGAACAAGGCGTTCATGTTTTGCAAAATATTATGTTGCATATACATCTAAGTTACAATGGATGAGTACATTTAATCAAGACATGTTAATACAAGATTTGGCCATTTTGAAAATTCTAATTATTGTATTAAATACTGTCTCATGTCATGTCCTTAGCTTCCAGAACCAAAGGTGTTTATCATAACCCAAATTAGATGAAGACATCAAAGGTGTTTCTTTCTAGAATTTAATAATTGCATTTAATTTAGTAATTGCCTTGTTACATCTTCCATTTCGGATGGGACGTAATGAGGCGACTTAAAATGCACATTTCGATGTATTTAAAAATAAATATATAAATAAATTTGAAGGAAATGTTCTACGAATTTGCTTCAAAGATCGCTGGAAAGTATGTTGCACAATCTCTCCGAATGATGTCACGATGGAAACTCTGTGATAACTTTTTCGATCACTAAAGAAAAGATGTGTGCGAATATCGCCCAAAATCGCATTTTAGCATAAAATAATTAAACCCCCTAATTCTAATTTTAGAATTAACTTGAGTGTGACTCAACTCCACTTTTTCATACCAGAATTTTTTTTTTTTTCAAATTTTACAAGAAAAAATTTAAAAATTCGATATCATGTTTAAATAAATGATTACCACTATAGCGTGTTACCTTTCACTTTAAAGTGCTAGAAAAAATCTTTCGATTAATACTTGACAATGTACAACCCCTCACCCGGGGGAATAATTTATCCCCAAGGGGGCTAATGACTTCACGAATAAAAAATTGTATCACAGCTATTTTTGATGAATCATTGAAACTATAATGTCTCGCTGTCATTCAGGCATAAGTAAGCCCTTTTATGCATGATTATTTCAAATTTTGTCCTATGCTGCCATGTTAAAGAAGTATATAATTTCGATTAAAATTCGAAATTTTCGCTCGAATTAAAAATAATTATATTTAGTTTTAGATTTTTTGTTAACAAAGCCGGATACAAAATTTTGTGAAAATCCATTAATATTTGTGCCAGCCATCGTATATGCAATAAATCGACCACAAACTTCACATAGACAGACGGACATTACTCTAGAAATAGTCATAACGTGTTCAGGGGGTTTTAAAACATATATTGGAATCAAAATCTCGTAATCGAAAATTTTCATGAAAAAACAACTGTTTCTCAATACTACGTATGAGAAAAAAATCTTGCCGAGGTATAATATATACCTTGAGCTGAGCTAGATTAATGCCGAATTTTGTGGCTGTCCGAAGCTTAAAATTCCCGCTACAGATGACACAGACAGACAGAAATAGAGACAAACATATTCTTTTTCGAGTATGATGCAAGATGACATATTTTATCTAATGAAATATACATTTCATTTTAAAGTATCTGGACTATTGTCACAATCATAATAGGTATATCACAATCGGTATCAGAATATGTACAAGGCTCCCAAGACAGCCCTACCTCACTAACTTTATAAGGAAAACACAAAGCTACATTAATTTGAAATTGAACTGAAAAATAAAATCGTTGCTATTTTGTAACGTCCGAATATACCATTTTTTCTCAACTACGTTTTAAAACACAAGAGAACAGCACATAAATGCCAAAAAGAAAGCTCTTCTTCCCGAAAAACGAGCTGATAATATTTCTTATTGATTTAGTGTCATTACATAACATGATCAACCACGTATCTGTGTTTGATGTTTATGGCTTTCACAGATCCAAAATTGGCATGACACAGCGAAATATTGCGGTAATTGCAATAATAATACACAAGGGTGACAAGCACTTTCTTCTTCGAGATCATAAAGAAATGTTTTTAGATTCTGTTTTATATGTGCTGGTGGTATTAATTTAAGAAGTCAAGCCTTTTAAATTCGAAGCAATTCCCGAAGACATACATTGTCAATAAAACTTTCATTCGACAGGACACATATAACTAGACATTTCACCCACGCTTCGAACATGCTCAATGGATAGTGTTCACTATTGTCACATATCCACACTGAATAAAAGTATTGAATGCCAAATCCCGTTTCAAATTTAAGCATAAAATGAAATGGCACATATCTTTGAGAGGTGAAATGCGGCAAGTTTTTATGAAAATCTTGTATAGTCACCAGTAATTCCATTTTTTTTTCATTGATCTGGAAACTGGAGGTGGATCTAATGAAAATTGAGATGTTACCTAGTGTTGAAGTGTTTGATAATTAAGCAAAATATATCTGAGTTTCGACCTTTTGACGTAGAATAACATGTTTGGCAGTACCTGGTCTGGGGGTTATGTCCACAATTCAAGTGTGACGCAAAAGGTTTGAAAGATCGTAGTTCGGCATGTAATAGCCGGAGATGGACGGAAGTGGTATCAAGTGTTATGCTGAGGATGTACACGGGTGCCTTATCGAAGTGACGTGCTCGAGGGAGGATTACGGCCGAACGCGAGATAAGATAAGAATTACCAAGCAGTAATCAAATTGCAAAGCTTTCGTCTTTTAATTTGGTACTTAATTAACATTTTGTAATAATTAACTTTGCAATTTATTTCTCCTATCATAGATTTAATTTGCAGTTTGTAAAAATAAATTAAATGTTTATGCAAACCGCTGTTTCATTTCCGAGAACCCGTATGACAAGACGTATTCAGTCTTTTGAACGTACCTCCTCTACAACTCTTGAGTTTTTTATTCTTTTGCACCGTAACTCCTAATTGGAATTTTTAAATTTTAAGACTTTCCTCTTGGTCTCGAAGCAGAGATGGATCAAATGACACCAAAATCAAGATTCTAGCTAGAACGGAAATTCGCGATAATTTTGATACATTACCCCCCCCCCCCCCCTCTTCCTCATTCACTCAGTCAGTTTAGTGCATATAATATGGAAAATAGAAACGCTATTTTAAAGCATTTATAGTATTGTCCAGATCTGTTATGTGCCATGATCAGAATAGGATTCTGGATATGCTGTGAAACAGAAAAGCTGTTAATGACACCAGTCAACTTTGTGGTTATCAGTGATCATAAAATGTTGTTTTATTGTTTTTGAAGTATTTATCGAATAAGTGTTATTCTATGTTGGTTTGTGAGATGAAGATGTTGTTAATATTGACGCGCGCTGAAATTCTGAATTCTGTTAATATATATGCTGTGAATGCCACCAGTGATCTTTGTGGTTATCAGTGGGCCATGAAATGTTATTTTATAGTTTTTGAAATATTTATCGAATAAGTGTTATTCTGTTTTGGTTTGTGTTATGAAGGTGCCTTGAATATTGACGTGGGCTGATTTAATATTTTCATTTCATGAACTCCAAATCCTGTTATAGATACATTATAAAGAAATTTTTAGAGGCTTAAGAAAAGGACGTGATTTTAAGCACAATCAATGATAAAACTGGATCCCAACATAAAATACAACGCAGATAAAGATATGCATGCGTACGTCTCCCAAATCATTGGATTTCTTTTTTCATTGCAATAAACCTGGACCCAGACCGGCCGATCTAGTTCTGTTTGATCGCAGACTAAGCCGATCAGACAGAAAATAGCTAAAGTATAGAATCAAATATAATAGAGCTACACAGTGTGATGAAAGGGTAACACGAAAGAGTAAAACAAAAATAAAAGAAAATCAATGGTATGTCTTGATTTTTTATGACAGCAATAGAGTTCTTAATGTAAAGCCAGTAACAATGTAATGCTCAGATTACGAGTTCGTGTTAGATTCCTATGTGGTAGGTAGAATTCGGTGATGTTAGTACTTAGATAGAAAACCACTTGGACACCACGTATCCTTGGAAGAGTCCAGGTATCCAAGTGATCTGAGCTTTTGAAATAGGCATGCTAAGTTTCATTGTCACCGTTAATGGATAAGCCTTCATCTTATCCATCTGCGATGAGTATCTTAACATTATAAGCTTAATGAGACCAGGACTAAGGAATATATCCATTAGGGGTGTCAATTAATAGATATTTCACTATATAAGATATTTTTATATCGTAATATTAAAAATAATCATGCTTTCTATGTTATCAGAAGCGGATACATAAATATTGCGCTAGAACAGAGTTTTGAATATTAAACTGCAAAGCTCTTGTTGTAAATCATGTTTATCTACCTATTTACTAAAAATATTAAAGAATGAAAACATTAAAATCAAAATTACTTCCACCTTTCGTCAGTCAATTTTGAAAATATTCAAAATCTTCAAAAGGAGACTTACATGATAATTTACACAACAGCGTATCATGATACTTACATGATAATTTACACAACAGCGTATCACCTTCCCGGTCGTCCATCCTGTTGCTCCAAGTCCTCTGGACGAGCCGGACGGCCTGGGGCTTTCACAACAGCGTATCAAGCTGCCAGTTGTTTCTTTTTTACATACAGCGTCAAGTGACGTCGACAAGAGGGGGTTGTTGTTGTTGTTGAGACCCAGACCGTCCGACCTACCAGAAAGGTGTTGAAGACCCAGACCGTCCGACTCGTCCTGAGGACTTGAGCATCTATTTGGACGGCCGGCAGAGGAGTTGGCAGGCGTCCGGCCGATGTCCGGGTGTCCACAACAACCAACACCAAATTTATTGAATCTTTAAAAAATTTTTACAGGAGTGGTTACAAGGATATAAGCTAATAACATAGTTTTGCTAATAGGAAAATATATCTGAAGACTTGATTACATTTATACTCTTGTAGACTTGAATACATTTTGTTGACTTATTTACATTATTGAAGACTTGATAGTATATTTACAAATGACATAATGATCTGAGATAATATAAGTATTATGATAGTAGTTGAAAACATTTTGAAGTTGACTATATATTATAAAATGGGGTGCAACAACTAAAGACAACACAACAAAAGCAGACGACACCACCGAGAAAAACAACATATAAAAAAACAACATAAAAAACAAACAAAAAAACAACAAGAAGAGGAGTCACCGACCGAAAAAATTAAAAGCAGAGATCCCCAGGCTGATTATGAAATTTTATTAGAGATTTCTCTCGCTATGAGAACACAGTTTTTTATTTTATTGATTGAAGAAGGGTTAGAGCAGACACTCGAGAACCAGGTCGCCGTATTATGGGGTGAAGGTTTATAAAGGTGAAAAGCTTTGGTAAGGGGGCATGAAAAAACGTAGTGATCGGCGTCGCCGAAAGCGCCGCAGGAGCAGCAGGAAGTAGATTTACATTTGAAAGAGAACAAATAATCGGGGAATGGGCCGTGGCCCGTAATAAAGTAGATTAAATATTTATTAGTAATATGTGTATTAAAGTTAACTTTTGGAAGGAAATTTAAAATTCTGGCGGGATCGTGAGTTCGGGGGGAGACATAGTCATTTAAAAAGGATTGCCAATTACTAAGGATATCAAGTTTGTAATGTTTTTTGAGAAGTGAATAAGGGAAAGGTAAAGAAGTTGGAGAGCCAGAGGTAGTAGCTAGTTTTGCATTTTTGTCTGCGACCTCGTTACCCGAGATGTCGGAGTGGGCTTTAACCCAACATAAATTAATTAAATGTTTATTAAGATTAGCATTAGTTTTAATTTTGGATAAGTAAAAAGATTTGTTTTTGATGGAGTTAAAGGCCGAGATTGACGATTGACTGTCTGTAAAGATATTAATTTTAATGTTTCTATTAGATGCCCAATTTATAGAGAAATGGATCGCAGCAATTTCTGCTTGGAAAACTGTGTTCCCATGCTCAAGTTTAAAGGTGAAAGTTTCTTCCAGTGTGTTTTCGTTAAAGATGCAAATGGCGTATCCTGTATTGTTTTCAATAGAGGAACCATCAGTGTAAATATTTATTTTGGAAAAGTTAAGTGGATTAATGGGGGAAAAGGTCACTGTACGTTGAGAAGGAGGGATACTGGAAGAAGGGCAGTTATGATCAAATTTTTCAGGGAGTTGAAGGGCAGGATTTGTAAAAAGGTTATTGCGAAGTTTCCAAAAGGTATATTTTTTGTACAAAGAATTTATTACAAAGTGAATGGGGGGATTCCAGTTAAAGAAAAGAGAGAAATGTTAGAAGTAGTCCGAAAACCAGATGAGATTTTTAAAAGAAAAATCCTTTGAAGAGAGATAAGTTTTTTGACCTGTGCCCCAGTCAATGCTTTTCCCCAAACTCCTGAGCCGAAAGTAATTATCTTTTCGATAACCGAAAGATACCAAACTTTAAGAAAGGATTTATCAACACCCCAGTTACTGCCAGTCACTCTCCCAAAAGTGCTAGCGAACTTGAAGCACTTCTCTCTCAGATTAAAAATATGGGAACTCCATTTAAGGTTATCGTCGATCGTGATGCCTAAGTAATTTAATTGTCTAGTAGTTTGAATTTTAACGTTTTGGATTTTAAATGAGGGTCTCTGTTTAATTTTAGATCTATTTTTTTTTAAATACGATAGCTTTACATTTTTCGGGGGTGACGGAGAGTTTAAGGGCCGAAAGGGAGGACGAGATAAGATCAAGGAGATTATTAGTATTAATACGTAATGTTTTCAAGTTTGTGGAAAAAGTGACCACCGCAAGATCATCCGCGAAGGCCTGCAGGTAAAAAAGATCATCATTAAGATTAAGTATATCATTAAAATAAATACTCCACAGGGTAGGAGAAAGAACCGAACCCTGCGGAGCCCCAGAGGAGATACATTTAGTGATAGAGGAAGTGCCGTTAGCCAGAGAAATTTGTCTATTATTTAAATAAGAGAATATAAAGTTTTGGTAAATTGGTGGAAGATTGATATTAGAAAGTGTTTGAGGTAATATATTCCAGTTGAGATTATCGAAGGCCCCGCAGATGTCCACGGTGGTCAGGGAAACGAAATTTTTTGATTTGTGAGTAGAAATGTTATTAATCAGCCTGAGGGTTGCATCCTCGCAACTAGTAAGTTCCCTAAAACCGAATTGCAGGGGATGAAGAGCTCCAGCAGAGAAAAGCCAAAAGTTGAGTTTGTTAATAAATATTTTTTCCAAAATTTTTCCAAGGGTAGGTAATAAGCAAATTGGGCGGTAGGAAGAACAAAGGGTGGGATCCTTACCGGGTTTATTAAAGAATATGATATTTGCATTATTAAGACATGAGGGGAAATGGCAAAGTTTAAAGCAAAGGTTAATGAATTTCGAAAAAAAGAAAGGGAATGATTTAAAAAGTTTTTTCCATATTGTGAAGTCCAGGTTATCGAGACCGGGAGCTTTTCCGTTTTTTAAATTTTTGATTACTGCTGAAAGCTCCTCATCCGAGACAACCCCCAACCCATCAGAAGGTAAATTAAAATGTGGAAAACCGCTAAAGTCAGTATCAATTTTAAAGTGGTGGTCCATCAATCGTTTCAATTTGTCTTCATAGTTAAGGGAGGGGGAGTCAGGGAAAAAAATATTAATATTATTGAATTTTCTATGTTTCTGGAAGGCAAATTTGAAATGTGAGCCGAAAGAGTTACTGCACTTAGTGCAATAAGCCTTCCAGGAATCCATTCGGGTTTTTTTGAGGAGTAATTTATATTTGGCTTTATTAAGCTTGTAAAGAATTTTGGCAGAAAGTATAGTTTCAGGAGAAGCATCATTTCTCTCGAGTGACCGAATTCTTTTATATAGGGCAGTGACAAAATTTCTATGTTTCGAAAGGGTTGGGGTCCACCAAGTGAAGTTTTTTATAGTTTTAGTCTTTTTCTTTCTAATATATTTAAAGGCGCAATCTTGGACGGATTCAATTAAAATTTTTACAAAGGAGTCAAGAGAATTTGTGTCGTGAATTTTATCTAATAGAGGATTAAGAAAGTTAAGGTTGTTTTTGAAGTTGTATATAAATTTGCCTATACCGTATTGAGTTTTTAAGAAGAAAGTATTATCTGAAGGAGGATCAAGGTTAAAAATAATTTTGATATATTTATGGTCACTGAATGTGTCACTCGAGAGAATCTCCCAACTCTGAATAAAATCGAAAAGTGAAAAGTTAACAAGGGACAAGTCGGGGAAGCCATTTCCAGTATGTGAAACAAAACTTGGACCACATTTAACATCATTACAAATTACAAGATTATTATTAAGACAAAAGTCGATCATGTCGAGTCCCCTCTGATCGGTGAAACCGTATCCCCACATCCGGGCACGGGCGTTAAAATCTCCAAGGAGTAAAAAATTTTCATTAAAATAGTTAAAAATTTCAATTTCTGATAGCATGTTTGTAAAATCATCATGAGGGGGAAAATATATGCTCGCTAAATTAATTGGAGCGTGATGTGGTAGTAAAATTTCTACAAATATTGATGTTAGTGATTTATATTTAAAGTTTACTATAAGTTGGGGGTTAAAAATTAGAATAATTGATTTTTGTGAGTTGGAAGAATATTGTCGAACCCCAGGGGGGGGAGAGAGAATTAAATTACCAATTTAGACCGGAACCCAGTGGGGGAGGCATCCACAGGGCCCGTACCCTCCTTCCCCTACCACCAACCTCTCGGAAGGACTTACGGACCCACATGTTTAACGTGATCGTACTCCGCATAAACACGGCGACAGTTGTGGCAGCGTGCAAATCCAACGCGCAAACCACCGGGCTACCGCGCCCGAAATGTGCCAACAGCACGCGATGTTCCTGCTGGCGACTAGGAAGTCATTTAGAAAATTTTGCGATGTTTGGCCTTTTCTTTATAATTCTGAAGTGCTGGTATTACTATTAGCAGAGTAGAAATTTTAGTAGAGTATGATACGCAGTAGTGAAGTGTATTTCAAGAAAGCAAGTTCGTCAAACACAAACACAATTTTTATTCTTGTGAGATCCATTGCACAATTTAAAGTTACAAAATAACTGTAACATTCATTGCAAAGCAAAAGTATATACAAAAGATATGCAAAACAGGATGCGCGCGCGGCGAGAAGGCGATTTGCATAAATGGCATGTTCTGTTCTCGTCACGAGTCGTTCACGAGAACGGTAAAACCATTCTAAAAATGAAGACACGTTCCCGCGATAACGAGAATCGCGACGAAAACAGAACCAAGTTTCCAACAGTTCCCATGTGGTCACTCACCCCATTACTAACCGCGCCCGATGCTGTCTGACTTCGGTGATCTAACGAGAACCGATGTTTTCAGCACGGTACGGCCGTTGGCCTCGACAAGAGGGATGTTGACTGCGATATGCCCAAGGAACCCATCGAAACCGATGGAAGTTTGGCGAATTTTATTTTGAGGAATGGGAAGCAACACATTTGGTTATCCCACCTCCGATTTTTTTCCGGGGAAGCTGGCGACACTGTGATGGCAAATTTTACATGAAACTGATATACATATCGTTAAAAACCCAGACCGCTCAACTCAGTCGAAGGTTTAGAGCAAATGTAAGAGCGGTTGGGATACACATATTGTTGAAAACCCAGACAGCTCGTTTCAGCCGAAGGTTAGAATAACTGTAAGAGCGGTCGGGATACACATATGCCTAAACTTTAGTATAGACTATCCTTGGTCTCAACTTCGATTAAGGAGAAAAAACAGCGGTTGGGAGTTATACAAGTCATACCATACTCTTGCGTTCTGTAGACCAAAGAAGCAGCATACCTTGAACTATAACATACCTTGATCTACTCACATCTCCATGTGGTGTTGGACAAGGGTGGATGAATTTGTTTATGTGAAGAACACATATTTCATTTTCCTATATATACTCTATAAAAAACAAATATAATTTTTTCCATCGATGTGTGTTTATGACCTCCCTGCCTACGCCTATTGCCAATACAGAATATAAAGCATAATTTTATTCACTAAAAGCAATATACCAGAGTCTGCAATTAAACTTATGATTCCTGAATTCCACTTACAAGTGCTACTTACTAAACACTAATCCTGTCAGCACATTTTATTGGTATTGTTAACAGAATATTCTATAATTGCTTGTTAGTTTACAAAACTGTAATATGTTTAATATAATGTCACGTACAATTTTCATTAATCTTACTTTTTCCAGAATATCAGACTTCCAGTTAATCTGATCTTTATCACAATAAATGAGAAAATAGGATTCACGACCAATATATCTTGATTCGTATAATTAAAAATATCTTGTTAATGGGAATTTTTTGTAAAGGATTCTAATAATTACTTCGGATTTAAGTTTGTAGTAAAGATTAAGTTGGTTCATTTAGCAAATATTTTCCATATACAAGATTACAAATCATATTGGCATAAAATATATCTTGATTAATATATCAAGTAATACAAAATGTTTTCCTGATAGTATAGAACAATAAAATTACTTATAATTGTGAGTTCCACATATGATAAGCTAGTCTAATATATATTACTATCATTTTAGTCACTATTATATAGTCACTATTACTTTCAGCAATTGCAGAGATTTCGTTGACATATATTGTCTCTGATTTTGACTTAAAATTTTTCGAGAGACAAATTCAAGGTAATATAAGCATTTTCTGCTTACTAGTTCATATTTAAATTGATATTTTGTCAGTTAAACTCATCAAATTTGCTGCAAAGCTGTCAAAAAAGTTTAGTAATTCAAAAATGAAAATAATCTAGAGACACCTGAATGATAGTATAATTCAGTAGAATCTCCCAAAAGAAACTGTTACTTCGTCCAAACATGAATTTCCTTTCTAATTATAAGCACATTTTCACACTTTTATAATAAACTAGCGGATAAACACGGCATTGCTCGTTATTGAAATATGTGAAAGTTCTAAACGCATTCATATTGTTTTAAAAAATCCTTTAAAACATTAAATTTAATCCCTCTTATAAATTTAAAAGTGTAAGCGGAAGCAAATCTAAAGATTAGAGTATTCACCTCTCGTTTGCAAACACATTTATAAAAAGATGGAATTTGGAAAATATATACTAAAATGAAGGCTGTAAAATGGTAACAAAAATTATTAACTAATCATTTTTTGTCCCTTTGAAACAGTCATTTATGCACATTCGAACACGTATGAATTTAAAAATATATTTCTAAAATATTACAGTAATCTTATATTACAAAACTGTAACTGATACAACAATATAAAAAATATGACACACATCATTCATTAAATGCAATTCCCCTAATAAAAAGCATAAGAATTTCTGTTTGGAAATGACATCATGATGCTCCGACTTCTGGACATTATGTAGTTGACGGAACTTTTGACCGTATAGCAAAA
Source organism: Amaurobius ferox (assembly GCA_951213105.1). Taxonomy (NCBI): domain Eukaryota; kingdom Metazoa; phylum Arthropoda; class Arachnida; order Araneae; family Amaurobiidae; genus Amaurobius; species Amaurobius ferox. Next base: position 86,231,015 of record OX578138.1, read on the forward strand.
CGCTATTACTGGACAGGGATGAGAACATTCATCTGCGACTATGTAAAACACTGCATAGATTGCAACAGATATAAATCTTGTAATCAAAAACTTGCAAGATTGTTACTGACTCCAGTTCCTTCTCAACGTTTTAAGACTCTCTCAATAGACCTTTTTGGACTCTTAGCAGAGAGTAATAATGGAAAATGTGGATTTTGATAATAGAAGATATCGCTACTAAATGGGTGGAATTATTCCCATTGCCCATTGATACTGCGGAAGAATGCGCAATAACGCTGCTAGAAGAGGTCTTGATGGGGTTTGGCATTCCTCGTTGGATCATCAGTGGCAAAGGAATTCAGTTCGTTTCAGCTGTGATGCAACAACTTTGTCACCTTTTAACATTAAACAGTCATAAATTCCTGTTTATCACACACAAGCAAACCCAGTAGAGAAAACGAACTGTGATCTAAAGTCACGACTTACAATTTTAGTTCAAGATACAATATTAGTTCAAGATATAGTTCAATTTTAGTTCAAGATACACATGATTCTTGGTCTGAGAAGCTTCAAGTAATCCGTTTTACTCTAAATACCGCAATATGCCAGTCCACTGGACAAATAGCAGCTTTCCTAAATTTTAGTAGAGAACTTCACACTATAGACGATGTGGCCAATGGTATTCGCAGTTGAGTGTTGAAAACCCAGACCACACGACCAACCCGAAGGCTTATGGTAGCAAGATGTGTGGCCGGGAACTTTATTTTTAGATTCAATAGATTACAGAACATATATTAAAATGAATCACATCACAGGAACACAGAAAACTACACAGATACTTATAACACATAGAACAACACAATTAAAACACAGAGTACACAAAAATACAGGAGTAATAAATTCAGGTATAACCAGAATGGGAAAAGGATGAAAGTTTTCCCTGGAATTACATAAGATGATGAAGAATATTTTGATGGCAGTTTTTCCAAAAATTTACATATGATGATGAAGTATGATATGATGATGATAATTATACCAAATGAAAGGTGAATGTGGAGGAAAATGGTTGGCAATGATTGAACAGAAGGTGTACTAACATTTTGAAGAGATTTACAATGATTATTCTGGATGAAAATTGGAATTAACCGAAGAGATTTACAATGATTTTTCAGAATGAGTAAATTGGAATTTACAGAAGTATACAATTGTTTACAGGTATTTTCAGCAACATCTCAAAAGAACCAAGGAAAAGAGGAGCAGTGCAAAGTCAGGGGCCAGGAGACCCCCAGGTTGATCAGGGAATATTATTCGAAATTTCGCGGGCGGAGAGGATGCAATTTTTAATTTTTTGAATAGAAGAATTGTTCTTAAGAACCCTGGAAAACCAGGCCGCAGAGTTAGCACTAGTGGGCCGAGAGAGATGATTAGGGAGGGTAATGGGGCAAGAAAAAACAAAGTGATCTGCATCGCCGTAGGCGTTACACGAACAGTTAGAGGTAGTTTTTTGTTTGAAAAAGTATAGGTAGTCCAGAAAAGGGCCATGGCCTGTTAAAAAGTAAGTAAGAAATTGATTTGAAATTAAAAAATTTGGGTCAACAGATGGAAGAAAATTTGAAATTCGAGCGGGGTCGTGGGTACGGGGAGAGATATAATCATTTAAGTAAGATTGCCATTGGCTAAGAAGAAGGTTTTTACAATTTTTTTTTAGCAGAGAGTAAGGGTAGGGGATGGGAAGGGGGGAGCCAGAAATGGTAGCAAGTTTGGCAAAGTGATCTGCGGCCTCGTTGCCAGGGTTATCCGCGTGAGCTTTTACCCAGGAGAGATTAATGAGATTTTTGAATGGACTAGCTTTAATTTTGATTTTATTTAAGAAATTTGATTTATTTTTTATAGATCTAAATGCCAAAATTGAGGAGAGACTATCCGAAAATATATTTACCTTAGAGTTGTATTCAATTGCCCAGGAGATTGCATAGTCTATGGCTGCAATTTCAGCCTGGAAAACAGTGTTTTCACCACCAAGTTTAAAGGAAAAGACCCGATCCAGGACATCATGTTTAAAGATGCAGACGGCGAATCCAGTGTTGCCGTCGAGGGAGGAACCATCAGTATAAATGTTTACATTGGAGAAGGAAAGAGGGTCCGAGGGTTCGAAAAGGACAATCCTGTTAGCAGGAGGAGAGGAAGAAAAGGGTGAATTAAAGTCAAAAAGGGAAGGGGCGGGAAAATCAAGGGAAGAAAAAGGGTTTTGACGAAGTTTCCAAAAGGTAAATTTTGAATGCAAGGATTTTATTACTAAGTGAATGGGCGGGATCCCTGTAAGGGAAAAAAGAGAGATGTTTGAAGAGGTCCTAAAACCTGAAGAGATCTTAAGAAGAAAAATTCTTTGTATTGAAAGAAGAGTTTTTAATTTGAGTCCCTGTTAGATTGTTGCCCCAGATACCCGCCCCAAAGGAAAGAACTTTTTCGATGACCGCCAAGTACCAAACTTTCAAAAATAATTTATTAACACCCCAGTTACAACCGGCCAGTTTACCAAAGGTTGAGGCAATCTTGAAACATCTCTCCTTAAGATGGAAGACGTGGGCACTCCATTTAAAGTTGTCATCTAAAACTATTCCAAGAAATTTGAGGTGCCTGGAGATTGTTATCTTAATATTGTTGATTTTAAAAGTGGGATTTTCCTTAATTTTTGAACGGGACTTATTGAAAATGATGGCTTGACATTTGGAGGGGGTGATTTCTAATTTTAATTTAGTAAGAGATTCCGAAACTAGATTTAACAGCACGTTATTATTTATAGCCAAGGAGCGAAGAGTAGGAGCATAGGTTACCACCGCAAGATCATCTGCGAAGGCTTGGAGGTGGTTTTGATCATTATTTAATAAGAGAATGTTATTGAAATAAATATTCCAGAGAGTTGGTGAGATAACCGAGCCTTGTGGGGCTCCGCGGGAAATATGTTTGGTGTGTACTGTGGGGCCATCTATAAAAGATATGATTCTGTTTTGTAAGTAGGAAAAGATAAAATTTTTAAATGTGGGGGGTAGATTAATTTTATTAAAAGTATTTGGGAGGATTTCCCAGTTTAGGTTGTCGAAGGCTCCGCAGATGTCCACGGTGGTTAGGGAGACATAATGTCCTGGTCTGAGTTTATTGATTGAGTCGATCAACCTGTGAGTCGCGTCCTCGCAGCTGCACAACTCACGGAAACCAAATTGGAGGGGATGGAGAATCTCGCCAGAGGTGAGCCAATAGTTTAGTTTATTTATGAAGAGTTTTTCAAGAATTTTTCCCAGGGTTGGGAGCAAACAGATTGGTCTGTAAGACGAACAGAGGGAAGGGTCTTTGCCGGGTTTATTAAAGAACAAAACGTTAGCTGTTTTCAGGCAGGAGGGAAAGTGGCAGAATTTAAAGCATAGATTAAGAGCTTTGGTTAAAAGGGAGGGAAAGGCTTTATACAATTTTTTCCATATGGTGAAGTCAATTTTATCTGGGCCAGGGGCCCTTCCACTCTTCAGGTTATTAAAGACAACGTAAAATTCTTCCGGGGAGATCTCACCCAAACCGAGAGTTGGCAGGGAGGGGGAGGGAAAACCCGAAAAATTTGCATCTTCCTTGAAGCAGTGGTCCAATAACCGATCAATTTTATCATGATAATTTAGATTAATGTTGTCTGAGAATTGTAGTTCAATACTATTGATTTTTCGGTGTTTTTGGAATGCATATTTGAAATGAGTGCCGAAAGAGGAGTTACATTTGGAGCAGAAAGTTTTCCAGGAATTAAGTTTTGTTTTATTAATCAATTTTTTATATCTTGCCCTGTTTAATTTATATTTAGTTTGGGCTGCTGAAATGTCCTCTAAGGGGGCAGAGTTTTTCTCTAAAGATTTAACACGTTTATAGAGGGCCGAGACAAAATTGCGGAGTTTAGTTAAATCCTTGTTCCACCAGGTGAAACCTTTGGCTTGTTTGGATTTCTTTTTTCTTATATTGGAAAGGGCACAGGATTTAACTAGAGAAGTGAAGTTATTAAAGAAGTCGTCAAGAGAAGCTGTATTGTTTATATTTTCAAGAAGGGAGACCAAATAAGGGATATGTGTTTTGAATTTAAAAATGAATTTATTGAGGTTATAGTTGGTTTTAAGGTGGAATTCACAAGGGGGAGAAAAACTGAGATTGAGGGAGATTTGAATCATTCGGTGGTCACTAAAGGAATCGGAGGAGAGGAATGGTATTCGCAGTGTAATTGAAAACGATAACATTGTTCCAGAAATTACTCCTTATCTTAAAACTTTCGCTAAATTTACCGTACAGATCAAAGAAGTTGTGGAGCAGTAGTAAAATAAAAGGAAACATTATGCGGTAATCAAAGACGATGACCACCTGTTCAGCAGTTTACGTCCGGAGATCAACTGTACGTAGCTTTACACCCTGTTAGTAATGAAGCCAAAGGAAGAAGTTCAAAATTTATGCCGCGACGGGATGAACCGTGTGTTATACTTGCACAGCTATTCACACCCTCATACGAAGTAGCTCGCTTAGAGAATCCTCAAGTACCTGTTGGAGTTTATCACTCATCTGCCTTGACAGCTTATTCCCAAGAGGACAGTGTACAACCCATGAATATTCTGCGTCAAGGTGGCCGTCCACGAAAAACTTCAAAACTGGTTCCTCACAGATACGGTTGTCTAGACGTCAGAACCAGAGGGGAAGATTGTTAGAGGCATTCTGTAGTTTCCCCAAAAGACACTAGATGACAGCACTCAAACAGACTTAGGAACATTTGTTTTAGTTTACAAATGAGTCGAGTTCGAAATGGCGTTCAAAGCACGTAGCTGACGTGTTATAAGATATGGTTAATCCCAGCTATGTTTTGTAAAATATGTGTAATTTTTATGCATTATTAAATGTTGCGATGTTTTGTAAAGTCTTAAATGGTGAGTAAGTGTTTTCGTAGCTCCGGATTGCGATGCTGTGACACACGAAAACGAATCTAACAGTGTTCAAAAGAGATGGTATGATTTTGTGACAATATTTAGTGAAGCTGCTGAAAATACAATCGGAAGAAAGGGAAAGACAAAAGCAAAGAATGGATAACTGGTGAGTCTTGGAAGCTTATTGAACATTGAAGAAGGATAACAATTTTGTTGGATAGTACTAGATCCAAAAGACTTTACCACAGCTATAAAGAGAAATATTGTGTGGTGGACAAAAATGTCAAGAAAAGTATTAGAAAGGACAAGTAAATATTTTGATGGGATTGCTGGAAAGGAGCAATATACGGCTGAAGTAGGCCAAATGAGAACAGTGTACAAGTTGGTTAAGCAGATTAGTGGAGTTTATAGGAAACCCGAATGTGCAATCAGAGGCAAAGATGGTAAACTTCTGACTAAGGATGCTGAGATCGGGGCCAGGTGAAAAGAGCACTTCAAAGAGACCTTAAATGCGAAATGTGAAGATCATGCGGAGCTATGTGTGGAGACATGTAATGTACCACCTATCCTTAGCATCTCCACAGAAGAAATTTTGCTGTGCGAAATTAAAAACGCCTTGTGTTGTAGTTTGGTACAGCCTGTGGAGGCGATCTTATTGTCGCTGAAATGCTGAAAGTAGACGTGGAGGTAACAGCAGAGTTTTTGAAAACCCTGTTTAATGAAATTTGGGAAACCGAAAGAGTCTCGGAAAAGTGGAAGGAAAGTACAATTATCAAGTTACCAAAAAAGGGGGACTTATCGGTGTGTGATAATTGGAGAGGAATCAGTTTGATGTCTATACCCGCAAAGGTTTTTGGAAGAGTTCCACTTTACAACATACACACTTTACAACATTGTTTTCTTGTATTAAAGCAGAATGGGATTGATAAATCCTACATTAATAAAATTGTGAGAGTAATTTTATTCAAACTAGTAGTTTTTACTTTCTCTGCAATACATGGTAATGTATAGGGAAGGTATTGGAATTATACCGAAAATCGTAACTCGAGTTTTCGACGGATCTACGCGTTTCAAGACTTCTAGAATACGAAAAACTACTTTTAGCGTGACATATGTGTGTGTGTTTGTGTGTCTGTGTATCTGTCTGTGTGTCTGTCTGTGTATCTGTCTGTGTGTCTGTCTGTGTGTCTCTCTGTCTGTGCAGATTTTGTATCCACTCTAACTAAAAAACTGATGGACCGAATTTCATAAAATTTGGTAGATAAGTCACTTGTAGGCGAATCTGGTGCTGATTAGTTTTGGGTACAATTCGGGATAAAAGAACCCTCATGTTTTTGCAAAATGGTCCGCGAAAGACTGTATCCACTCTAGTTGAAAACTAATGGACCGAATATCGCAAAATTCGGTAGATAAGTCGCTTGTAGGTCACCTTGGTGCAGATTAGATTTTGGTATGATTCGAAAAAAAAATAACCTGCCATTTTTTGCAAAATGACTCGTAAAAATAGTCAAAATCTAAAATAAGAAACTACGTATGCTCAAATATATCCATTAAATGCTTGTTTTATACGTAATTTTTAATGATGAAAAGAATAAGACCAACCCCACTACACTAGGCCTAGCCGTTCTCGAGATATTTTAGTTTTTTCGTATTTTCACTTTTTTGTCGCCATCTTTGAAAATAAGTCCAGTTACGAAATGAGAACGAAAATTGAATTAAAAGTGAATTAAGTTTAATTAAAATAAAAATAATGTGGATATAAGTCTGCAGGGAGATGCTGCTGCCCTCATCAGATGCCCTCATCATGTGCTGCCCTCATCAGATTTTTAGTTATAGAAATCACCTCACATCAAGGGGATAGTGTGACTATTTTATTAACACCTTCCTACATAGTTGAAAAGTGTTTATGACTTTGGTCGTTCTGTCTGGTCTGTCTGTCCGTTAGCACGATAACTGCCGTAAAAATGACTTCATCAAAATGAAATGTTAGTATGTTTTTGAGGCGGTTTGTGGGATATATGGGAATGTAAATGAATAATATCACCCAATTACCAAAATTAAAAAAAATATTCAAATTATCACATAAATATGTAAAAAAATATTCAGCAAAATATGTTGGGTAGTTTTTTAAATGAAAATTGAAATAATAATTACACCCATGATATATGGCGAGATCACTTGATTTATTGCAAAATAAAATGTGACATCCATTTTTTTCCGCTATGTAAAGCTCGTGATGTTTAAAGATCATTAAAATTTATATTTAGTTTTGCACTAGTCATAAAGCCTCTTTATTTTTGCGTATTATCTGTGTATCTAAATTCTTTGAAAACTCAATTACATTATTTTTTAGTTTAAATGATCATTAAACTTTGATTATTCCTGCAACGCAGCTTAAATTTAAGACTATAATATAGCATGCAAAATGTAAACAAATCAAGTGATTGTGGGGTGAGATTTTTAAGAATTGCTGAATAATTTTTCACGCAAAATTAATTACTCTGATGTCTGGAATATAAGTGATTTAATTGAAATATTCATTAATTTAGCATAGAGAAGCAGACGATTCATTTCTTGATGACGTCATTTGAATAAAGTTCATTTTGTGTAATTAGAATTACTTTTTCGACGAAGTTTTAAGTTTTCAAGTATAATAAATTACTGTAGTACTATGATAATTTAGAATGTATCAACGCTGAATGTATCGCATTTTAGTGATGTTTTAATAAAATTGCTTTTCAGTTGGACAGTGTTTATAATTAATGCTTTATGCATGATTATTCTTTTTCGGATACACCATTTCTAATGCTACTGTGTATCCGATGATAACTAGTTTTACTTTTTCAGCATTATATAGTATATGTAAAGGAAAAGCATTGATTTAGCTCAAAATCCTGGTTCTAAGATTCTGGTGGATTTGCTCTTTTGCTATAATTCTGTAGACAACATCCACCATTTTCGCAATGGCGTGTGTGTGTGTTTGTGTCTCGATAAATATCAAACAAATTGAGAAAATAGAGTGAAATTTAGTCCGCATATTTCAATAAAAATACGTAAGAGGTTTAGTGATTTTTGAAGAGCTCGGACTATAGAATGTTTTCATTTTGTTAAACTTTCTTCCCCTGAAAAGAAAAATTACAAAATTAATAATTATCATAAAAATGACCACAATAGTGTTAATTTTATGCGTTATTGTTTATTTAAAAGAGAATATTCTTTACCGTACATATTGGGCATACCATAATTATTCTTTATAAAGAAAATTGCTTGTAAAATCTTGCGAATAAAGTGCATTCAAGTTATTCAAATTGAAATATATTCTATCTTGTGCTAGTTATTAATTTCCTTATATACATAATGTATAAGGAAAGTATTGTGACGGGGTCGAAAATTCGAATTCGAGTTTTCGACGAGCGAGCACGTTTCAAGCATCCCTGATCACGTATCAAACATTTTTGAGGTGATGTCTGTGAGTGCGTGCGTGTGTGTGTGTGTGTGCGTGTGTGTGAAAGTATGTGTGTGTGTGTCAGTGAGACTGTGGAGACGATATCTCACGAACGAATGGAACGATTTGAATGAAATTTGGTACAAAAATCACAATCCGTGAATACTAGAAGCCTATTGATTTTAAACGGAATCAAATGTTCAGAACTTCCCTAAATTTTCGAGTGAAATTTTGAAAAAATGATCAAAAAATCAAAACCTTTAATATAGTTACACAAATAGACATTTCGTATGTAATTTTTCCTTATAAAACGATTGACATAAGCTTTAGATCGCTGGCATGAACCGTTCTCGAGATATTGCACATTTTTCAAATATATTTATCAAAAAATCCCATAAATTAAAAAAAATAATATATTAACTGTTGAGAAAAACTTATCATATGTAATATCATGCGATAAATTGGGTGACATCGTTCTCGTGGATCTAGCTCGTTTCAGTCATGAGAAAATATATTTTGAGTAATACTTTTGTATTTAAACGCCAATAGTCATTTATCTGCTATAAGAATAACTTCTTTATCCTTCCATAACACTTGGCGAGATTTTGGCGACGAATTTGGCGGAATGTGACCAACTTGGCGACTTTTTAAATGTCGCCAAATTAACGAAAATCTCGCCAAATGGATAAAAATGACGCTAAATCAATGAAAATGACGGCTAATTGACGAAAATTCAATATCCTGAAAAGAATATAAGTATCTACTATAAGAATAAGCTATTTTTTTACTGTAAAAGTAGTAAATTCATTGCATTATATAAGGAAAGTCATGTGCTGCCCACATCAGATTTCTTTATATAGTTTTTCAAATATAAAATTTTAAAACTATACCTTCATTTGATTTATCATGTCCTAACACATATAACATAAAAACGCTCAGGTATAGCTGCAGATGAATATCATTGTAAAAATTGTTTAGATTAGGCTCTGTCTTTATAGTACGTATTTCCTTTAAAGTCTAGATTTGGGATAATTTATTGGTAGCAATATGTTAAAAATAGAAACACTTCCTTAGTAGTGGTATAAATAGTTACTTAAATGTGTAAACGCCTGTTGAAAAGCAATAAAATGCCTTCTTGTGCAGGATAACTGAAACAGAACAGTCACCATAGTTAAAATTCAATAATTAAACGAAATAACAAGGGATTTTATAGCAGAGTTAAATGAAAAATGTAATATAACAAAAATTCGTTTAAAACAATAACATTAATTATAAATATTTAAAACTATGAAATTTAGTGCCACCTAGCAAGATTAAAGAAAAACCACCAGTTTATAACAAGAAAGATCAATCATGCATAAGCATTGATTATGAAACACTTTCCAACTGAAATGCAATTTCATTTAAAAATCTTTAAAATGTGATACATTCAGTGGTGATATCTTTTACATTATCACAGTACTACAGTAATTTATTATACTTAAATATTTAAAACTTTATAAATATAAATACTGTCGAAATATAAATCATCTGATTTTCTATGCAAAATCAATGAATATTTCATTCATATAACTGGCATTTCAGACTCCAGAGCTAAATAATTTTGTGTGACAAAAATTCAGCTTTTCGTATGTAACTCAGCTTACAATCGCTTGAGATATTTGCATTCTGCATAAGTTAAAATTAGGCTTCGTTGAAGAAATAATAAAAGTTTTGGGGATCATTTAAAGGCACAACTATTGTAATTGCGTAGGCACGGAATTTAGATACACAGATAATACAGATACACAGATAATGTATGTGTGTGCGTATGTATGTATTCAAAGTATTGGAATCGTGTCGAAGATCGGAACTCGAATTTTCGAAGGATTTACACGTTTTGGGACTTCCAGAACACGAAAAACTATTTTTAGGAAGACGTCTGTGTGTGTAAGGGAGTATCAGTGTGTGTTTTGTGTGTCTGTGAAGATATTGCATCCACTCTAATTGAAAAACTAATGGATCGAGTTTATTAAATTTTGGTAGGTAAGTATTTTGTGGGAAACCCTGATGTTCATTTGATTATAGTACGATTCGTAATAAAAGAATCTGCCGTCTTTGCGAAATGGCCGGCAGAATTTGCCTTTATCCACTCTAGCTAAAAACTAATGGACCAAATTTAACACAATTTGGTGTATAATATTTCAATAACCTACTAGTGATTTATAACCAAATTTACCAAAATTTGTTATATAAATCATTTGTAGGTTATTCTAGTACGATTGGGGAGAAAGGAACGGGCTTTTTTTGCGAATTGGCCCGCAAAAATCGTTAAATATAAAAATAAAAGACTACGTGTGCTCAATTATATCAATTAAATTCCTATTTTATACGTGATTTTTGACAACAAAAAGAATAAGTCTAACCCCATTACTCTAGGACTAGCCGTTCCTGAGATATTTTAGTTTTTTTTTTTTTTTGCGTTTTCGCTACGCAACTTTTGACAATAAGTCCATCTATCAAATGAGAATCAAATTTAAGTTTAACGTGCAAATTCAATGTCATTTAAAATACTTATGGATATTATTTTGTGCAGATAAACTCAAATTATTATTGAAGAAATAAAGAGAACGTGAATATGAGTCTGCAGGGAAAAACATGTGCTGTCCACATCAGAATTTTTAACAATATTACAACAATGATTTATAGACGTGAACGGGGATTATTTTCAGGCCATTTCGAAAAAAATGTTGGATCTATATTTAAAGATCCACCAAATTGTTGTGGAATAAAATGTCCTACAAATTTAATCTGTGTACCAAATTTTAATTCTCTAGGATGTAGGAAAGTGCATTAAAAACGCCATCAAATAAGTATATCATGAAAAGTTATATAAAATTTAAAAAAAAAATTGAAAAACAGTTATCTACCAAATTTATTTTAAATTGTGTAACCTCTCTCATATACAAAATAATTAAACTCTTGGAAAGATATTTATTATAAAATATATCTATTACTGTCCTTATACTTGTATACATAATGTATAAGGAAAGTATTGTGATGGGGTTGAAAATTCGAAAGCGAGTTTTCGACGGGAGAACACGTTTCAAGCATCCCTGATCACGAATCAAACACTTTTGAAGTGATGTCTGTGTGTGTGTGTGTGTGAAAGTCTGTGTGTGTGTGTGTGAAAGTATGTGTGTGTGTGTGTGAAAGTATGTGTGTGTGTGTGTGAAAGTATGTGTGTGTGTGTGTGTGTGAAAGTATGTGTGTGTGTGTCAGTGAGGCTGTGGAGACGACCAATTCGAACCAAATTTGGTAAAAAAATCACAATCCGTAAACACTGGAAGGCTATTGTTTTTATACGTAATTGAATGTTCAGAACTCCCCTAAATTTTCGAATAAAATTGTGAAAAAATCGTCAAAAAATCAAAACCACTGATACGCAAATTAAGTTACGCAAAATTAAGTTACGCAAATAGACATTTCTTATGTAATTTTTCATTATAAAGCGATTGACATAAATTTTAGAACGCTAACGTGAACCGTTCTCGAGATATTGCACATTTTTCAAAAAAATTATTGAAAAGTCATATAAAATGAAAAAAAAAATTCCTATTGAGAAACATGTTCACTTTTCATATGTAATACCATGCGATACATTGGGTGACATCATTCTCGTGGATCTAGCTCGTTCCATTCATGAAAAAGACACTTTGAGTAATACTTTTGTATTTGAGCGTCAATAGTCATTTATCTGCAGTGCGAACAACTTAGTTCTTCGTCCATAACGCTTGGCGAGATTTTGGCGACGAATTTGGCGGAATGTCGCCAACTTGGCGACTTTTTAAAATGTTTCCATATTAAAGAAAATCTCTCCAAATGGATAAAAATGACGCTAAATCAATGAAAATAACGACTAAATGTCGAAAATTCAATATCTTCGAAAGAATATTAGTATCTACTATAAGAAAAACCTATGTTTTTACTGTAAAAGTAGTAAATTCATTACATTATATAAGGAAAGTCATATGTTGCCCACATCAGATTTTTTTTCTTTGTGGAGGATATCGCAAAAGTCAAAATTTAATTGAATTCGTTTATCTCCCTATATTAAATAATTTTTAATTAAAAAACTGCCGAACATATTTTACTGAATTTTTTTTTATATATTTTTTGAGATAATGTGAATATTTCCTGAAAATTTCGAAGCAATTTATGAATTTTAAATGTGCTTTAAAAATGTTTGAAAAATTAGGTCCCATAGGGTTAAATGTATTTTATTTTTTCAACCCGGGTTCAATGAAAAACTAATTGCGTGATATGATTTACTTATATTCCCATAGGTCCCGCAAACCGTCTGAAAAGCATACTACAATTTCATTCTGATGAAGTCATTTTTACGGCAGTTATCGTGCTAACGGACAGACAGACAGAAAGACAGACAGACGGACAGACAGGCAGAAAGACAGACAGACGGACAGACAGACAGACAGACAGAATGAACAAAATCATACACACTTTTCAACTATGTTGTAAAGTGTTAAAAATGATACACATTCATATAAAAAAGAAATAATACAAAATATATAGAAATAAAGGTAGTGGCTTAGTGTCCATTGAGGCTAAAACGCTGAGCCTCCCCTGTTCATAAAATCTGATTTAAAGAATTATTTATACATATTTTTATTTATCATGATTTTTAATAATTTTGCGAATACATATGTATTATTTAGAAAATTGTTACCTTTTACTTGATTAATGTTTCAAAGTATTTTCCACATTAAAACGCATGTAATGTTTTAGAAGCATTTAAACGCATAATGTTTTAGACACATGTTAAGACCCATTTAAACGCATAATGTTTTAGAAGCTGAAATTATTCAACCTTCCCTGTATATAAGAAGAAGCATGCTATTAAACCAACGAAAATATTAAACTCCTCTCTAGATGATTAGCTAACATGCAAGTTTGTTTTTAGAAAGGCGTGGTTATTGCTTCCCCCTTTTTAAGCTGTTTGTAAACAGTCAATAATTAGATGAAGGAAAATTTCTCCGGTACGGTTAATAGATCCTCCATTTCGGGTCAAACGTGAAACTATTAATTAATATTCGCAGAAAATAATCATTATTTGGTGATACTAAAAAATATGAGTCATTTTTTACAAATAACCTAGAATTTACCTAACTTTAAAAAATCTGATGTAGGCAGCACATGACTTTCCTTATACAATGCAATCAATTTACTACTTTTACAGTAAAAACAATAGGCTATTCTTATAGTAAATACTTATATTATTTCTAGAATATTTAATTTTCGTCAATTAGTCGTCATTTTCTTTGATTTAACGCCATTTTTATCCATTTGGCAAGATTTCCGTTAATTTGGCAAGATTTAAAAAGTCGCCAAGTTGACGGCATTCCGTCAAATTCGTCGCTAAAATCTTGCCAAGCGTTATGGGCGGAGAAATAACTTATATCAGATAAATGACTATTGGCGATCAAATACAAAAGTATTATTCAAAGTATTTTTTCCCATGAATGGAACGAGCTAGATGTCACCAAATTTCTCTCATGATATTACATATGAAAAGTGAATATGTTTCTCAACAGTTAATATTTTAATTAATTTATTGAATTTTTTGATACATTTATTTGAAAAATGTTCAGTATCTCGAGAACGGTTCATGCTAGCGTTCTAAAGTTTATGTCAAGCTTTTGCTTGAAAAATTACATAAGAAATATCTATTTTCGTAATTTTATTAAAGGTTTTGATTTTTTGACGATTTTTTCAAAATTTCACTCGAAAATTTAGGGGAGGGGAGTCTGTACATTCAATTGTGATTAAAAACAATAGGCTTTCGGAATTCACGGATTGTAATTTTTGTACCAAATTTCATTCGAATTACTCCATTCGTTCGTGAGATACAGTTTCCACAATTTCACTGACACACACACACACAAATGGTTGTAAAAGTCCAATTAATTTAGAAATAAGGAAACATTTAAAATGGTATATTTTGTAGGTATTTATCCTACATAGGTAACATATTTTAAAATACTAGACATTTCATTCACTCTTAGCAGTTTTATGTTAAATTATTTTAATTTAATCACCAAGGAAATAAAACTTATTGAAAGTGCGAATTCCAATATAAATTTTACTTATAATACAAAAACCTTTCAAAAGGTAATTCGCCAATATCTCAGCCACCCCAGTCAAAAATATCAAGCTACGCTACTGATAAAGTTTCAAAAACTTAATCAGTTACCAAAATTATATAGAAAAATCGTATGTAATAAATTAAAAAAACGTTCAGACAACTTAGTTAATTCTACAAAAAAAAGATAAACAAAGCAATCAAATAATAAGGAAACAACTGGTTACGAAATAAATATTTTCTTAATGCTAGAAAGAAAATATGTCAATAATTGGATTAGTTATAAGTATTTTTCATCTGATTGACAAAAACACATGCAAAAGCATCTATAACAAAAAGTATATAATTTCGCTTAAATTGCTCAAAATAAAAGCATTTCATTAGCAGCAGCACAAAATAGTTGATGTATTTAACAGTTAAGAATATCTTTCATCAAGATAATTGAGACAGATTTGTCACTACAACCAAGGTTATGAAATTTCCCTCAAGAAAGAACACTAACGCTTAGATAATTTTTATTATATTACAATATAATTCCTACTGCAATTTCTAATATAACAATAATATAATTCACATATAAATTTTAAGATTAAAAGAAAAAATATTTTCTAATTTTGCTGTAGTGTTTTTTCTGTTTCAAGTATTCTGAAGGTGAAGGGCCTTTTTTGACTTCAAAAACAATTGATACATTACATCAGTTACCTTATACTGTTAATAACGAAATAGTCTTATTACTTTCCTTATATACATAATGTATAAGGAGAGTATTGTGACGGGGTCGAAAATTCGAATTCGTGTTTTCGACGGAAGAGCACGTTTCAAGCATCCTTGATCACGAATCAAACATTTTTGAGGTGATGTTTTTGTGTGTGTATGTGTGTGTGTTAGTGAGTCTGTAGAAACAATATCTTACAAACGATTGGAGCGATTCGAAAGACATTTGGTACAAAAATCACAATCCGTGAATACTGGAAGCCTATTGTTTTAAAACGCAATCGAATGTTCAGAATCCCCCTAAATTTTCGAATTAAATTTTGAAAAAACATCAAAAACTCAAAATCTTTAATAAAGTTACGCAAATAGACATTTCTTATATAATATTTCCTTAGAAAACAATTGACATAAATTTTAGAACGCTAGCATGAACCGTTCTTGAGATATTTCACATTTTTCTAATAAATTTATCAAAAAATTCCATAAATTAAAAAAATATAAATATTAACTTTTGAGAAACATGTTCACTTTTCATATGTAATATCATGTTATAAATTTTGTGACATCATTCTCGAGGATCTAGCTCGTTCCATTCATGAGGAAAGATACGTTGAGTAGTACTTTTGTATTTGAACGCCAATAGTCATTTATCTGCTATAAGAATAACTTATTTCTCCATCCATAACGCTTGGAGAGATTTTGGCGACAAATTTGGCGGAATGTCGCTAACTTGGCGACTTTCTCTTTAAAATCTCGCCAAATAGATAAAAATGACGCTGAATCAATGAAAATGACGACCAATTGACGGAAATTCAATATCTTGGAACGAATATAAGTATACACTATAAGAATAATCTATGCTTTTTTGCTTCAAAAGTAGTAAATTCATTGCATTATATAAGGAATTCTAATAAATTTATTAAGGAAAGTCATGTGTTGCCCACATCAGACTTTTTTATTTTTTCTACTACATTCATTTTTATCACTAAAAGTAAATAAATTTCTAACATACAGTGATAAAATTCTGCAGTAAACTTACGGTGAAAGACAAAAAATGGTGTTTACAATGATGATGATGATGATGTTAATGGCCACTCTGTTGAAAACTTTTTCGAAAGTCTTTAGAATTTTTTTCTCGGATAAAAAAGTCTTGCGAAGTTCTTTCGGTGTTGATGGTACATAAAGAGGGTAATTTACTATAGCAGACTGCAGGATTAAAAAGATAGCGTATATTGTAAAAGTTGGCACCCTATCATTTAATGATGATTAGCGGTAATTTTGTGCCCAATGGCAAAAAAGGATATCTGTAGTTGGCAACATGCGACTTTTCCATCAGACATAAAAACAATTTTTTCAAGATAAATTTACATACATTAATTTTAATAATTCATTTTAATGTTTCATATTTAATGTCAGTTTTAAATACCCAGACCGAACATGAATTGGGTATTTATTCAAAAATACATCTTATTTTAGTTTAAAAATGATTTTTTCTCTTCTTTAGTGACATGGCATATTTTAACAAGAAAGATCAATCATGCATAAGCATTGATTATGAAACACTTTCCAACTGAAATGTAATTTCATTTAAAAATTTCTAAAATGTGATTCATTCAGTGGTAATATCTTTTACATTATCACAGAACTACAGTAATTTATTATACTTAAATATTTAAAACTGTATCGAAATATAAATCATCTGATTCTTTATGCAAAATCAATGAATATTTCATTCATATAACTTGTATTCCAGACTCCAGAGCTAAATAATTTTGTGTGAAAAAAATTCAGCAATTCTTATGTAATTCATCTTACAATCGATTGAGATATTTGCATTCTGCATATGTTAAAATTAGGCTTCCTTGAAGAAATAATAAAAGTTTAGGGATCATTTAAAATCACAACTATTGTAATTGCATAGGCACGGAATTTAGATACACAGATAATACACAGATAATATATATGTGTATGTGTATGTACTCAAAGTATTGGAATCGTGCCGAGGATCGGAACTCGAATTTTCAAAGTTTCTACACGTTTTGGGACTTCTAGAACACGAAAAAACTACTTTTAGGAAGACGTCTGTGTGTGTAAGGGTGTATCTGTGTATGTTTCTGTGTGGATATTACATCCACTCTAATTGAAAAACTAATGGACCGAATTTCATACAATTTGGTAGGTATGTTTTTTGTGGGAAATCCTGATGTTCATTAGATTATAGTACGATTCGTAATAAAAGAATCTGCCTTCTTTGCGAAATGGCCGCAGAAATTGCCTTTATCAACTCTAGCTAAAAACTAATGAACCAAATTTAACAAAATTTAGAGTATAATATTTCAATAACCTACAAGTGATTTATATACCAAATTTAACAAAATTTTGTATATAAATCATTTGTAGGTTATTCTACTACGATTCGGGAAAAAGGAACGGGCTATTTTTGCGAAATGGCCAGCAAAAATCGTTATATATAAAAATAAAAGACTACGTGTGCTCAATTATATCAATTAAATTAATATTTTATATGTGATTTTTGACAACAAAAAGAATAAGACTAACCCCATTACTCTAGGACTAGCCGTTCTTGAGATATTCTAGTTTTTTCGCGTTTTCGCTACGCCACCTTTGACAATAAGTCCAGCTATCAAATGAGAACCAAATTTAAGTTTAACGTGTAAATTCAATGTCATTTAAAATACTTATGTTGTGCAGATAAACTCAAATTATCATTGAATAAATAAAGAGAACGAATATGAGTCTGCAGAGAAAGACATGTGCTGTCCACATCAGAATTTTTAACAATATTACACCAATGATTTATAGAAGTGAACGGGGATTATTTTCAGGCCATTTCGAAAAAAATGTATAATCTATATTTAAAGATCCATCAAATTTTTGTCGAATAAAATGTTCAACAAATTTAAGCTGTGTACCAAATTTTAACTCTCTAGGACGTAGGAAAGTGCATTTAAAATGCCATCAATTAAATTTATCATGAAGAGTTATATAAAATTTAAAAAAAATGAAAAATTGTTATCTACCAAATTTATCTTAAAATATGAAGCCACTCCCATATGTAAAACGTTTAAACAAATGGAGAGATATTTATTATATAATATCTCTCTCTTTTCTTTCTGGAAGATATCCCAAAGTCAGAATTTAATTGAATTTGTTTTTTTCCCTATATTAAATAATTTTTTTAATTAAAAAACTACTTAGCATATTTTACTGATTTTTTTTTTATATATTCTATGGGATAATGTGAATATTTCCTAAAAATTTCGAAGCAATTCGTGAATTTTAAATTTACTTAAAAAATGTTTGAAAAATTAGGTCCCATAGGGTTCAATGTATTTCATTTTTTCAACCCGGGTTCAATAAAAAACTAATTGGGTGATATTATTTATTTATATTCCCATAGGTCCTACGGACCGTCTGAACAACATACTAAAATTTCATTTTGATAAACTCATTTTTACGGCAGTTATCGTGTTAACGGACAGACAGACAGACAGACAGACAGACAGACAGAATGAACAAAGTCATAAACACTTTTCAACTTTGTTGTAAAGTGTTAAAAACACCAAATTCGCCCCCCCCAAATTTTTTTTGGAAGTATCTTAGCGGTTTATCTAGCATAGTAGCAGTGATTCCCTCTCTGTGTTATCAAATATTATATAAAACAACCCATTTATTTGCAAGTTAAGTATATATTTTTTTTTTTAGCAAAGTAATATGCAAGCAAAATTTTATATTGATCTCTTTATCTTCTGAACATGTTGAATGCATTTTTAAACATTTATTCAGTTTGACGGTTTATTTCTTCTTCTTCGCCTACACGAAGGTGTAAGTTATTTGTTCGGACGGACGGGAAGTGCCACCCAATTTAGACCAGCGTTCAGTGGGGGAAGCATCCACAGGGACCATATGCTATTTCGGCTACTACCTGCATGTCGGAGGGACTTACGAACAGTATTTTTTCTGGAATTTTGGTCCAAGGTAAGAATGAAATTTTAGGGGGGGGGGGGAGACAAATTTTCTATTTACCCTATATAAATATATCTAAATAATGTGTCACATAAATAGAAACTAGGTTAACATAAAATGTTCCTAGGGGGCAATACTCGTTGCCCCCCCCCCCCCGGAGACATTTCATGATATCCTTATTCATACCTCCTAGTTAACATAGAATAAAATAAAATGTTAATATAGTTAACATTTTATGTTAAACTAGTTCATGCTGGGCTGTCGTGACAGCTAGCGGTTTATCTGGATTCGAAATGGTGAAATAATTTAATTTGTAACAATTTAATTGTATTTGTTTTCTCTTCTTCTGCACTTAAGAATTAAAATGTTAGAGCCGTCATTTGGAGAAAGTTGACACGTTTAAAACTGGTAAGTTGAAACGATGTATTAACTAATACGAATTACATCTATTGAGTTATTACTCTATCTGCAATACATGTTAATGTATAGGGAAAGTATTGGGATCATGTCGAAGATCGCAACTCGAGTTTTCGACGGATCTACACGTTTTGGGGCCTCTAGAACACGAAAAACTATTTTTAGAGTAGCGTCTATGTGTGTGTGTGTTTGTGTATCTGTGTGTGTGTTTGTCTGTGCAATGTATTTCCGCTATAACTCAAAAACTAACTGACGAAATTCCGTGAAATTTTGTAGATGCCACTTGTGGTAACCCCAGTGCTGATTAGGTTTTGGTATGATTCGGGATAAAGGAACCCGCCTATTTTTGCGAAATGGCCCTCAAAAATCGTATGTATCCACTCTATCTGAAACACTAATTGACCAAATTTCACAAAACTTTGTAGATGTCCCTTGCAGTACCCCAGTGCCGATTAGGTTTTGGTACGATTCCGGATAAAAGAACCCGTCTATTTTTTCGAAATGGCCCTCAAAAGCTTCAAAATCTAAAATAAAAGATTACGTTTGCTCTAAATGTAGTAATTAAATGCTTGTTTTATACGTAATTTTTGAAGATGAAAAGAATAAAACCAACCCCATTACTCTAGGACTAGCCGTACTCTAGATATTTAAGCTTTTCGCATTCTTGCTACACCGTTTTTGAAAATACGCCCAGTTACCAAATTGACGAAAATTGAATTAAATGTGTAAATTCAGTGTCATTTCAAATAATTATGTGTGTCATTCAGTAAAATTAAACTCAATTTAATGGATTATTATTGAAATAAAGAGAAAATAGATTTGAGTCTGTAGGGAAAGTTATGTGCTGCTCAATCAGATTTGTTTTGTTTGTTCTGTTTGGAATATATCCCATCGAGTTTTTAAGATAGTATTAGGTAGGAAATATTTAAAACAAAGAATGGAAAATATTAAATACTAATAAAACGCGCAATGTGCTATATGCTATTTTTCATTACTTTTATTCTTTATAATATTAGCATTGAAAATAACATCCATAAAAGAAGTTTGCTGACATTTTATTGCTATTATAATAAAGGTGTTTTTATCAGTATCAATTTGCCTCAAGATGGATCAAAGTGATACGCTTTCACTTTGTTCATTAAACTTCATGTCATGGGTTACTGATTTTTACATCATAAGTATTTATTATTGCAATAAATAGAGGAATAAATAAAGAAATGTTTAATATTTCTGAAATTTTTAAAAGTAAATACAATGAATGCAAAAATTAACAAGAAAGATCAATCATGCTTAAGGCATTGATTATGAAACACTTTCTAACTTCAATGCAATTTTATTTAAACATGTCTAAAATGCAATACATTCCTCGGTAATATTTTAAAACTTATCACAATAATACATTAATTTATCATATTTGAAAACTTAAACCTTCATCGAAAAAAATGAACTTCATTCAAATGACGGCATTGAAATATAAATTACCTGGTTTAAACATTTCTAAATGTGATACATTCCTCGGTAATAATTTTAAAATTATCATAAAACTACAATAATTTATTATATTTGAAAACTTCATCGAAAACAACTGAAATTCATTCAAATAACGTCACAGAAAAAATAACACGCCTGGCTCTTTCTCAAAGAAGCAGCATTTCATTCATAAATAATTTCCCATTCATGTCATTCATCACAATACTATAATAATTTATTTTATGTAAAAATTAAGACCAGGGAGCTACAAGTAATTAAACTCTATGCGTAAAACTTCATTAAAAAAAACGTTCTTCTCTTTGTAAAATCAATGAATATTTCATTCATATCAGCTACGCAGACTCCATGGACTAAATGATTTTGTGTTAAAGAAATACAGCAATTCTAATACAACTCATTCTACATATTTTGCTGTTTACATTTTACATAGATAAAAAATAGGCTTTGTTGTAGAAATAATCAAAGTTGGATGATCATTTAAATTCAAATATATTGTAATCGCGTTGTTTCAGTATGTAGATGCACAGGATTTAAGCAGAAATAAAGTGGCTTTCGGACGGATACAACACTCAATGTGAATTAAAATAACTTTAAAAATCACGCTTTTGAGACAAGATGGATGCCATATATCATTTTGAAGTAGGTCGCGTGATCTTTTCATATCATGGTCACGTGATCGCTTCATATAAGAGGTGTTACTATTATTTTAATTTTTATTCAAAAACTACTGAATATATTTAGCTGAATTTTTTTTTATATATTTTATGGAACAATTTGAATATTACCTAAAATTTTCGAAGCAATTTGTGAATTTTAAATCCGCTTAAAAAATGCTTGAAAAATTAGGTCCCGTAGGGCTCAATGTATTTCACTTTTTCAACCCGGTTTCAATCCAAAACTAATTGGGTGATATTATTCATTCATATTCCCAGACCGTCTGAACAACATACTAAAATTTCATTTTGATTAAGTCATTTTTACGGCAGTTATCGTGCTCACAGACAGACAGACAAACAGATGGACAGAATGAACAAAGTCATAAATACTTTTCAACTTTGTTGTTAAGTGTTAAAAACCTAAAAATGTATCATAATGCCCTGGTCTCTCCCATTCACTTCCGTCTCTACTTTTTATTAACACTTTACAACAAAGTTGAACAGTGTTTATGACTTTGTTCATTCTGTCTGTCTGTCTGTGCGTTGGCACGATAACTGCCGTAAAAATGACTTAATCAAAATGAAATTTTAGTATGTTGTTCAGACGGTCTGTAGGACCTATGGGAATATAAATGAATAATATCACCCAATTAGTTTTGAATTGAACCCGGGTCGAAAAAATGAAATACATTGAGCCCTATAGGACCTAATTTTTCAAACATTTTTTAAGCGGATTTAAAATTCACAAAGTGCTTCGAAAACTTTAGGTAATATTCAAATTATTCCATAAAATATATAAAAAAAAAATCAGCGAAATATATTCAGTACTTTTTTAAATAAAAATTAAAATAATAATTACACCTCTTATATGAAACGATCACGTGCCCATGATATGAAACGATCACATGACCCACTTCAAAATGATATATGGCATCCATCTTGTTTCAAAATCGTGATTTTTTTAAGTTCTTTTTAATTCATATTGAGTGTTGTATCCGTCCTAAAACTACTTTAATTTTGCTTAAATTCTGTGCATCTACATACTGAAACAACGCAATGACAATATATTTGAGTTTAAATGCTCATCTAAATTGATTATTTCTACAACTAAGTCTATTTTTCACCTATGTAAAATGTAAACAGCAAAATATATAGAATGAGTTGTATTAGAATTCCTGTATTTTTTTAACACAAAATAATTTAGTCCATGGAGTCTGCATGGCTGATATGAATGAAATATTAATTGATTTCATAAAGAGAAGGACGATTTTTTTCGATGAAATTTCAAGCATAGAGTTTAATTTTTTGTCGCTCCATGGTCTTAAGCAAAATGTTTAAATAAAATAAATTATCATAGTATTGCGATGAATGAAATGAATGAAATCCTGTTTTTATAGAGATCCAGGCGTGTTATTTTTTCTATGACGTCATTTGAATTAATTTCAGTTGTTTTCGATGAAGTTTTCAAATATAATGTATTATCGTAGTATTATGATAATTCTAAAACTATTACCGAGGAATGTATAACATTTTAGAGATGTTTAAACCAGGCAATTTATATTTCAATGCCGTCATTTGAATGAAGTTCATTTTTTTCGATGAAGGTTTAAGTTTTCAAATATAATAAATTTATGCAGTATTGTGATAAGTTTCAAAATATTACCGAGGAATGTATTGCATTTTAGACTTGTTTAAATAAAATTGCATTGAAGTTGGAAAGTGTTTCATAATCAATTCTTTAAGCATGATGGATCTTTCTTGTTTTAACATATTTTGATATTCCAACATCAACTAAATTAAATTAAACATTGGAATATGTGAGTCACGCAAAATATGAATATATTGTGATAAACGGAAAAGCAGATAACTTTAAAGGGTTGCATTTAATTGTGGAAATATATCGGAGGATCTGATATTGGCCCAATCGAGTCGAAACGTGTTGCGAACGTGCCGAAACCTGTTGTAAACGGGTTGCGAACGTGTCGAAATGTGTTACAATCGTGTTACAAACGTGTCGAAACGTGTTGTAAATGTTGTTGAGACTCAGACCGCCCGACTTACCAGAAAGGTGTAAGGTAACCGTTTGGACGGTCTGGAAGTACCACCCAATTTATACCGAAACCCTGTGGGGGAGGCATCCACAGGGACCGCACCCTCCTTCCCCTACCACCAACCTCTCGGAAAGATTTACGGACCCACATGTTTAACGTGATCGTACTCCGCATGAACATGGCGGCAGTTGTGGCAGCTTGTAAATCCAGCGCGCAAACCACCGGGTTACCGCGCCCAAAATGTGCCAACAGCACGCGGTGTTCCCAGGTGGTCACCCGCCCAAGTACTAATCGCGCCCGATGCTGCTTGACTTCGGTGATCTAACGAGAACCGGTGTTTTCAGCAAGGCAGGGCCGTTGGCATAGTGTTGCAAACGTGTAAAATGCCCTCACTGGAGTCTTTTCTTTCGAAAACCAGACGGAGAAAACACCCGCACAGGCTTTCTTATGTCACACTTCTAGGGTTGACAGATGCTGAAGTCCGGAAGAGAGCTTCCAGATTTAGCGATTCATCGCCAAGTTGGCGGCATTTGGCGACTTCGAGAAACACCTCGATTCGAGAAAAACCTAGAAATAATCAATATTCTGCGAGATATGAGAAATTTCCAGAAGTCTCTATAGATAGCTATAAAATGAGTCACTACTCAGTTATAGAGGAGTTGACGTAATACGAGCTACATTGAACTGTAAGTATTTTGAGAGAAGTAGCAGTTTTGTGAAATTAAATGCATCAGAGAATAATATCGGGGAGTTTAATAGAATAATATCGGTTGTTTTGTGAAATGAATGGAGGGAGCATTTAAGTCCTATTTTACTATATACTGTTCCTGTTTACACTGTGCTTGTGAATAAACGTGTTGGTTTATCCAGAAATTCGGACTGATCCTTGTATCCTCAGCGCTCATCCGCGATTCCTAAGGATATGTTGTAACAATTTTTTAATATAATACAGATCAACATGATCTGAATTAAATTAAACTTTGGCATATGCGAGTCACGCGAAAGATGAATATAATGTAATAAACGGATCAGCAAATAACGTTAAAGAGTTGAATTTAATTGTGAAAATATATCAGAGGACCTGATATTGACGCAGCTGTACTGCTATCTTTCCAAACAAGATTTCGACAGATACGCTATTTCACTTGCAGCGGTCGTTAATGAGTCAGCAGGCTGAGGATTTGGAAACATCCTCCTATTTATATTAGCCGGATATAAATATATTTTAACATTCAATTTATGTCTTTCAGCAAAGTAAATAAGGTCTATTTAAATGTTATCTGTAAATATTATTATTTTAATTCAACATAGTTATATTTATCTTTCAGATTTTATAGTACTAAATAACTTGCTAGATAGAAATTAAGAGGCCGAATGTTATATAATCGGACATATAAATATGTTTGGATGAAAATTATGTTAAATATTATATTTTGAACTTGCAGCTTTAAAACAAGCATATGACAACTTTCTTCGTTAAACTTTTGGTTACACGTCATGTAAGTAATAATAACTTCGCTATTAAAATTATATATTTATATTTAAATTTAATTACCCACTTTACCTAGTTATATTTATTTGTACTTTAAGAAATGAGCCGCTCATTAATATATATTCTCAAAATTTTACAAATAAATTCCTTTAATTCTGAAAAATCAATAAATAATATTTCAATGCTAGCAACACTTTACTTTCCCTATATCATGCAATGAATTTATCTTTTTGCAGTAAAAAAATAATGTATAATATCCACGTCATATTGTTCTTTACGTTATACATTTGGCGCTTTTCCGGATGAAAATATGTAAAACTATTTAGAAGTACCCAATTAACGTATATTTCGCGCAACTCTAAATTGACGATTGCCAATATTGATAGCATCCACAATAAGCGATATAGTTTATATATTAAAATATTTTAATAATTGATTCATCAATTTGGCGTCATTTCCATTATTCTTGCGTCTTTTGTTTTCCCTTTCGACGGTATTTTCGTCAATCTGGGGCTACTTAATGTGAAGTTGGCGATATTTTGCTAAATAAGTCGCCAAGTTCGCCAATTTATCGCAAAGCGTTACACACAAATGTATAGAAGAGCCTTTCTCATATATAAATGACTATTGGCGAATTGTTGGTCATCAAAATACAACATTTTTATGCAAATGACTTCTCTCTGAATTGTACAAACTAGATCGGCAAGAGTGATGTGAACAAATTTTTTGCATAATATTGAATGAAAAGTGAACAGTTTTCAGAATAGTTAATACATTTCTTTATATTTTTGATAAATTCATTAGAAAACATACAATTTCTTGAGAACGGTTTATGCTAGTCTTCTGAAGTTTATGTCATTCGTTTTATAAAGAAACACTACATAAGAAATGAAAATTTAAGTAGCATTAAAGGTTCTGATTTTTAATGACTTTTTTCAAAAGTTCATTCAAAAATTCGGAAGGGGGGGGGGGGGGGGGAGTTCTTCCGAACATTCGATTGCGTTCAAAATAAATAGGCTTCCAGTATTAACCGATTATAATATTTATACCAAATTTCATTCCAAATTCTACATTCGTTCGTGAGATATCACTGTCTGTCTGTCTCTTTCTTTCTCTCTCTCTCTGCTACATCACCTCAGAAACATTTGGTTTGAGTTCAAGGATATTGAAAATGTTCTCTTTCGTCGAAAACTCGGGTTCAAATTTTAGACCCCGTCACAATACTTTCCCTATACATTATATTATGCATAGAGTGAAAGTAAAAAGGTATTTTTAGGAATATAGGAAAACGTACCATACTTTTAGTGATTCAGTTGGAAAGGTTTATGTGTCCTAAACTGGAATTAATTTGCAGATCTTCAAATTGTCCAGCTCTAACCATTGAGATACTAGGACAATAGTCAAGATCTTCTCCTCTAAGTGGACCTTATAATCTTTTCTTTCTAAAACCAGATCTGAGTGTAACTGCTAAACTTACCGAACATTTTCGTATTATTAGTTTTTTCCTGGGATAAGATTCCGTGTGGTCGTGATGAACTGGTTGATGTTGTTGAGACCCAGACCGTCCGACCTACCAGAAAGGTGTAAGGTAACTGTTTGGACGGCCGGGAAGTGCCACCCAATTTAGACCGGAACCCAGTGGGCAGGCATCCACAGGGACCGTACCCTCCTTCCCCTACCACCAACCTCTCGGAAGGACTTACGGACCCACATGTTTAACGTGATCGTACTCCGCATGAACACGGCGGCAGTTCTGGCAGCGGCGAGAATCGCGCGCTAACCACTGGGCTGCCGCGCCCGAAAAGAGCCAACAACACGCGGTGTTCCCAGGTGGTCACCCACCCAAGTACTAACCGCGCCCGATGCTGCCTGACTTCGGTGATCTAACGAGAACCGGTGTTTTCAGCACGGTACGGTCGTTGGCCTCGTGATGAACTGGTGGCATAATTCACAGGAACCACTGGAAATTCATAAATTTGAGTCCTTTTTCGACCTCCATCATCGTTGCATTCAACCTGCAAGGTTAATTTGCTCGAAAGTCATTGTAAAATTGGCATTGTCCCAGACTAGGATCGAACCGCGAATTTTTAAAATGACCAGTCGATGATATAACCATCGAGCTACTACAATAAGATCCCAATTTCTTCTGGCTGAAGCTGACCCCATACAGTTTATAAACTCAAACTAATTTGAAGAACTCCAGGTATCTTAAGATTGTGTGTCATCGATGCCGGAATTTGATTCAGTGACAAGACTATTACCGGCTTGAGAAATTATTGACTAATGGTCAAGACAGTTGATTAAGCAAGATAGATAGATAGATGAGCGTACGAACAAGTTGCTAAAATCATTTAAAGAAGACCTAGTAAGACATTTTCGAAAAAAATTCCTATTTTATGTTCATAATTCTAGAAATGTAGGAAAAACTTTATTTTTGATCTACTTGTCAAACAACCTTATATGGTATTTTAAAACATGTAATATAGTCATTCAGATAATACGTAGTTAACTTTAAATGATAGGCATAGTTTTATAACATTTTGTCTTAAAATATTTTACTTTTCCATATTTTTTTTTAATTTTCATACTTGTAAAATCTGGGTCAATCTGATTTACTTTATAAAGGCTTGAACCACATCAAGTGAGGTTTGTTTGGCTTAAAGAGAATAAAATGAATGGGGAAGAATTGTTTATGGAAAAAATAATGGAAGAAAATATTAAATAAACTGTCTTTATTTACATTCTTAACAAAAAAATGTATTTCTTTAATAAACAGACCATGCGTATCAACTGCAGTCAATGTTTAAAAATCCAATTAATTTTTTATGATCTGAAATATCATAGTAAAACTTTCTTAAATCAAATATTTTTGTGATATTGCAAAAGATATCAGGTGACACTTTTATGACATATTCATATTTTACTAAGGAATCGTCTGCATCATTGGTCATAATGAAACTGGCATTTTCAGAAATATATAATACCTGACAGCACCTGTTACAGTTCATTTTCCTGAAGTTAGGATTACGCACTATTTCAAAATTACGCCCTCATTGATATTAAGAACGTGGCAGCATTTCACCATTCTTTTTTTAAGCTTGAACGTACAGATCATTGTTGACGTTTTAAACCCCGACTACAGGGTCAGTAATTCAACTCCCAAGAAAGCTAAAGGCTAGATTTATTTTGTGCTGCAAAGTCGTCTCAAAACTGAGAAAAACAAAACAAATAATTACAATGCGTGCAGTGTAGTACCTGAGAGATAAAATTGGATATGCCACTTTTAAGGAATAAGCAACAACCTGAACTACTGAACCAAATTTAATAAATGATGCCTCCCTTTGTGCGTCTTGGTAGGATGTACATACTTTTATTTTTAAACTTAATTTGATACTAAATTTAAAAATATTATATAAAGAAATTGCTCTTGGCGATAAAGTTAACACAAATCGCAATACCTGTTATATTATTGTTATAGTATAATCATGTTGATAAAAATGTCTGCAGAAAATATTGAAGTCCCACAAGAAGCACCACTTTATGGCAGAAAATCCTCGCTAAGCACAAGAAATGAAAAATATCTTCCTAAAAAGTTTAGAAACCTAAAAATATTTTGTGTCAAGTCCCCGCAGGACCGAAGCTGTACTTACAAGTCTAGGATGTCCCGCTGAAGAATCCTAACCCTGGTTTAGCTTTAACAGAAGTAATAACTTATGAAGTATTTTGTCAAAACTGTTCTCCACTTCAGGCCTATATATTAAAGGTTATTGTAGGGTCTATAACTCAATGGTTATTGCAGCGCCTATAACTTAATGGTTATTGCAGGTTATATACCTTAATTGTTATTGCAGGAACTATAACTTAATTGTTATTGCAGGTTCTATAACGTAATTGTCTAATTGTTATTGCAGGGTCTATAACTTAATGGTTATTGCAGGGTCTATAACTTAATTGTTATTGCAGGTTCTATAAATTAATTGGTATTGCAGGGTCTATAACTTATTGGTTATTGCAGGGTCTATAACTTAACATGACCTATGTTTATTGGGAAAATATTGCAAATATAAATTTACTGCATGATTCTATTTTAAGAGAAATGTCGCTCTGGCACATACTGCATACACTCTTAAATTATTAGTTTTGTTACAGATATTTCTGTCAGCATATTTTGAAATTCAAGTATTAAACTGAAATGACTTTAACAATGCGCGACGTAAATCGCACGCAAGACGAATACAATGTAACAAGCTGATCAGCAAATACGATTAAGGAGTTGAATTTAACAGCGAAAACGCAGCACGGGATCTGATATTAACGCATTTGCTGCTATCTTTTCAAATAAAATTCTATCAAACACTTTATATCGCTTGCAGCGATTGCTAACGAGTCAGATATCTCTGAATCAGGGAATACTATTCTATTTATTTTACCCGGTAAACAATATTTATAAAAATATTCTGATAAAGTATATTTGGCATTCAATTCATATATTTTAATAGTGTGAGTATGCAATGTTTTGATTATATCTGCATTTTATATTCTTACTTTCATGAAACAGTTATAGAACCAGAACGAAATAATAAGTTTAACCCGATCTGATAATAATTACTTTCTCATACTATAGTTTAATCCAATCTGATAATAATTACTTTCTCATACTAAAGTTTTATCCGATCTGATAATAATTACTTTCTCATACTATAGAATATAGTATAGGGAAGGCATAGTTTTCACGAAATTTTCCGATTTCAAGATTTTAATGCTGATATATGTTTTAGGACCCCCTAAACACGTTTGACTATTTTTAGAGTGATGTCCGTCTGTATGAAGTCGATTTCTTGTGTACACGATAGTTACTACAAATATTAATGGATTTTAACGAAACTTTATATTCTGCTCTGTTAAGAAAATATCTGGAACTAGATATAACTAGCCGAATACCCGTTGAAAATCAACGGTCTCGCAATAAGCAATCCCTGAATAATGTAAATTTTATAATAATTCGCGTTTCACATTTATTCGACAAATCGAATATTTTGGTGTGCAGAACCCCATAAGGAGAAAATATTGGAAAACTAAATTTTCGCACTTCTTCCTCTGTTTGTATTGTGTTTTTTATCAGATGATTGGCCCATATACCAAATATCAAGCCTCTATCACATTTAAAAGGAAGCGTGCCTCATTTATTCAGAAAATCGAACATATTAGTGTGCGCACCCCTTAAAGTAGAAAATATTGGAAATCTGAAATTTCACACTTTCTTCCTTTCAAACTATCTACCCTTACACCAAATTTGATATCTCTATCTCATTTCGAAGCATGGTTTTTTATCAATTCTCTTTTCGAACGTTTCGAACGAATAGATAAAGAAACATCGGCACCCCCTACAATAGCAAATGTTGGAAGACTGGAATTGCACACTTTCTTCCTTTCCAACTTTTTACCCGTACACCAAATTTGAAGTCTCTATCTCATCGTGAAGTATGCTTTTCTAGCATTTCATCTTTCGAATGCTTTTGTGTGGAGTACCCACCCCTTTAACTATACATTTTTTAAAAACTCTATTCTTTTTGTGATTTCTATGAGATGTTTCGCCCATATACCAAATATAAAGCTTCTATCACGTTTTTAAAGGAGCGTTTCTCCTTTATTCCGAAAATCGAACATTTTAGTGTGCGGCACCCCCTAAAGTAGAAAGTATTGGTAAACAGAAATTTTACACTTTTGCCCTTTCAAACTATCTATCCTTACACCAAATCTGATATCTCTATCTCATTCCAAAGCATGGTTTTCTTTATCAATTGACTTTTCGAACGTTTTACTCTGGAGCACCCCCTTAAACGAACATTTTTGATAAACTGTATTCGTCTTGGGCGCTTTCGTCAAATTATTAGCCCATATACCAAATTTTAAGCCTCTATCAAATTTTAAAGGCGTATTTTCTCATTTATTTGGTAAATCGAACGTTTTGGTGTGCGACACCCCCTTAAGTAGAAAATATTGGAAATCTGAAATTGCACACTTTCTTCCTTTCGAACGATTTACACATACACCGAATTTGAAGTCTCTATCTCATCGCAAAGCATGCTTTCCTATCATTTCACTTTTCGAACGTTTTGGTGTGCGGCACCCCCTTAAGTAGAAAATATTGGAAATCTGAAATTCCACACTTTTTCTGTTTCAAACGGTTTACCCATACTCCAAACTTGAAGTCTCTATCTCATCGCAAAGCATGCTCTCCTATCATATCACTTTTCGAACGTTTTGGTGTACTGCACCCCCCCTTAAGGATAAAATATTGGAAATCTGAAATTGCACACTTTCTTCCTTTCAAATGATTTACCCATATACCAAATTTGAAGTTTCTATTTCATCGCAAAGCATGCTTTCCCGTCATTTCACTTTTCGAACGTTTTGGTGTGGGGCACCCCCTCTATGGAACGTTTTCGAAAAATTCGATTGTTCCAGGGGGTTTTATCGAACGACCGAGCCGTGTACCAAATTGCAAGTCTCTATCTATTCGGGAAGTGCCTAAAAAAGGCGTGACAGACAGACAGACAGACAGACGGACACTTGGCAATTAGTATAAAAAGATTTTTTGAAATTCGAGCGAAAACTTCGAAATTCAATTGAAATTTTATATATTACGTTCCTTCTATACATATAA
Source organism: Amaurobius ferox (assembly GCA_951213105.1). NCBI lineage: Eukaryota > Metazoa > Arthropoda > Arachnida > Araneae > Amaurobiidae > Amaurobius > Amaurobius ferox. The sequence continues at coordinate 86,262,990 of OX578138.1, forward strand.
TGTATAATGAAAGCATTGTGACGGGGTCGAAAATTCGAATTCGAGTTTTCGCCGGGAGAGCACTTTTAAGCATCCCTGAATAAGAATCAGGCGGTTTCGAGATGATTGTCTGTGTGTGTGTGTGTGTTGTTGATGTTGTTGTTGTTGAGACCCAGACCGTCCGACCTACCAGAAAGGTGTAAGGTAACTGTTTGGACGACCGGGAAGTGCCACCCAATTTAGACCGGAACCCTGTGGGGGAGGCATCCACAGGGACCGTACCCTCCTTCCCCTACCACCAACCTCTCGGAAGGACTTACGGACCCACATGTTTAACGTGATCGTACTCCGCATGAACACGGCGGCAGTTGTGGCAGCGTGCAAATCCAGTACGCAAACCACACGGGCTACCGCGCCCGAAATGCGCCAACAGCACGCGGTGTTCCCAGGTGGTCACCCACCCAAGTACTTACCGCGCCCGATACTGCCTGACTTCGGTGATCTAACGAGAACCGGTGTTTTCAGCACGGTACGGCCGTTGGCCCGTGTGTGTGTGTGTGAAAGTGTGTGTGAAAGTATGTGTGTGTGTGTGTGTGAAAGTGTGTGTGAAAGTATGTGTGTGTGTGTGTGTGAAAGTATGTGCATGTGTGTGTGTTTATGTGTGTGTCACTGAGACTGTGGATACGATAACTGACGAACAAATGGACCGATTCGAACGAAATTTTGTACAAAAATTACAATACATGAATACAGGAAGCCTCTTGTTTTTATACGCAATCGAATGTTCATAACCCCCCCTAAATTTTCGAGTGAAATTTTGAAAAAATCACCCAAAAATTTAAACATTTAAAAAGTTACGCAAATAGTCATTTCTTATGTAATTTTTCATTAGAAAACGACTGAGATAAATTTTAGAACGCTAGCATGAACCGCTCTTGAGATATTTCACGTTTTTTAAAAAATTATCAAAAAATCATATAAAATAAAAAAAAAATTCCTATTGTGAAATATGTTCACTTTACATAAGTAATACCATGCGAAAAATTTGGTGACATCATTCTCGTAGATCTAGCTAGTCCCATTCATGTGAAAAGGTACTTTCGATAATACTTTTGCACTAATAATCATTTATCTGCTACAAGAATAACTGATATCTCTGTCCACAACGCTTGGCGAGATTTTGGCGAAATGTCGTCAACTTGGCGACTTTTTAAATGTTGCTTAATTAACGAAAATGTCGCCATATTAATAAAAATGACGCTATATCAATGAAAATGACGACTAAATGTGCCGATTATTGTGCCGATTATTAATTTTGTGTTGATTAAAATTAATATTGTCAAAAATGCATTTTACATTAAATTAATTATTTATTAGTATATTAATTATACATGTAATCTGTTCTAACTTACTGCTGTGTACATTGCGTTGGTGGCCGCAAAACCCACCTATTTCTGTGCTTAACGGGATACTAAGTTAACAAAGTAAAAATTAAGGTTAATAGTAAAGGAACAAACATTTATTAATCACATACTCAATTTACACTCTTTAGTTTTACAAATTAAATAAATATCATACATAGTGGAATACATCTCAATGGTAGTTCGGGGGGTGTAATGCCAGATGAATTGATATTTGGTTTGGAGCACGTGGTGGGATGCATTAATTAGCTTTTCCTTAAAAACACAAATTTAGACAAAGAGGTTATCCTCATATAGTTTAATTGTACGGTACCTGATCTTCTTTCATATAACTTGGGTAACACCGATGCTTTGTCACACTTTACACTTGCAATACCAGATGAACATGAGCTCTCCTTCGAATTCCTATATCAGAGACGCACACACAACTCTTAACTCTGCTACCGTCGCTTCTTCTTGACTAGTCTAACTCCAACAGCCTGCCTTGACCAATTCTGACTCCCACTTCGAGCAACTCTCACTTATATCCCTTTTTCGGTCGGCGGTCCACGTGCTGAAATCTAGAGCTGAGGGCTAATCCGTAGACATGGCGTCGCCGTCTCGGTTGCCGCCAAACGGCTTAACGTGGTATGTAAACATGGGCGTGGTATGTAAGATATGGGGCCACCTGTATATTATCGCCCATCTGCTTAGCGTGGGGATAATCCGCCCGCATTCCTGGTTCCATTATTTTTTAATCCTTCCAAATATTTATTACTTTACATTTCTGGCATTACATAAATGATGAACGTTTAATATATTGGAAAGATCATAAGCGTAGACTATATGAATAACACATTTCTCCTTACTTCCGTAACGTTTGGCGAGAAATTTAGCGGGATGTTGCCAACTTGGTGACTATTATAAATGTTGCTAAAATGTCGCCAAATTGATAAAATTATCTCTAAATGGGAAGTAATATTTCCCAAATTCTGATATCCGTCATATGACGGGCATACCTTCTAGTATATAAGAAATACTCTTCTCTCTGTTTGTCTGTAACACTTGGTGATGCATTTGGCAAACTCATCAATAGATGTATAATTTTCTCAATTGCTAATATATTTGTACAAGAAATTTGGTTTGCAGAATTGAAACTATTCATGAACAGATAGGCTCATAAGAACTCTCCATCTACAAATATTAGTGTGTGATCTGAACAAGTGTGTAATAAACATTTTTGTGAAGGACTAAATAGAGAACATTTTTATTAGTTCAGCTGGTACACCTTGATTCTCTATAAGAGTTCTTCGATTGAGCAAAATTTACTTTTTAGAATGAATTAGACAATATTTTCATTCTGACAAAAAATGTATAAGCCGTCAAGAGCACTTCAATATGCACATTTTCTACAAAGATGCTTAATTTTAATGAATGCAGAATGTAAATAAATGATTGTAAGATGAGCTGTATAAGAATTGCTGAATTTTTTTCACGCAAAATTATTTATCTCTGAAGTCTGGAATAAAGTGAAATGAATTCAACATAGAGAGCCAGACGATTTATATTTCGATGGCGTCATTTGAATAAAGTTCACTTTTTCGATGAAGTTGTAAGTTTTCAAATATAATAAATTACTGTAGTACTGTGATAATTTAAAATATATCAGCTTTGAATGCAGCGCATTTTAGAGATGTTTAAATAAAATTGCATTTCAGTTGGAAAGTGTTTCCTAACCAATTCTTTATGCATGATTAATCTATCTTGTGTGTATCTATTTATGGTTAGCACAGTTCAAAACTATCGTGTAACAGAGTACATTAAGTTGCATAAAAAATTCGCTGTCATCCACACGCTTGCTGGTCTTACGTTTTAAAAACTCCGGATACACGGGGATTACATTTCTCCCGGTCAATTATTAACTACTATACGATTCCTTCGCAAAAAGCAAATTCTATCTGATCTAACAAAATCAGAAATGTCAAATTAATAATTACCACAAAACAACATAGATTACTAAAGGAATGAAATTACATTTTCACGGATAGATAATTATCACCAAGATGGCGACACATCCCCAACGCTGGCATATATATAATAATTCGTAATATTTTTCGCTAGGGTCATAAAGTTCGTCACCAAGCTCGACGGAAAGTCAAATAAAAATACTATAACTTTCTAATACTTCCTTGAAATAAGGCACAAGATACTTTCTAACACCTGCTTTCTTCGAGAAACTATTATAATTAAAAAGTAATATTCTCTTAAGCAGCAGATTTATTAGCTGTGAAATAAAGATATTCACATTTCATATATCTGCTATATATTTTGGTAAACAGTAATCGTGAGACCAGAAATTGACCTCACACTTTGGTGAGACAGTTTGATGCCTTTATTTATTATGTCCAAAACGGCAAACAATACTGCCAGTCTGGATGGCGCCGAGTTTTACGACATGTGAACCTAAAAGGTCACAAAATCATTAATTTAGGGGCGCCAATACAAGGGGGGCCGAGCGGGCCCTTACGAGTATGTGAACCATGCCATTGGATAAAGATTATCCAATAGAAAAGGGTGCTTGTTGAGTCACTCTCAAGCACTCCAACGTTCAAAATTATTCTCTTCTCTTCTCCTGAATTTTTCCCCCTTTTTAAACTTTAAATTTTAGTAAATTCCTTAAACTCTTAAATTTTAATTGTCTTTCTGAAGACTCGGAAAATCCCAAATTCTCTGAGCAACCTTACGACTTTTTAAATTCCTTCTCGTAAAATTCCTTTCCTTCGTTGTCTTTTCTCTTTTTAGATTGGGGATTAAAGTCTGGTCTTTCAAACCCAGATTAGGCACTCCCTTTTAAAACTTTACCTTGCACAAATGAAAGCAAGGGGGAAAATGACACCCCCAGAAAAGGAGAGCCACATCCTGTTACTTTAACAAGAACACTGGTGGAGAAATACTGTTACACAGCCTGTTACCTAACAAGAACACTGGTGGAAAATACTCGGGCGACAGTATGATATTAGATGGTGTATTAGATGGAGACATTATTATGACTTGTGCAGATACTAGAGATGACTTAGTAATTACAATAAGAACGGCGACTTAGTGAGAAATGAGTTAACTGATTAAGAGAATGGAATAAGTACGGGTGTGCGCGCCATGAGTACAAAGTTATCGCCGATATTACGAGTTGGTGAAAGAATACTTCGAGGTATTTCGGTGATATGATCGGCGAAAGACATGGCTGTGGCAAAGCCCAAGACAGACTTGAAGGTATGTGTTCCTCAAAAAGATATCTAGGTCTACAAATATATTAGGCCCGTTAGGTGGTCTCACATGTTCCCCCGCCAAAACTAATAATTAATTGTGTAATGAATTAATAAGTGTTTATGTTGTTAATAAATGTTTTATTGTTAAAGTTTAAATGGTGTGGTCCATTTAGTATTATATTAATTATTAATTCCTGTACAGATCTCGAGCGAAATTTAAATAATTGGAGTGTTATTGTGAACACAACGTAGTAGTAACATAATGTTAATTGTAACTTTAAAGTTAAATATCTTTTTTATAGAGTTCCCACAGTAATGATGGATGTAATAATGAAAAGCAGCCTTTATTATAAAATCGTTGATAAAGTTTAAGCCACAAAGTTCTATATGCTTTTAGCAAATTTCCCACATTAAAAAGAAAATTTATATATAATTAACTGAAGTGTTACTCAACTAGACCTTCCCATACCATTATCAATTTTTAGTACAAATACAATTTTGTTTTACAAATTTTACAAGGAAAATTTTGAAAATTTATTATCATGGGTCCTAATGATTACAATTATAGCGTGTTACCATTCATTTT